>JAOTQR010000097.1:13267733-13290719 GCA_025774065.1 Solanum ossicruentum | reverse complement strand
TACATTGAGGAGGAATCTTGGAAGCTAATCCTAACTTGATGATTTTTTGGATGATTCTTGAGGGTTTATGTTTAGGAGAGAAGGAGAGGGTTTTAATCATGAAAACTGATGTTTAATATGTTTTGGAGACCATAAATAGAACCCTAAAGGTTTTAAGATAAAAATACCCTCAAATTATAAAGAAAAAATGTCATTAACTAATCTGGTGAGGGTTCGCGACGCGCTCCGTGCGCGAACTTTCGGACAGCTCTGCACCTCTTCACTAAAATGGTTATAACTTTCTACTCCAAACTCCGATTAATGCAAAATTAGATGCGTTGGAAAGAAATTTGAATATCTTCGATTTGATATATTATGAGTCATCTAAATCATAATACTTTAGGATATATGGTCATTTGAAGTTGACCCTTCTATCGACTCATACGAAAACTTAGTTTCTAGAAATTATTTGAACTTGGCTTGATATAAAATATCCTTTATGACTCTAAATCACACATAATATACTTTAAATCCTTAGGAATTGATCCTAGCACATATATACAACTTACAAGTCATTGGTTCACCTAACTTTTATAAAATCATACATTAGAATTACGACCTCAAATCAGCTTCAATTCTATTCCTATACTATGAAATTGACTTTAACATCTATGCTCAATTAAGAATCCTTAATTAAGATCCTATATCATATGAAGGATGACTCCGTCTTAGCTTAAAAAAAGTTGGAGTGTTACATTAGGCCTTCCTATAATTAATAGTACCTGAATATATCGAAATTACAGTATCACTACTACCAACATAAGTGCAATCATATAACAACCTTTGTTGCGCATACATAGCACAACCAATGCCTTTATACATTTCAGTTCAATATGCATATAGTCTCACTCAGGATAAGATTTAGGGAAAGCCTAGCCTACTTGGCAATCGATGGCTCACATCTCGAACCAATCCAGTTAAGATTTTCCCCTCTGATAGCTTCCTAACACTACTCAACTATTAAAATATAATTCATAAGGTTAACACGGTCATATTGACTGTAAAAACTTGAAAACACGTGAAATTAGGCCAATAGCACCTAAAATGGAAAAATATGGGGTCCACACCTGAAATCTCAAACAAAACCCCTGAAAAATGATCCCTACGACAACCCAAGTATGCAGTAAAAAGTTCGGTCCAAAACGGACCCCAGAAGACCGAGAAAAGGCCCAAAATGAAGTTAAAAACTTTATCGAGAAAATATTCTTTTCAAAACTTTCTCGGTCAAAATTCTCAAAAACTGGTCAAAATCAGCAAATATCCAATATACCACAACATTTCTCTCGGAACATAGAACAATTTAGACTCAAGTTTCACTTAATTATGTCAAGAATTGGATAAGATATCAACACACAAAGTTTCACAAATTCTAAGAATGCAATCAGCTAAAATAGTGAACTAACCCAAAAATATGATCTGAATTTGACTTAACCACGATGTTTCTTGTGAAAATCTGAGTCACTTGGACCTTTGAATCATCAAAAATGGACTTGAGTTTTACTTAAAACTTGCACAAGAGTATAAGTTTGAGGCATATAAGGTCTAGTTAGGCTTTAGTTAGTTATTTACTTCATTTTAGTACTTTCTTCATATGTATTGTTGTTATACTTTTGCTCCTTGGCCTTTGTTTTATTTAAATCTTACTACTCATATTGGTTTTACTTTTCTTGCTTAGTCAGCTTATGATGCCTATTGAGTAGTTGTTGTCTTGGTACTCATACTACACTCTGTATCTATTTTTATGATGCAGGTTCGAGCATCAACTATCATCATTGAGTTTGAGTCAACAATTGTCATATTCGAGACTAAGGGTGAGCACATGGCACCCTCGATCACACTCATCTCCATTTATATTTAGTTGGTTAGTCTTTTGTATTTTGGGACAATTCCATATATATCTTTTGTCCACTTTTGAGATTTGTACTATTTCTGTAGTAGCTCTGTACTCATGACTTCCATATGTTGGGGAGGAGTTTTTGGCATTTGTTTACTATTATGTTTTCTCTTATTTTCTTCGGTTAATTCTACTAAGTTGTTTACTTTTTCTTTGATTCTACCCTCATACCTATTATTTGTCATTTCATGTTACAGATTGAGTTACCTACTGGTGAAATATAATAGGTACCAACATGATTCGAAAACTTTGACCGTGACAAGTGGTATCAAAGCCTCAGTTCACTTATGTCTCTTGTATAAAACTAAAGTTTAGTATAGTCCTGCAGATATGTGTGGAGACATCCATAACCTATCTTGGGGAGGCTACAATATAATGTAGGAAGATTTTTACTTTTGGTTCATTATCGTGCATTGGCTGTCATATTGGTTTTTGAAATCGCACTTGTTTCACTCTTTCACGGGATAGCTCATACGCGAGGTGCAACGACCGAATGTAATCCTCTTGAGCTAGCAGGTAGAGCCCAAATATCTTTATAGTTGACAATTTCATGTTGCTTTCTTATGAGGTGATTCCAATAGTTTCGAAGTGAGAGATCTTAAGATGATTTTGTGTTCAAAATCATCAAAACCAAAAATGGGAAATGGAATCAACAATAAAATTTACATCTTAGTTCTCGGACTGCTTCTTACCCAATTTATGTTGATAGATTATGTTACTTTCATCTTCATGAGATTTCAATTTACTCTTTATTTACAGTCCTAATTGTATATAAGTATGAGAAACATATGTTTCAAAGTCATTATCTTAAATTTTTCTTATTTTATTCTCTATTTGTTTGCTCCATTTTAAGGTGGACGTGATTGAAATCTGACTTTAAATATATTAATCCATCAAACCCTAAACCTAGTAATTGATAAATAAACTAGTTAAGCTATTGGAATTTAAATAGAAATTTATTCATAGTTTAAAATATGGAAATTTCTCGAGTTTGTAATTGAATAATAAAAACTATGATAGCAGCTACAAATACCCACTAGGCTAATTAATTAGTCATAAGCCTTGGTAGAATACTACAACAACAACTATAACGACTTGAACCGTCATTATTTAGAGGGAACAAAACTTGTTCCTAGACTGACGTCATCTAATCATAGCAGGAATATTCCCTGCATAGTAGTGTTGCCATAGCATGATGGATCCTGCCATAGTAGGATCAACAGGCTAGAAATAGAAATGCAAATCACTATTTACCCTTTTTCCTTTGAACGCCTAAAATGGACAAAAGTCACCCCATAAATCCTTAGATGGTTGCTCTACACTGGGAGGAGGGGAAGAAGGGATTCTAGCGCAAGGAAGCTACAACCCATTAAATTCAAGCTTGCCACCACCATCCATCACTGAGAGGTAGGGATTATACTGAAATCAAGCAGCATTCGCTTGGCACCAAGTAGACTAGGTTTTTCTTGTTGATTAGTTGTAAACCTGTTCCTATTGCATAGTATGATATTGATTAATGAGAGAAATTACACTTAGGCCTTTACGCACGGATTTAGGATGGCTAAGTGTGGTTTCTATTACCTTTAGAACGGTAATGTACTATGCGGGCTATGATTAATCTTTGACAAGCAATAATAGACTAGTCTTTTATTGTTTCCCTTAGTACTTTTTATTGAGATAGTTGTTGGTCCTTATAATGTATGTGCAAAGAGTTGTTGGGTTACTGCAGGTTCCTGAGATCTTTGATAATTAAGGAGGTCAAGTGATTGGTTTTTGATACAGATGTATATACACGTGGATGTGTACATGTTGACTATTGTTTGTGAATTCATGGATAATGCACAAGCCCAGAGTTTATGGCGCTTCCCGAGGATCCAGGCCAGCTTTCCAAAAACATTATTCAGACCCGTCCGTAACGAGGTTGAAAAGATCCCCAGGTGGCTCGACAATGCCGCAGGAAGCCTAGTAGGATTTTATGGGACAAGCAACAAGAAACAGGTGATTTCGATAATGTTTCGTGGGCGTTACCCCATGATTTGTGGCACTGCTCGGGGAGTCGAGCTAACTTTCCCAAAAAATAATGTTTACCTGTCTATAATGACCCCGGAAAGAGCTCTAGGTGACCCGATAGCTTCGCAGGACGCCTGGTAGGATTTTATAGCCCAAGCAACAGGAAATAGGCGATTTTGGCAGTATTTCGTAGGTGTTAGCCCATAGTTTGTGGTGCAACCGGGGATCCGGGACAACGTTTCAAAAAAATTACACCGACCAGTCCATAACGAGCAAAGCAAGAGTCCCAGGCGGCCCGGAGGTGCCGCAAGACGCCTGCTAGGATTTTATAGGTCAAGCAATAGGAAATAAGTGATTTCAACAGTTTTTAGTGGGTGGTAACCCACGAGTTGTGCCGCTGCCTGGGGATCCGAGCAAACTTTCCCAAAAAATTACAGTGACTCATCCTTAACAAGCTCGAAAAGAGCCACAAGTGACCCGGTAGTGCCACAGGACGCCTGGTAGGATTTTATGGCCCAAGCAATAGGAAATAGGTGATTTTGATAGTTTTTTGTGGGTATTAACCCATAGTTTGTGGCGTTGCCTGGGGATCACTGCCAACTTTCCTAAAAAATTACATTGGCCCATCCGTAATGAGCTCGGCAAGAGCCCAGGTGGCCCAGTGGCACCACATGATGCTTGATAGGATTTTATGGGCCAAGCAACAAGAAATAGACAATTTTGGTAGTTTTCAATGGGTGTTAGCCCTTGGTTTGTGGCTCTGCCCAGAGATTCGGGCCAACTTTCCCAAATAATTACACTGACTCATCCGTAACGATCCTGATAAGAGCTCCAAGTGGCCTGGCGGTGGGACAGGATGCCTGGTAGGATTTTATGGCCCAAGCAATAGGAAACATGTGAGTTCAACAATTTTTCGTGGGTGTTAGCCAATGGTTTATGGCACTGACCAGGGAACCAAGTCAAATTTAATAAAAACTTATAGTGACCCATCTGTAACGAGCTTGAAAAGAGCCCTAGGTGGACCAACAATGCCGCGGGACGCTTGGTAGGACTTTATTGCATAAGCAACCAAATACTGGCGGTTTCGGTAGTTTTTTGTGGGTGTTAACCCATTGTTTGTGGCGCTGCCCGGGGATCCGGGCAAACTTTCCTAAAAAATTACATTGAACCATCCGTAACGAGCCTAGAGAGATCCCCAGGTATCTGAGCAGCATCGTAGGAGGCCTGCTAGGATTTTATGGGTCAAGTAAAAGGAAACAGTTGATTTTGATAGTTTTTCATGGGTATTAGCCCAAGATTTGTGGCACTGCCACGGGATCCGGACCAACTTTCTTGAAAAATTACACATACCCATCCGTAACGAGCCCAACAAGAGCTCAAGGTAGCCCAGTGGCACCACAAGATGCCTCGTAGGTTTTTAGAAGCCAAGCAATAGAAAACAGGTGATTTCTTTGATAGTTTTTCATAGGTGTTAGCCCATGATTTGTGGCGCTGCCCAAGGATCCGGGCCAACTTTCCTAAAAAATTACACATACCTATCCATAATGAGCCCAACAAGAGCTCAAGGTAGCGCGATGACGCCGTAAGACGCCTGGCAGGTTTTTATGGGCCAAGCAATTGGAAACAAGTGATTTTGACATTTTTTTAGTAGGTGTTAGCCTACGGTTTATGGCGCTAACCAAGGATCCGAGCCAACTTTCTCGAAAAATTACACTGACGCGTCCATGATAATCTAGGCAAGTGCCTCAAGTGGCCTGGCAGCACCATAGGATGCCTGGTAGGATTTTATGGCCCAAAAAATAAGAAATTGGAGATTTCGATAATTTTTCTTGGGTGTTAGACCACGGTTTAAGGCATTATCCGATGATCTGGGCCAACGTTCTCGAAACATTGCACTGACCCATCCATAAAAATCCCGGAAAGACCCTAGTTGGCCTGGTGGAAGCATAGGATGTCGAGTAGGATTTTATGGGCCAAGCAATAGGAAACCGCTGATTTCGGCAGTTTTTGTGGGTGTTAGCCCCAGGTTTAGGGTGCTACATAGAGATTTAGGCCAACTTTCTTGAAAAATGACATCGGCCCATCCGTAATGAGCCCGATAAGAGCTGTAGGTGGCCCGATGGCACCATAAGATGCCTGGTAGGATTTATGGGCCAAGCAACAGGAAATAGGTGATTTCAACAGTTTTTTTGGGTGTCAGCCCACGAATTCTGGCATTTCCCAGGGATCTGAGCCAATTCTCCATAAAAATTACACATACCCTTCCGTGACAAGCCTGGCAAGAGCTCAGTTGACTCATCGGCGCCCAATAAGATTTAATGGTCCAAGCAATAGAAAACAGGCAATTTTGGTAGTTTTTTTGTGAGTGTTAGACAAAGATTTATGGCACTACCCGAGTATCTGAGCATCCTTTTCTGAAAATTACATATATCTATCCGTAACGAGCCCATCAAGAGCTCCAGGTTTCCCGACAAAGCTAAGTGGTAGGATTTTATGGGTCAAGCAATAGGAAACAAGAGATTTTGGCAGTTTTTAGTAGGTGTTAGCCTATAGTTTGTGGCACTGCCTAGGGATCTGAGCCAACTTTAGTGAGCTCGGCAAGAACCCCAGGTGGCCCAGTGGCGTAGCAGGAAGCCTGATAGGATTTTATGGCCCAAGCAACAGGAAACAAGCAATGTCAACAGTTTTTCATGGGCATTAGCCCATGGTCTGTGTTGCTGCCCAGGGATCTGGGCCAACTTTCTCGAAAAATTACACCAACTCATCCGTAATGATCCCGGCAAGTCTCTCAAGTGGCTCGATGGTGCCACAGGATGCCTTGTAGGATTTTATGGCCCAAGAAATAGGAAACAGGAGATTTTGACAGTTTTCGTGGGCGTCACCCACAGTTTAGGTTGCTATCCTACGATCCGGGCTAACTTTGCTAAAAAATTGCACAGACTCATCCATAATAAGCCCAGAAAGAGCCCAAGGTGGCCCGTGGCACTGCAGGATGCCTGATAGGATTTTATGGGCTAAGCAATAGGAAATTGGCAATTTCAATAATTTTCGTGGGTGTGAGCCCCTAGTTTGGGGTGCTGCGCCATGATTTGGGCCAACTTTCTTGAAAATTGACACCGACCTATCGGTAATGAACCCGATGAGAGCCCTAGGTGGCCCGACGGTGCTACAAGATGCTTGGTAGGAGTTTATGGGCCAAGCAACAGAAAAACAGGCGATTTTAGTAATTTTTCGTGGGTGTTAGCCCACAGTTTGTTACGTTACCCAAGGGTCCACGCTAACTATCCAGAATAATTACACATACCCATACGTATCCAGCCTGTCAAGAGCCTTAGTTGGTCAGCGGCGCCCGATAAGATTTTATGGCCCGAGCAACTAGAAACAGGAGATTTCGGTAGAGTCCATGATTTGTGGCGCTGCTCGGGTGTCCTAGCCAAGTTTTCTGAAACATTACATGGACCCATCCGTTACGAGCCTCGCAAGAGCTTCGAGTGGCCCAGAGGTACCACAGTATGCCTAGTAGAATTTTATGGGCAAGCAATAAGAAATAGGTGATTTTGATAATTTTTCGTGGGTGCTAGCCCACAGTTTGTAGCGCTACCCGGGGATCCGTGCCAACTTTCCCAAAAAATTATACCTACCCATCTGTAACGAGCCCATCAAGAGTCCTAGGTGGTTCGGAGGTACGGCAGGACACCTGGTAAGATTTTATGGCCCAAGCAACAAGAAGCTTGTGATTTTGATACGTAAGAATGTAGATAAACAGTTTTTAGCATGTGTATATTTATAGGCATCTGTCTATACCCGTCAGCAGGTTTACCCCTCAACATCTCCAACGTTTTTTTCTTCGCACGTCAGGCCTTCTGATATGAAATTCCCACTCCATACGCAGCATGAACATGCTCCACAATATCCTTTGGAGTGTGACTTCTCTTATGATTAATTAATTTTGGAGCTGTCACACCACTAATAAATGACAGTGTCGCCTCGACATTGTTCAGTATCCTTTCTCTCATGGGGCATGTGTGTACTTTATTGAAGTACCTTATTTTGAACACATCTATGTTTTTCTTACATGACGCTTTCAATTTCCATGCACAGTCTTCCATAAAAGATTTCAAGACATAAATGCATAAAAAACAACCAAAAATCACTGATAAATATCAAAATGATACAGTTTATTTAACATATGATAAAAAGTTCACATTAAAAACAACAAACATTATATTAAGCAACAAAAAGAAATTCTATCAAAATTGTAATGTATCAGTAAGTTACTTACTAGTAATACTGATATAATTAACATGCATAATCAACAACTGATACAATCAATTATATTTTTCTATCATAACTGATACAGTTTTTTAAATATATGATACAGAGGTCCACTTTAACAACAAACATTTTATTATGTAATAAAAATAATTTTTTCTAAATTTATTATGTATCAGCTATTAACATACCAGGCATACTGATACAACTAATATGCCAAATAAATAACTAATACAATCACAGCTATTTTTTACACTCACAACATGTCTGTTTCATTATTACAAAAATAATATATAACAACTGGCACATACAACAATTAATAATCATTGACAAGCAATTCTATCACTTTTCTTACACATACGTTTGAGAAAAATACATTTTTCTATCAGACCTTTCCACCCTAATTGAAGCCATTAATTATCTTGTATTTCCCATCAGTGTCACCAAGTAGTTTTGTCCTTAAACATTTGTTTCTCCTTGATCTCTACAGCAGTTGCATCAAGGTCAATGTTCGATACATACAATTCTCATCAAGAACCGAGTTTATCTGTTTCAACCAAACCAATTATGTCAGACTCGTTTTGTCAAAGTTCAATACAATTTATAGCTCCATTCATTGTATCAACAACCTGTAACTCCCCGTCCATTAGACCAACTGTATCAACACAGAGCGGGTACATACCAAAACCTGTCTCCTTTTTTTGACTTCACCGTATAACATTACACTCATATCATTGTGAATTGTCATTGGCGACGAATTTCCTTCAACCACATATCTGATCAACCACCTCTTTCTATTTTTGTCAACGCCTAACTCCACAGCGATGGCTGCTTTCAAATTAACAAACGATCTATTTTTTCCTACAACTATTCCATCATTCTTATACCTTACATAGACGACATCGTTTTCTCAAATTCCTGAATGTCGCAGCAAGATCGAGACATTCATGTCATTTGAATTTGTGGAAAAAGCCTAATGCGTTTTCTTGGATGTCATCTGATCTCTCTGTCAAGTTTTTAAAAAAAAAATTCCTAGTCTATTACACATACACAGCTAATCAACTAAACCAATGCAAACGTTCACACGTGATTTGAGGGATCAATTTTTAATTATAGCAACAAACCCTTTTTTAACGAAACTAATTTAATTTTACTCAATTTTTCGTCTCGTCTCAATAAAAAGCACATGTATCGACTAACCTTTAAAAAAGTGAAATTTTCCATAATGATAAAAAAAAGGTCGGGACAAAATGAAATTAGGTCCATGAAGTATGGGATTTAAATAATTTATACATTTATGTATTGTGTCTTTAAATTACTATTGAAACTTCAATTGTATAATCATAAATATTGAAAGGATCTCAAAGACCCACAAAGTATGAACATCAAGATTTTTCAAAAGTAGATTACTATTCAAAGAGTACATAATCACGTGAATAAACAACACTAACCCGTCAATTAGGGATTGAGTCATTATCTCAATATTATTAAGGCACCTTGTGCCTGTGCTTATTTCATTGAAATTATCTCCAGTCTTGTAGTGGCACTTCCCTTCATCTGAGACTAACCTTGTAGAGGGACATATCTTAGATGTTTAGTTTTGCTAATCCTAGAATAAAAAAAAAAAAAAAAAAAAAAGATGTCTAACATAGGAACCCACACATTTAAATATAATTAGTTCAATCTATCATTCCCTGTTGAGTAAAAAAAACATACTATAACAATAACATACTAGGTGAAATTCCACAAGTAGGATCTGAAAAGGGTAAAATGTACAAACTTTACCACTAACTCATAGAAATAGAGAGGTGGTTTCCTTTAGACCTTAACTCAAAAATATCAAGCCCAAAAGTAAAAAATACTATTGAAAGGAATAGCTTTTATTTTATTGCAGGGATACTCATGTTTTCCAAAGCAAAATAGCTCCTGAACTGTGTAAAGACAAATATATCTGAGATTTCAAACAAAATCTTCCTGACTGCTTCAGGGTTACCACCTATATCAAAGAGCACCTAAAAAAAAGGGACTTTTAACTAAATGAATCACCCCAATTAAAACATGATTCAGAACAAAACGTCAATTAATTAGAATGGTATTTCAATGTCGCAGATTGAAAAGAATCGTCACTCAAGCTAAATAGTAATGGTGGGTATTCTGAGGCTTCCTTCAAGCCACTAAACGTTGTTACAGCTGCACAGACTGAAACATGTGTGGAAGCTCCTGAAGGCGGTAAACCAAGATGGCTGCTCATCCATAATGCAAAAATACACAGTAAAACGAAAAGTCAAGATAAGAGGCCTTCTCTTTTTGTCAGATCTTCCACATTTACATTCAACTTCAAGCCCATATTTGACAAGGGAATGAGCATGGTAGAAATATTATTTTGCAGTGTTGCAGCCAACTCCTGGAAATGTAACCATCAAGAGATTATTCATAAGCACAATTACCCAGTTACCCTATATCAATCTTTATTGTCTATATCTATCTATATTATCATAAAAGCATGAATATAAATGTTGATCGAAGAAAATATCCCTTAAATATTGAACGACTTTTATGCTCTTACAAATTAAGGTTAAAATTGTATTAAAAGAAATGGTAATAGAGTATCCTAATTTATTTGGACAATAATTTCTTCAATTTGTGTAAAAAAGAATAACGTTGGTTGACAAAAATATCTTTAAAATATTGATTATGTACATATATTGAACATCTAAATCTATATTTTATTATGAGTTTTATACCATTAAAAAGAATCCTAAATAGAATAACCTAACTAAAACCAAAAATCCTAATTAAAGAAAAATCTAAAGAATCCTAAACTTAATCAAATAAAACTAAATTCTATATACACGGCACTTCTGATTATCTCCACAAAAAATTATTAAAAACTTCTAAATAAAGAAAACCTAAAAACTTCTAAACTTAATTAAAGAAAAAAATATATACTTCTTTAAAAATAATTATACGTTGGATAAAATTGTATTTAACAACTTTGCTTCAACACAAATCATGGATTCTAATCCTAATGAACTCCCAACTTTTGGTTTTGTTGCAGAAGAAGAATACTATGATCAGAAAAAGATAAAAGTGGCTCCACAAGAAGACATCATTATTTAAGTTATCCTTATCTCAAAAAAAAAATGTCATTATTTAAGACAGCATGTTTCTTGCCTTTCTAATTAAGTCTAGAATTATATCTTTTATGTATTAGGAATATTGTTTGTTACAAAGTATTGTACTCTTTTAAATGGGGTTTGGAAGAGCTTTTTGAACCTAAAGAGAGTAGATTCAAATTCTGTTAGGTTTATGTAGACCGCATGAATCTAATTTTGTAAAGAACCAAAATGTCTTGTAGCTAATTATTGGTTAAGATATGAATTTAGTTTAGATTACTATCGAATTATAACTTTCAACTTCACAAATCATTGGATCCAAGTACTTGCTAACAATTGATATAATAGTAACATGCAATGCATGTTTGTACAATCGTCTAAAAGCATGAATATAAATGTTGACTAACAAAAATATTCTTCAAATATTGAATGATTTTTATACTCTTAAGGAATTTTAATCATATTTGTTCATTTCGACACTTGCTCTTACATGTATAATTCTATTTAATTATGTATAATCCATATATCACATGTCTGATAGTCATCATCACATTTGGTGGTCGGAGATAATATAACATTATGATTACGTAATTATCTAATTTCTTACGTAATTTGGTGGTCGGAGATAATCTTTTAATCATTTATCTAATTTCTTACGTAATTAGGAGGAAAACGTGCAGAGCATGTTCATATAGACTAGTAATATTATAAAAGTGAGAACCTCAAACTAAAAAGTTGAAAGGCCTAAACAGCCTTCTAAATAATCTAAAAAATCCCAGGAACCCTAAATAACCTAAACCCCAAGCCATCGCTTCATCCTACTTAATTTACAATGAGAATACATCATACAGCACAGCCTGTTGGGTTGTGTTATGCTTAGAATGTCAGGTGGTGCTTGTATGGTTTGAATTCAATGTCAGGTTGCTTTTGGTGGAGAGGAATGTTCAACTAATTGGCAAACCAATCTATTAGTCCAACTGTTTTCAGAGTTGTAAAACTGAAGAGTTAAATCACTTGAAGACAATCAAAGATGGGGCCCATACAATTACAGATAGTGTTAGCAAGTGGATGAGTTGGATGGCATATGAGGGTTGAATACGGGTATAAACAAAAGATGGATAAAGTTCCAACCACCCATATTCAAACAACAACATTACCCCAATGCCTCAAAGGCTCCCGCCCATTGCGGGGTAAGGGGGGGTTGGATGTACGCAGCCTGACCCCTATGTTTAAAAACATAGCGCGACTGTCTCTGGATGACCCATGATAAGCGTCGAAAGTTGCATAGGTGACTGTTTCTGGATGACCCATGATGAGCGTCGAAAGTTGCATTGACTAACTGCTGCTTCACAATTGAAAAAAGCGCAGACAGTTTAAAGAGTCATTTTGCCTTATTCCATCATACCCCAAAGCCAAAAAACAGTGAATCTTTGGCTCCATCCAAGATTGATGGAAACCAACCACCCATATTCAATATGGATAAAAGAAATTTGATTGTGTGACAGATAATGTGAGTACCCATGGCTTCTTGAACAAATTCACCGTTGGGAGAATTCTCAGCCTGAATATCTGTTGTCAAAATGGCCTGGGTTCCAATTTATCTCTGAGTAGTATTTGCATATACTTCTTCCTATGTAGGTTAGCTGTCATCTAACCATTTTACATTTGAAATTTGCGGACTTAATTCAAGATATTCCAACCAGTAACTTTCCCTATACATATTGCTCTGCTAAGAGAAGACCTAAAAGGACATTAGCACTTCTCTTATAATCTAATGTCTGGTGGTGTAAAGGACACAGGTTTGAGGAGAGTACATAAAAAATACAATCAACTGAATATGCACTTGACAGCAGAAGATGAAACTCATGACGTTTTGAAGTTATTAGAATCAGTAAACTGGGGTCAGAATAAAGAAGGAAACTCTTCAGAAGCATGAAGTTAGCTAAGATCCACAGGGTAACCCATAAATACAAACAAACAAAAACATACCAAATATAACTCTTAGCAACCTACATTAGCACTAAATCATTATTAAGCAACTCCAAAGAAAAGGAAATAATTCTCAAAATAAATATACTTGGTATGTTCAAAATAAAAAGAATAAACAGCTTACCTTCCTCTTCTCATCCTTTTGTCGCTTTATCACCTCCAAAGGCCAGTCCGTAACTAGCTTTTGAAGTTCAACAACGAATTTTTGCCTTCTTGAATCATGTACTCTCTGCAATCAACATCAGCACTTTTGAGTGTATGGCTCAAAGGATACATATACATGAAATGCAACAGGGACCAAACATTGCAGCAATTATGAGAACATGAGAATAATAGGTAAACTTCAACAATAATCTGGGTCATTCATTAATTACTCATGCACAAAAGTCTAATTGCTATTACCAGCTGAAGGGATGGAGTAGATTCATTTATGTTGTTCAGTTAAGCAAAAGAGAATAAGCAAATATGCAAAAGCATGTCTACCTTCTTCATTAGTTTTTCAAGACTGCGTAATTGGATGGTGTTAGAATAGGAAAAGGAACAACAATAGTCTATACAATCCTACATAGAATAAGAATTGGAATAGGAATAGTATGTAAAATCCTAATTGAGAAAAGATTATACAATATTGTCCTAGTTGGAAAAAAGGAGTCCAATATTGTGTCTATAAATAGGGTCTTGTAATAATCTAGATACACAATTCAATAATATTCTTCTCCAATATGTCTTACATGGTATCAAAGCTTCTGTTATCCTGGTAGAAAATCAAAGAAATTCTGCTTCCGACAGGCAGCAATGGCCAATATATGTCACCTGTCTAGCCAATGATTATGTTAGCAAAATGATTATGTTAGCAAAAGTTGGCTCATGGTGTATCTTCTCCATGACTTCTAACTCATTTAATTTGTGTAGTATCATGCATTTTTTCAAACTACTTTCTCATATCTGAGTTGCATAGCACCGTGTCATCTTTTTGGTGATTACTTTTTTATGTCTAATTTACATAGAACCGTGCATCTTCTAGTGACAACTTTCTCATATCTTATTTGTGTAGCACCGTTCCATCTTTCCAATGACTACTTTCTCATATCCAATTTGTGTAGCACCGTGCCATCTGTCTGGTAACTACTTTTTCATATCCGATTTGTGTAGCACCATGTCATCTTTCCAGTCACTACTTTCTTGTTTGTGTAAGGTAGTGCCATCATTCAAACCCTACCCATATAATTTCTATTTTCCAATTATGCCATCATTCCGACCTTACCCATATAATTTTATTTCTCAAACTGTGACCACTTTCACCCATCAACTCTAATACATAGACACATAAGCATGTTTCGTCCAATTTTTGGTGACTTTCTTGTTTAATATCAACTCGTCTATTGACTCCAAGATGATCCATATATTTTATACCAAATTTTGAGCACTTTCTGACGACTGTTGCATTGAGAAAAGGTTTATATGGAGAAACCACCTAGAATTGTTGCTCAGAGGGAGTTTAGTAGCCTTGTATATCAATTACATAGGTCACTCCATGGATTGAAACAATAATTCAAGAGTTTGGTAAGACTCATGCGGGAGTTGATAATTATGTGTTTTATCACATTATATATCAAATCTAGTATTTCATGAAAAGACTAAGCACATTGAAATTGATCGCTTATTTTGTGAAGTCAAGTGATCAACTTGCAAATGTTTTTAACAAGACCCTCATTGTTCCTCGTATTAATTACATCTATAACAAGGTAGGTATATATGACTTGAATGCACAAGCTTGAGGGGGAGTTTTAGAATAGGAAAAGGAACAAGAATCGTATATATAATCCTACTTAGAATAAAAATAGGAATAATGTATACAATCCTATTTGGAAAAGAATTATAATGTAGTTGTTTCTCAGAAAAATTATAATGTAGTGTCCTAGTTGGAAAAGGAGTCTAATGTAGTGTCTATAAATAGGATCTTAGTATAATAATGTAGATATACAATTCAACAATATTCTTCTTCAATATTTCTCTCACATGGAATGCACCAAAATCATGGACCTATAAACCTTCAACAAGGATAACTAAAGCATACAAAATCCTCTTTCTTCCCTTTGCCTCCACCCATTCTGTAATGGCTATGAGATCCATTTAGAACCGACACTTTGAGCCAACCACAACCTGTGAAACTCGAAAATGATGGATCTGGCCTCTATTCCTCTCAAGTTCTCGACTTACATACTAGACTTAGTTTGCTTGGTGTTGGGCCTGGACTTGTTAGTAAGACACGGGTCCCTCAACCTTAGACAACTGACCTAACCCTGGGGGCCTTTCCCTCTCTTTCATAGTGCCAAACAATGTAAAACAGCAGCCTTCAATCATATACCATAAGAATACCCCAATGTTTGGAAGATCAGAATAGCAGAGATCATATGAACTTTGAAGAAATTAATAACTGGCAAATCATATAGAATTGATATATTTTCCCTCTCTAACTATCGTGTGCATGCTGCATGATTGATGTATCAGTCGGTCAATTTATGAACATTCAAGAAATCAACATTTGAATGCTGCTGATAATTGAGATGGTCACCAATATTAAAAAGCCTATTCAACAGGGACATACATGATCCATTATCCAAAAGAGGGAAAAAAAGACATGATTATGGGAGGTCACCATGAATTTCAGTAATTTATCAAATTGCTGAAATCAATATGCACGTTATCCATTGGGCAATACAATGGATAAAATTTTGAACATTTAAAAAGTAGTCCATTCTAGTGTCTAAGAGCTGACTATTTACAAAACTCCAATTCAAATTATAATATCCTTACTGTTGCACAAGCTATACCCATGCTTGATAACACCTCTCCATAAAACAATAAAATAAAAGATTCCAAAAGGTTAGAACAAGCAAAAACTGGAAGCAACCTGATTGAGTAATTGAATGATGGCAGCAGCATCTTCAGGTTTGTGCTCAATTAGGAAACCCTACAAGCAAAACAAAAGTTTGTTAATGTCAAGTTCAAGATCACATCTGTCTCTCTCCAATGCTTGGATTAAATTTGATGAAAGCAAAGGATGTTAAATAGTAGGTGCAGGTTCATCATATCACATTTGTGACTTGTAAGCAATTAGAAAATGAGCAAGACAGGAGTTTTCATACTCATCATCAATAAATAGAAACCAATCAAATAGCCAATTTTCTAATCAATTTTAAAGGAGTTCCCCATTTCCACAACCGGATGAAGCCAAAGATTTACTATTTTTTGGCTTTGGGGTATGATAGAATAAAGCAAAATGGCTCTTTAAACTGTCTGCGCTTCTTTCAATTGTGAAATAGCAGTTAGTCGATGCAACTTTCGACGCTCATCATGGGTCATCCAGAAACAGTCGATATATGTTTTAAACATAGGGGTCAGGCTGCGTACATCCGACCACCCTTACCCCGCAATGGGCCGGAGCCTTTGAGGCAATAGGGTAATGTTGTTGTTGTTTTTAAAGGAGTTCCCCAATTATCATTTACATTGATGCTGCATTTTACCATTATCCAACCCGCTGAGACTGTCAAAAACTACAAAGGCTCTGTGGGGATATACTTCTCTAGAACTATAGATCAACCATGTATTGAACTTGATTGCCAGCCCTTACATCAGCAAGATTTGTTACATAACTAATGCTGCCTACTTCAGTTGAATTTAAAAGGATGGGAAAGAGTAGGTGTCGCTATTCAGATCAGAGTGACCCAGACAAGCGTTCTTTGGGCAGGTAAGTGTCAATGGTGCTAATGCAAGAAAGCACAAAAAATGTGTCTAGACGTCTACCATCAAGACCTTAAATATTTTTTAACCACTTCTCAAGTAGGCTATATGCTACAAAATTTTGTCCCCATCAACATAATTCAGCTTTGTGCTGAAACAAGAAAGAGAAGGCAGGTAAAGAAAAGGAAAAACAAATCAGAACTAAGAAAACAAATTACCTTAGCACATGAGAGTCCACTTTCAAGAGTATGTTCCTTCATGGTTTCTGATCGTATCTTCTCAATTTTCCACAAAGCATCCACATCTCCTGCAGATCAGCAAAGAAACAGTCAACAACAGTGTGCCAAATCCAGAGAACTAAGCTTTAGCATTCGTTTGGAAACTATTATCCATAACAACTGAAGCCACTAAGTGGTTCTAGTATGAAACTTACCATCAACCACTACCGTACTCATGCAACAAAAAAGAAGATTGTGATATAAAGTTCTATATCCTTTGAAAAGGTTTAAATAGGAGAACAAGTACCTATTTTTGAGGCAAATTCCATCCAAGTGTCCAAGGAAGTCTTTCTTAGCTTCACTCCTGCCTTGACAAACCTTTTACCATACTTACTAATCAAGTCCCAGTTATCAGTTTGGGAGCAAATGCTGCAGTAAGCAAATCCAACAAGTAAAGATATGTTTAGAAAGAATGAAGTGTATAAGGAAAATTTAAGCAGGAGATTGAAGTTTAGACATGAAATAGCAACAATAAAACTGCTGTTACTTTTTCCCCATCATTAAGGGAAGTTCAGTGATATCCAGCAACAAGAGTATGTTGTAACCTATGTACAGGAGGTAGCATCATTATTCATTTGTCACTACATGTTGGGTAATGAGCTCAAAAAGTCTATCATGGCCGTGTGTCATTTGCAATTGCCATGTTTCACCCAAAAAAAAATAGAAGAGAATTACATTTATATTTAAAGCTAATTACAGATTCAGATTGCTTTCAAAGATCCACATTGGATCCCTTCAAGATGCTCCACCAATCTACTATGGGAATTATGTCCAAATTTCCATTTTTAATTTCCCTGCCCTTCCCTCGACCAGCATTGCAGCAATTATTCAGTTGTTCAAGACATCAACCAATTAATCCCACAATAGTCAAAATAAAGTCCCATAAATATTTGGTGAAGCCGTGAAGGTGCAATGAATGAAAAGCTTGTTGACATCCTCAGGTTGCCTCTCACACAGAGAGCATCAACTGCAAACCCCCGTTTCTAAAGATTTTCATGCATTATGCACACTCCATGGATCGCCAGCCATGTGAAGCACTCCACCTTCAAAGGGGCTTTGTTTTTTCCAAAAGCACTTCCAAGGCCAATCAGGGATGGATGCAGTAGAGTTGCTCAAGTACTGATAGCAACCTCTAACAGTGAACCTCCCTTTTGAATCACTTTTACACAGAAGAAAATCAGTTTTGGATGGTAAAGGAATGCAGTTTTGTAGCTGCAAAAGCAACGAAATCACACAGCTCAGTTCCCAGCCATTGATAACGCCTAAAACTAAAATTCCAGCCATGTCCATTCCAAAAGTCAGAGATAGTGGCATCCTGGTTTTGTGCAACGCTGAAAAGAACAGGGTGCTGCTCCATTAAGGTTAAATATCCAGGCCAAAGAGCCCTCCAGGAAAATATCTTCATTCCATTTCCAGAGTGAAGAGAGGAATTGGTGTGAAAGAAATCCCAATGTTCTCTAATGTGTCTCCAGGAGCCATAGGGGCCATGATGTGATGGTTTGGTGATCCTTGCGTCAAGGAGCCATATTTTACTGCAATAATTGTTCTCCATAATGCCGCCTCCTGACTAAACCTCCAAAGCCATTTGTGCAGTAAAATAGAATTCTGAGTCAACAAATTCTTTTCTCCAAGGCCCCCTACTCTTTCCTATCTGTAATGACTTTCTCTCATCTTACCAAGTTGAAAGTCCTATGCTCTCTATCTCTGTTCCCTTGCCACAAGAAGTCCCTTAAGTTTATCCAGTCTTTTGACCACAGAAACAATCAAGGGACATAGTATAAGTAGGCAGTGAATCCAGTATGCTATTAATAAGAACTAGCCTTCCATCAAGCGAGAGATACTTCTCTTCAGAAAAAAACAACTCTTTTCTCAGACTTTTTCCAAAGATATCATCCCAAACTGCTGCGGCTTTTGCTTTAGCACCAAGAGGAAGGCCCAAATATTTTATTAGCAATGCATGTTTCTTCCAAAATCTCTTCAAGTTTATGTAGGATGGAGTAGGTTGGAGATCTCATTCACGGGATATAGTATACTCTTACGGGTCATTTGGTGTAAAGGATGAGTGGAAATAATCCCAGGATAAAAATAGAGTAGTCTTTAAATTGATGTTTGGTTGGCAAATCTGCGATAACTTATCCTGGGACTAATAAATAGTACCGGGATAAGTTATCCCTCTTCTTGGGGGTACACTAATCTCGGAAAAGTTGTCCCAAGATAAAAAGGGTAAATGACAAAGATATCCTTTTAAACCTTGTTTTATATCTCATTTTGTATATTTATGTATATTTATATTATTTTTAATACAATATTTTTTTTTATTTGCACCGGGTGTCCGAGTCTCTTTGAGTGCCGACTAATCTCGAGGGTGCACCGGCCCTCGGCAAAGAGTTTTCTGCAAGTGCACCATAGCTAATTCAGGTTTTACCCAGTCTGATGGCCCTCAGATATTGTTTGCACCCAGTAGGTTTCGAACTTGAGACCTTGAAAGGGAGCAAATCCCAAGGCTCAAGTCAATTGTCACCAGGCCAACACCTCAAGGTTACAATATATAATAACATTCACAGCCTTCACTTCTTATTGTTATGATACTTTTTCATATTTTTCTATTAAAAAATTACATTATATAATATAATTTTTATTGACTAATTCTTTTTTTATATATTTTAATTTTTTACAAATCCTTTTTTATTTTAACAAACTAAAAAATAGAAGTTATATTTTTAAATTAAATAAGAAGAAAGTTTTTTTTAAATGCATACAGTATCATCATGGAAATGCACACATAAAAATATTTAAGCTAAATAAATTGAAAGATTTGTTTTAAAAACGAATATCGAATAACTAAAGCTAGCAAAGAAAATACATAAAAAAAAAACTAATAAAGTGAAGGGTATTTTTCTAAACAAACAACATATTCTTAAAATTTATGCAACAAACCAAACACCCAATTAGAAATAGTCTCACCACAACTTATCCCATCACTACTAATCCCAACAAAATTTATCTCATCATAACTTGTATTCAAACCAAATGACCCCTTAGCATATTAATATGAAGCACAGACACTGCTTCAAATAAACAATCATTTTGAGGGTAGAATCTGATCCCTTCAGGTTCACAAAAAATTACGCAGTCATCAGCATAAAGAAGATGAGTGGGATGAAGTTTCACCCTGAGACCATAAGTTGGATTGAAGCCCTTCATTTTATTGTTGAGAAAGAAACAGCCTTGTCGTCCAATTGGTAACAGCCCACTCAATCCAGCAATCGAAAAGTGTGAACAAAAATGATGATAGAGGGTCCCCTTGTCTCGAGCCCTTCTATATTGCAAAGAAACCTTTAGGAGCTGCATTTCTGATTATGGATAGGTTGACCATGAAAATAAAAAAAATGGATCCACTTGATCCATCTACACAAAAGCCCATTAACTAGAGTATGTTAACTAGGAACCAATGCACATAATCAAAAGCTTTTTTGATGTCCAACTTACATAAGGCCCTGACCTCCTTTGTTTAAATTAAGAGTCGAGGCACTCGTTTGCAATAAGTGTGACATCTATAATTTGTCTGCCATTTATGAGTGTCATTTGATGAGCCAAGACCAGTTTCCCCATCACAATCTTGAGTTAACAAGCAACTTTAAGCGCACTTGGTAGAAACTTCCAGTTAAACTTGTCAACCTATAATATTTTAATTACTTGGCTCTGCTCTTTTTGGATTATAGCAATGTTGGACGCATTGAGGCTTCGTCAAGGATCTGTATTGAGCTCTTTTCTTTTTGCTTTGGTGATGGATGAACTGACCGATCTATCCGAAAGGAAGTTTCATGGTGTATGCTATTTGCAAATGACATAGTATTGATTGATGTGACCCGGACCAAAGTTAATGATAGGTTGAAAGCTTGGAGACACGCCTTGAAGTCCAAAGGATTCAAACTGAGCAGGACCAGAACAGAATACTTGGAGTGCAAATTCAGTGTTAGCGATGGATGAAGCGGAGACTGATGTGAGGCTTGCCACTCAACTTATCCCCAAGAGAGAGAACTTTAAGTATTTGGGGTCCATCATCCATAGTAATGATGATATCTACGATGATGTCACACATAACATTGGGGCAACATGGACAAAATGGAAGCTTGCCTCAAGAGTATTGTGTGATAAGAAGATACCACCTAAACTCAAAGGTAAGTTTTACAGAATGATGGTTAGACCATCTTTGCAATATGGGGTAGAGTGTAGGCCAATAAAAAATGCACATGTTTAGCAGATGTAGGTCGCAGAGATGAGAATGTTGAGATGGATGTGTGGTCACACCAGGAGTGATAAGATTAGGAACAAGACAATTCAGGAGAAGCTAGAGGTAGCCCGTGTGGCTGATAAGATGAGGGAAGCGAGACTGCAATGGTTTAAACATGTGTAGAGAAGGAGTATCGATGCTCCTGTTAGGAGGTGTGAGAGGTTGGATTTGGAAGTTACACGGAATAGAGGTAGATCGAAGAAGTATTGGGGGAAGGTGATCAGACAAGATATGACGAAACTTGACGACACTTGACCTCACCGAGTACATGACTTTGAATAGAAAGGAGTGGAGGCCGCGAATTAGAGTAACAGGCTAATTGGTTGGTAGGGACAGGTAGAGTAGCAGGCTAATTGGTTGGTAGGATTAAGTGGATGTTTGGTCGTGGGGTATAGTAGGGTAGTACGAGTCGTCGTGTTTTATATTTGTTATGATGTGATCGTAATATCATGTTGATTTACACACTATCATATGCTTTGTGTTGTTAGTTGTCTTTTCTATTTCCCTTTCTTTTCCTTCCCATTTTTTTTTCATATCTAGTTTATTCTACTTATGGATTTTGAGACGAGAGTTCCCAGGAAACAGCCGCTCTACCTCGTGAGGTAGCAGTAAGGTCTGTGTACATTCTACCCTCCCAGACCTCAGTTGTGGGATTCCACTGGATATGTTGTTGTTGATGATGATGATTAGATCGAACTTGATAGAACCACAACAACTTTTGTAAAATTCCATTTTGAAACCATTCGGCCCCAAAGCTGGTCTCCGTTGCAATCTTTGATTACCCCAAGATCTCTGCTTAGTCAAAGGGACTTTGCATCCACTGACATTTCTCCTCTAAAATAGATGGAATATCCTTCTCTGTCCATGAAGGTCTCCAATGATTCGAGACATTATAGAGGGGACTTATACAACCTCAAGATTCACTGTTTATTTGCTCCTCTTCTTCCATCACTATTCCATATGATTCAACCTTCTCTATGCGGTCGTTAACTTTTGTGTTTGTTTGTTAGCTTATGGAAGAACCTGATGTTTTTATCCTAGTGCTCAAGCCGTAAGTAGGAGTGTTTATGGTTCGATTAGGATCGATTAATGGTTAAAACCATAGCCAAATCAATGTAGTAGGTTTTTAAATTCGTAAAACCAAACCAAACCAAACAAAAAAAATAACCGTCGATTAGTTGTCGGTTTGGATCAGTTTGGTTTATTTTTTTTGGTTTGTGTGAGAAATAGAGAAAAGAGTGAGAAAATTAAATTGAGAGACTTTTGTTTAGAAAGATACTTGGATTGAATACTTAATAAATGAGAATGACCCTCCTATATATACAAGTCCTTAAGGGCCGTTTCTAGCCG
>JAOTQR010000097.1:13249836-13260869 GCA_025774065.1 Solanum ossicruentum | reverse complement strand
CACTACTCTGGATGATGGATCCCAGATACTTAAAGTTTTCCCTCTTGGGGATAGGTTGAGTGGCAAGCCTCACATCAGAGTTTGCTTCATCCCTTTCAACACTGAATTTTCACTCCAAGTATTCAGTTTTGGTCCTGCTCAATTTGAATTCTTTGGACTCCAAGGCGTGTCTCCAGACCTCCAACCTATCATTAACTTTAGTCTGAGCCTCATCAATCAGTACTATGTCATCTGCAAAAAGCATACACCATGGTACCTCCTCCTGGATAGACTGCAGCTCATCCATCACCAAGGCAAACAAGAAAGGGCTCAACACAAATCCTTGATGGAGTCCCATCTCAACAGGAAAATACTCTGAGTCTCCTCCCACTGTTCTTACCCGAGTTTTGGCTCCATCATACATGTCCTCAATCGCCTGACATGAGGAAGAATTTAATTCCTCAATATGATTGCCTTACATACCTTAAACTCTCCATGAATTTTAAAGAAAAACCCTAACTTAATAAGAACGATCAAGAAATCCTTTTTTGAAATT
This sequence comes from Solanum ossicruentum, assembly GCA_025774065.1. Lineage (NCBI taxonomy): Eukaryota > Viridiplantae > Streptophyta > Magnoliopsida > Solanales > Solanaceae > Solanum > Solanum ossicruentum. The sequence continues at coordinate 13,260,334 of JAOTQR010000097.1, read as the reverse complement.
CTTGAATTTGTTTATTGAAAATTATGTTCTGACTGTAGATTCTTTCCTAGGATACCTAATTATATGTTTGAATCACTAGAAAATTATGTGAAGAATTCTTTGTAGACTTGCTCAACAATCAAGTCTTAAACCATAGAATTAAATTCTTGATTTCACTAGAGATAGAAGGATGATTTGATGTTAGAATCTTGTAGAAATTTAGGAATTTACGTTGTAAGATCATGAAAAATACTAAAGGCTTAGTAAGCTTGAAAAGACTTTTGGGGGTTGTTGTGTCGAGCAAGGAGTGAAAAGTGATAAAAGAAACTTAAAATGGCATTTTTATGAAACTAGGAAAATTTGATATAAAGTTGATATACATGATATACATGCTCTATGGGCCTGAAGCAAAATTTTCAAATTGGAGCATCTTTAGAAAAATGATCATAACTTTTTACTCCGAACTCGAATGAGGCAAACTCGGTGGCATTGGAAAGAAGACTCATAGATCTTTAATTTGGTAGGGTCATAAGCCACCTAACTCCTCATATTCTAAAAGATATGGCCATTTGAAGTTGAACCTAGCATTTTTTAATGCAAAATTTAATCGATACATAATCTTTGAACTCGACTTAGTACTATAGTTTCTTATGACCCTAATTCACGTCGTACACTTCAAATACTTGGGCATTGATCCTAACACATATAATTAGAAGTCATTAGCTTCGAGCTTATACACATATGAAGAATGGTTTGAATCTTAGCTTACAAATTTTTGGGATGTTTCATGAAGACTCTGTTTTTTCTAACTATAACACATAAAGGGAATAAAGCTCCCAATGTTGTTTAAGATTAGTCAAGGGGAAATCATTATTGAAATAGCACCATATCAGAAACTCAAACACAAGAATTTTGATTGCTTCACCCCCAACCAAAAAATTGTGAAAGCTGGATAAATGCATTGCTAATATAAGATGGAGTTACCAAAACAACAGTAGATAATGTTGAAAAAGAAAGAACGAACACCCCAAAAAAAAGAAGACACCAGACCTATTTTAGGAGAAAGAAGAAGATGTAAGACCATCTTATAATCCCATTGCGCTGACTTTAAGAGATAACACTACATCATTTCTCTTAATGTCCCATATGTGAAAGCAAGACAATGGTAAAAGCTAAAGTTAAATAGAACAAAACCCTCCCTTTAATACCATTCACAATAGCCACATATATTTCTCTTTGCTTAAGTTTCTCCTCTCAAACTTATTTTTTGTTTAGCTAGGACGAACAAGTGTAGTAGAGCCAACGCAACAAGATGAGATGTACTTCTGGTTTCAGTCCAATAGACTAACTTCTTTATAGATATTAACAAGTTTGCACTACAAAAGATGGCAACTAGTAACTATGCTAAATACTGAAGAAATAGCAACAGAGAACTCTCAAACAAGTTTGTAATTCTTGTGTTTGAGTAATAAAGACACATTAGATATCATACCCAAATCAATGGCACCAACACGTACACATGCCTTGGTAATTTCCTGGCAGAGAGCACAGTTGAAGTTTTCATGGATACGGAGATTAGAAAGTCTCTGCACTTAAGACATAAACCAGGTGCTACTTACCATTAGATGTGCAAATCAACAAGGACCTCATATTCATAAGTCAACAAGATAAAAAGACTAACAAATATCCGAAGTCTCTGCAATATGTCGAATAAAAGATTGGCATCTTCATGGTTTGCGCAACTTTGTATTAGGGACCACAACCAGGCATTGGGCGGAGCACTTCTTTGATCAACGACAGACTTCAGCATCTTCTCATACAATTCCTTCACGGACTCTGCTTTTAAAACTATGATTCAGAAAGGAAAAAAATCAAACCACTCAAAACCAAACAGAAGACAACTATCACCTGTGACATCACTTTCAACTGCCCCTGCTTCAGTAGAAAAAGATGCCCTGAGCATCATAATAGAGCATTTCTGACACTGACATACATTTCTCTGAAGATTGCATTGTGTTTGCATATAATTTCCGTAAACCTTACCTGTTTATTCAGAGTACTGATCTTAGTATATGAGTAAGTCAAAAAGCTGTCATTTAGGTGAAAAAACACAGCAATTTCATTAGCATTCAAGTGTAGACTGGTCTAAGCTCAACATCCAATTAGTTGGAAAATCTTTAAAATAGCATTCATAATATAACCGATGTCTAGATTTCCCAAAATCGCCAAATTTCCAGCAAGTTACAAAACACAAAAAGGAAATGAAAAGAAAAGAAAACATAATCAAGAACCAGCCAAATTTTCCATTTTTTCCCGTTTTCTCTTCAGCCCCTCTTCCACAATAGATCATTGTTCACCAAATAAAATTCAGAAGGAAAACCGAAAGGCAAGATAGAATATTACCAGAGGTAAAGCAGCGACTCCATGAAGAAGAATTGCTATTAGATAGAAGAGGCGAGAGGGAGTTGAGCAGAATCGGAGAGGAGTAGCGTCTCAAAACCCTAGCAAATTGGTGACCCTTCAAAACCCCTTGCATTTTGGACGTCTGTGTAGAACTGGAACCCTCTACTAACGCTTTTCACGTAAGTTTCATACTTTATTTGATTTACAAATAGGATAAACGTTATTTATGTATTAATATTATATTTGATTTTTAAATTTTCAAACATTGTATAAGTGCTTGGAAAAGTCGCACTGTTTAATTGGATTTGGTTTAACTATATTATCTCCCTTATTTAGTTGGCCATATAATTGGGAGTGTATAATTATCTCTCCAATTCATAGAGGGGATTGTATTGATAATTATATGGTGTATACACATTAATTTTTTAATTTCTACTTTTTATTTTTATTTTTATTTCTCATTTAAATTTAATTATTTTAAATACTATTTTACTTTTAATTATTTCTAAAGTTTTCTAAAACTCTTTTCTTTAGTAAAATTTCAACTTTTTACAAGGTTTTCAAAATTTGACTTTTACACTCAATCAAGAATAACTCAAAACAACTTTTAAAAAAGACAAAATGGTAATTTTATTGAGAATGTCAATAATAACTTTCGAGGACATTACATTAACAGTTTGATAGCATGGTAGAATTCAAAGGTGATTCGGACATGAATAGTTATCATGATGTGAATTTGGAGTGTGCATAATTGACTTTGATATAGGCATCGGTATTTGTTTCTAACTAATCTTTTTTTGATAATACTTTGTATAAATTTCATGTTAATTTGAACTATATTTGTTGAGTATTAGATTCCTTTCTATTCCATTATGTTTTCATGATTTCTGGTTAAGCCATGGACTAGTGTAGTCCTTTGAGGCACCACATCGTGGTCTTGTTAGTTTTCACATTAATGAGACAAGCCTAGTAGAAAGAGGAAGACCTTATTCTATATTTAGAGTTATGTTCTGCCTTGATCTGGAGTAGAATATCCCTTTTAGTAGTCAGGTGGGTGGCCTTAGACTAGGTTTGGGTCTTAGGTGCATGATTTTGACTTTAACGCTATTAGAGATAATTGTGGCTTCTACTAAGACTTAATTATTGTAGTGTGCTTTAATTTACTGTGCTAGACTTTAGTGGCTTGTTGTAGCCATAGATTTGATTTATCTGTGCTCAATGTGGGGCTAGAAGTTGTGATTTTATGATAAGACATCAATCCTAGAAATATTTTTCCCCTTTGCTTGATTCATGAGCTGTTATGATCATTTAACCATGTGTTTTAGCTTTGTGCTGGTGATATTTATATTGGTTTATGATTACCCTATATTGTTGGGCATGAGGTCATATCCAGGAAGTAGTTGGACCCTAGGTTAGTTTTTTAAGCATTCGCATCTAGGTAGTAGTGGCTTGATTTTCTAGCCTTGTGTGTCTTGTTTTAGAGATTGAGATGGCATGTATTACATTTGTTACTCATTCATACTAATTCTTATCGTACAGTCACAATTCATGCATTGACTCATCATTTATGCATGGATAGAGAGATAGAGAAAAATAATTTTTACACTATTGAAGCAACACTAGTTTCTATGCTGATGATATTCAATTAATTAAAAATGATTTTTATCAAGATTCGTAACACCTGCATTACATGACTTTCTGGATTTGGATACTTTCAATACATTGAGGACATGTTTTTTTCTATTTGATATTTGTGGAGGCATTTGAAATGACCTCAGATTTTATAATAAAATTAGCTAGCACATCAATGCCTTTTTCTGCATTATGGCTACTACTATTCCTCTAGTATCAGCAACGAAGATAATGACTATGATAAGTCCTAGTGCAGGCCCAGGCAATGTATACGGGTTTTCTGAGCCCTCATAGAACTTTCATGCTAAGAGTATATTTTATCGAATAAAGGCGCTTTGCAGGTCTTACCTTACTAGTTGGCTGGAGTAGGTTATATATCTTTATGGATACGCATTACGAAGAGGTTTCACGTATTGCATTCACATGCATTGTCGTCTCCAATATATTATTTATTGCTTGATCCTCTATTATTATGGGATATCAGTGGGTTTTGTTTGATATTATTTGTGCATGTCTGTATAGTATCTTGGTAGCTTTGGTAGGTGCAAATTATTTCTTCTCTGGACTGTAGGTGATCCTCCCTTTTTAGATTGAGCTGTGTTAGCTATTATGTTGATAAGTTTGCTATATTTAGTGTTTTTCATTGATTGTCCCTTGTCGAGTATACACTATAGCCTATCTTTTATGCTAGTAGATGATAGACCTGATTCTCATAGGTATGTTTCTTGCCTCCTCTTCTTCGTCTCATATATTTTGTTTAATATTCATTTTCTTTATTATCATGTTGCTTATGATATGATTGCCTTATTTTTATATTACGTATACATGCTTGCTTTATTAAAGTAGCCCAGTCAGACAATGTCTGTTAATTACCATTCATTTGGTACTCATACTACACTTCTGGCCCTACAAATCATAGTGAGAATCCAAGCTATTGACTTTTTTAGTGTACAATAGGATGAGAATTTCAGAGATTGGGAGTGAGCTCCTAGCATCTAGTGTTTCCAATTTTCATTTCATTCTAATAAGACTAGTTTTTATTTTATATTCAAAGATAGTCTATACTGATATTGTATTTTGTGGTGGCCTTGTACTCTTATTTTATGTATTAGAAGCTCGATAACTAACTGATGTCAGGTCTTGGGGTGAGTTCATTTTTATTATTCTTTTGATCTTGTGGTTCTTCTCCCTAATTTGATATAGTTGTCTTCCGCAGGATAGTCTGTTGTCTATGGTCTTGGGCTATGTGTTAGGCTTACCTACTAGTGGATTGGGCTAGATACCATGTCACGCACCGAGCCTACACTCTATATGTGGCCAGCACTCGAAAATCATTTCTGGTCCTAAGCGAACCACTTGACTTGGCTAAATTACACAGCGAAAGATATTAACACCATGATGAATTAAAATTGGCTCAATATTCATGAACTCATACATACAATAATAATATATACAACTTGACTCAAAGCTTTCAAAGAACTCCAAGGAAATAACAAGAAGATATCTTTTTAGTCTATGAAGCCTCTCAAGTACTGAATCTGAACTAGGTGGTATAAGTAATTAATTTGGTAGTGTGATGCTATAATGTGTATTCAAGCTAATACATACTTGAAAGTAAATGATATGGTCAAGATTATTAGATTTGAGGCATAATTTGATTGTATTATTAAATTTCTAATTTAAGATCGTAATATTTAGTCTTTTATATTTTTCATCAAACTCTATAGTTTGTGGGATTCCATTGAGTGTGTTATTGTTGTTGTTGTTATTGTTATTATTGTTGTTGTTGTTGTTATTGTTGTTGTATCAAACTCTATAGTTGTCCAAATACGATTTGTTTGAGATTTGAGGAAAAAAAATAATTTTTTGGCATTACCTCCAAAAACTCAAATAATTTGTCATGGCGTTACCTCAAAAGACTTAAAGTCTTAATTTATTTTGTAGTACCTATTTGCACTATTTTCTTATTTTATATTGATTTTTCTTCTATAACAAATTACTTGTCATGGGGTCACCTCCAAAGACTCAGAGTATGCCATGCGCTGCCACTCCATTGTCACTGGCAATTCCTCCGGAAAATGATGAAGGCCAAGTTATGGGGAGGATGCCTTTTGACTTTGTTGAAAATTTCAATTGGGGGTCAAGGAAAAGATATACATCGCAGTCATTTAATTCAATCTATGTTCAACATTGGCCTTCTTTAGAGAGACAGAGACCATCAGGTAACGCTCACCCTGTTTTATCTTTTTCTCGATGAGAAGTAACATGTGTTTGGTAAAATAACTTTTTGAACTCAAAATGGCTTAATCATTAATGAAATGAGTTGAAAACTATGAGGTGTTTAGGTTTAAATTGAGATCTAGACCTTGTATAAAAATAATTAGTTTTACACCTTTTTTACCCTATATATTCAATTTTATACCTAAGAATATTTTTTTTCGACATAAGAGATCTAAAAGTTAGTTTCTTCTATTCAACTTGTCAGAAGGCAAAGTCTAAATCTCTCATTTATCAAAAATTGGATGGATAAAGTTATACAATATATGTACAAGTAGGAGATAGAAGGTATTCTTATTAAAATAGTTGTGGTACATACAATTAGGCTTGAACATCATGGTTATTAAAAATATCAGACTTGAATATAAAATTAGTGCTTGAAAAATTAATCTGATAAAAAAGGCTTTTTGATTCAAGTGACAAAAGTCAAGGGATATGTGAGAAGGATAAATGAGTGTGTTCATAATTCTTAAAATTTAAAGAATGTAATTGTACTAAAGGTTGACAGGATAAATGAGTGTATTCATAATTCTTAAAATTTAAAGAATGTTATTGTTTTAAAGCTTGACATCAATGAATTTCTCGACAAAAAAAGTTTATTACTTCCTCTAACCCATTTTATGTGGCACCGTTTGACTTGGCACGATATTTAAGAAAAAAAGAAAGACTTTTGAAAGTTATGGCCTAAAATCATTTTTAGATATTTGTGTGACTGAGAATCGTTTCATTAAGGGTAAAAAGAAAATTTTAAAGGTAAATTGTTTTCAATTTTATTAAAATGACATTCTTTTTGGGACAAATTATCAATTTTATGTCTTAAACACTCATTGTCATAATATTGTTTACTGGTTGACTTCTTTAAGTTCATTTTATTTATTTACAAATAAAAAATGACAACTCTTGTTGTGTTTTAACATGTATATTTGATTAATTAGGTAACATCCCTCCAGTTGGTCTTCAAGATCATGTAGCTTCACTGAAACCATTAGTTCCTCAGTCAAGAGCAGAAACCAAAGTTGAAGGAAGTAAAATGAATGTTATGGGAGAAAATCATTTAGGCCAAATCAATACTTCATCAGCTATACAGTTACCGTTATCAATAAAAGTAAGAGGTATTGATAAGGGCCTTCCTCAACAAACTGCTGGCATTCAAGGGATAATTTGTAATCCCTTGATGCAAGAAGAAGGGTGCACAACTAGTGGAGCTCAGTGAGGTAAAAGAACAAAAACAAATATTAATCCAAGTAATCAGTCAACTTGGATTATTGATGTCAATTTTCTTCAACAAGTAGGGGTTGCATTTGATAAAGTAAATGCAAATCAAGAAGGAAGCACAAAAGCATCAAAAGGGTCAATTAGCATGAATCCAAATCTTGAAAAAATATTTCTAGCTATCCCTTCAAAATACTAAAACATTATAAAGGATTGTCTTCTAGAGTCTGGTGAATTGTTGACTTCCATTCTAAAAGCTATATGTGGAGTTGTCCAAGATCTTCAAAAGAAACATTTGACTGAGATTGATCGTAATCTTTTGGATTCCTATTATTTGGTAGTCAAGGATACTGAGACAGTTAAGGTGAATGTCACTTGGTTAAGAACTCGTCTCGATGAAATTAGAGATGCAGTAAATTGCATTGTTGAGACAAAAAAGATCAGCGATAAGAGGAATCAGCTTGCAGAGCAGATTGAAATTGAGAAGAAAAATCTAGAACTGGATAAAGCTAAGCTGGAGAAACTAAAGTCTGACATCAATAAAAAGGAAAGTCAGATCAAATTGGACATATTGATGATTAAAGAGTTTAATAATAAGATTAGTAACCAAGCACTTGAAATTCAACAATTTCAGAAGATGCGGCTGATGGAAGAATTTTAATAATTCTATTGTCAAGACATCTTTCATCTATCCTTTATTAAAGTTGATCTATTTCATCGTTTGTTTGTTCCGTACTTTGAATTGCTATATCATTGAAAATTCATTTCAGTGATGATAATATTTGACTCAAATATTATATTCTTGATGATACTTTTATGCTTTCAGAATTTACAATCAAGTACTTAAAATTCAACAATTTCAGAAGATGCGGCTGATGGAAGAATTTTAATAATTCTATTGTCAAGACATCTTTCATCTATCCTTTATTAAAGTTGATCTATTTCATCGTTTGTTTGTTCCGTATTTTGGATTGCTATATCATTGAAAATTCATTTCAGTGATGATGATATTTGACTCAAATATTATATTCTTGATGATACTTTTATGCTTTCAGAATTTACAATCAATTTTATAGTATCAATATTATCCTTGATGAAATTATTTCATAAGTATTTTTTATTGTATGTTTGAACTTTCTTTTTATATATAAATTTTGTAGCATTTTGATTATTTGTTTGTGCTATCTTTTTAGTAATTTTGCATGTGTTGTGAGATAATTTTTCTCTTCCCCATGTGATTTTAGATTTATCTAATCAAATTTAGATCTTCAAACATTATGAGATTCCAACAAGACAGAGGGATCTGAAATCTATAGCAAAAAAATGTCATGTTACATTCTCCCATTTAATCCTATGCGTTTACTATGTAAAAACAGTTTTTAATAGCAATAATGTGAAAATTAACAAAGAGCGTTATAGCCTTTATCGACATTAGTTAATTGTTATGGACTCCATTTAATGATCTCAAAAGTTATTTTTGTTATTTTTGAAAAAATTATCATTTATCTCTTTCGACAGTAGGGAGTCCTACTTGATTGGTTTTAAAAATTTTGTGAAAAGTAAAGTTTTTGCTAAAGAGTTGATTAGGGAAGGCTTAAGTTGCTCAATTTTGACTTTTGGCGTCATTCAAAGATTCTTTTTTTTTTAAAAAAAAAATTAGGGGTAGGGGAAGGAAAAATGGGGAGGGAGATTACGATGCGAGGAATAGAACCACTCACCAACAAGGTGGGAGTTCAGGTAGTTAACCAACTGAGTTACTTCAAGTCTTGAATTAGAGTTTTTTTTATTCTATTCGTCTTGGAATATGAAAATTGGTCTAGAAAAGTTGTTGAAATTAGAATTGGAGTTGTTATGTGAATTTGAGGTCTAAAGTTGGAAACTAAGTTAATGTTTGACCTAGGTTTGACTTTGATCAACATTTTGAGTTTAGATACTCGGATTGAATTTCTGATGGTTCCGTTGGTCCTGGGAGGTGACTTTAGCACTACATAAAATTTCTTGATTTTGATCTTATTTTAGGATATTAAATTTTGGAATATTTTACCCATCCTTCCTAACTTTCACGATTTTCGTGTCTTTAACCTTGAAATTTGATCATGAATCATTATTTAACTAGATTGTGTTCATAAAGAGAAAGCTCCAACAATAGAATGATCGTGATTTTTGACTAAGTCAAGTAGATTTCTAACTCGTAGTTTAGTGTGTTGAACCTTGTTTTCCTATTTATGTGACTGAGAAGCAGTGGGAATTTGTTTTGGATGTGTATTACATGAAAGTATTATTGATTGAAATGTGGTGTTGTTATGGCTATGTAAATTGGCATGCTAATATAAAAATTTGAAAATGAAAAAATTGTGATAAGTGTTGTGAATCGATCATTGATGAATATTGATGTAAGTGTTGAGTTGTATTGCATGGTATTGTGAACTTCATTTCTCATTCATTCACTCTTTGTGTATATGCTTATCTACATTGAATTGTGAAAATGTATTAAGAGAGAGATATTAATACTTACAGCCGAGATCTTTACCAATTGATGTGATTTGCCAAAGTCTCTTTCAGTGGCTGAGGTTTCTTCCAACGAGTATGATTTGGCTGAGGTCTCTTCCGACGCATATGATTTTGGTTGAGGTCTCTTTTGATGGATTATTATTGTTGAGGTCTTTTTCATTAGATACATAATCCATGTGAAACCTCCATGGGTTCTGGCCTAAGGTGATTACCAGATGCATATCGTAGGTAGACATGCATCATGATTACTTGATATTGCATTACATCATCTCGTACCTCATTCACTATTTAATTGTTAGTGTATTCTTTCAGTTATTTGTTTATGTATAAAATCTGGATAGTCGCTACAAGTTGGCTATGACTCATTTGAAATTATTGCATTGGTTGAACTAAATATATATATGTGTGTGTCTCTCTCTCTCTCTCTCTCTCTCTCTCTCTCTCTCTCTCTCTATATATATATATATATATATATATATATATA
>JAOTQR010000097.1:13224931-13235889 GCA_025774065.1 Solanum ossicruentum | reverse complement strand
GATTATAGTGAGACTTTAATTTGTGGTTCTTCTCCATATTTGACCATGGAAATATAACAAATACTCCCCCGTCTCAAATTAATTGAATTTTTGAGACTTTTTTCAAGGTTCAAAATAGTTGAATTTTTCAAAGTTCAAGATGCATGTTTGAAATTTTTTCCATATTTATCCTTGCATTAATTGAACTCTTATATTTTCTAAAAAATAAATTACACTATATATTTATGATTTTACAAAGGGCAAAGTGGAAAATATGATGTAAAATTTATCTTTGAATATTTTTTTTAATATGTGTATTATCTTACAAATTCAATTAATATGAGACAGATGGAGTAATTAATTTAACAAATCATTACTTGTATTGAAAACACAAGTCAAAAATACATTTAATTCTTAAGATAAAAGATAAATATGTCCAAAAATATTTTTGGCCAAATTTGAACAATTTTTTGGGCCAAAAGAATTTTTCCTATTATTTTAACTTAAACTTTGACTGACCCGTCCAAATTTTGGGATTGCGGACTAATTTCAAACAGATTCCATAACAACAAAATGGAAACTAACGTCACCCAATACCCCAATGTTTCTGGTGATTGCGAGCACGCCACCGCACATAACCCCACTTTAAGATAGCAAATATCTGCCCATGACTTTTCAGTTGGAGCCCACTTAAATACCCGACAATAATTGATAAATTCGCCTACCGGCCTTTACCATATTCATCCAACCCCCTTTCCACGGTAAAATAATGATAATGTCACGTTTCGCACTCCTATTGGTCTTCGTCGCCAGCCTTTTCGCCGCTGCACTTGCCGGCCCGGCGACCTTCGCCGATGAGAATCCGATAAGGCAAGTTGTTTCCGACGGTCTCCAAGAGCTGGAGAAGGGAATTCTCCAAGTCATCGGCCAGACTCACGATGCTCTCTCCTTTGCTCGTTTTGTTACCAGGTTCCTAAATTCTGTTATGATCACTATGAGATTGATTCCTCTTTGACTTGCTTTATTATACTAAAAATTTTGTTTTTTTTGAATATATGTTTATAAAAGGCATCGGAAAAGGTACGAATCTGTTGAGGAGATCAAGCAACGGTTTGAGATATTTTTGGACAATATGAGGACGATTCGATCTCATAACAACAAAGGACTATCATACAAACTTGGCGTCAATGGTATATATACTTTTTCGTAAAATAAATTTGGACTTTCTTGATACAAGCAGGCAGGGAAAACAAGTTAGACACTTTTATTCTGTATTTACTACTCTCATGCTCTTTCGTTTTTAGTCAATTCCAAATCTCTCTAGTCTAATGAGAAATCATTTAACCCCATATTATGTGACTTTTTTTTAGATATGAAATTATTTTAAATGATTCTCGCACAATATCTAAAATATTTTTTAGACCACAAAATTCTTTTTTTACTTAAACATTATGCTAAATTAAAGGTTGCTACATAAAATAAAATGGAGGAAGTAATTAGTTATGGCAGATTTTTAAATTATTTTTCCTTTGTCTCGATGTATAACACTCAGTTTCTTTTTTAGTTAGTCCAAAAAATAATGATACATTTCTATATATATTAAATAATACGTTAGTCTTAATGAAATGATTTATAGTATAAATATCTATCACTTATTTTAGACCGTAAATTTCAAAAAAATTTTCAATCTTAAACTTTGCACCAAATCAAACAACGTAATACAAATTGGGACGGAGGGAAGTAAAAACTTGCTGTAAACAGCTTCTTATTCATATTGTAGGTTATTTTAACATGGTGATGTAAAAAAACTTCACACAATCGCTTTATAGAAGTTAAGTTCCTTCTTTATTACTAAGTAACTAATCTAGCTGAATAAGCAGTTCTTAATTAAGTACTTATATTCATCAATATGGCCATAAAACAGTATATTACTCAGGAATATAGGCCCAATTGGATACGTGCTTGCAACTTATAATCAATCTAGCTGTAGATGTAAGGATGGGGGTGCATTAATTTCATGCTTGTTACATATAATGTTGTTATGTTATGACCCTCATGTTTATCGATTAATATCATGTTTCACGGCAGAGTTTACCGACCTAACATGGGATGAATTCCGTAGAGCCAAGTTGGGGGCAGCTCAAAACTGTTCTGCCACCACAAAGGGAAATCTCAAGCTCACTAACGACGTTCTGCCAGTGACGGTATGTCCAATCAGAATGAATGATTATATATTTCTGGCGTTACTCATTAGAGTTAATTAAACTAGTTTGTACGTAATGTTTTATTATTTCCAAGATGGTGGAGTGCAGTGAGTTGAATTATGCTATAATAAACATCAAAACAGTAAACATGCATCGATTGTACTGAGTTAATGTATATAATTGGTTGCAAAAAACAATCTTTTTTAATCCTAATGAACGCCAAATTCCCAATTTTGTGACTATAGAAGGACTGGAGAGAGGCTGGTATTGTTAGCCCAGTGAAGGACCAGGGCAAGTGCGGATCTTGCTGGACATTCAGGTGAGTATTAGTTAAATCATATTGGGACTTTTAAAGTTGAAATGTAATGGAGCCGGCAGATATATGTGGTTTTGGCAGCACTACTGGTGCACTAGAGGCAGCTTATGCCCAAGCATTTGGGAAGGGAATCTCTCTGTCAGAACAGCAGCTTGTAGACTGTGCTGGAGCTTTTAATAACTTTGGCTGCAATGGAGGGCTGCCATCACAAGCCTTTGAGTACATTAAATTCAATGGTGGTCTTGACACTGAAGAAGCATATCCGTACACCGGCAAGAATGGCATTTGTAAATTCTCACAAGCAAATGTTGGTGTCAAAGTCATCGATTCTGTCAATATTACCCTGGTAATTAAGATCTCTTTGATTTCACCAGATTTATTTAACTTGTCTAGTTTCAGTCATGAACTTGGTTGGACTCCTAATTAACACGTGTAATTACAGGGTGCTGAAGATGAACTGAAATACGCGGTTGCATTGGTTAGGCCTGTTAGTGTTGCTTTTGAGGTGATAAAAGGTTTCAAACAGTACAAGAGCGGAGTTTACACCAGCACTGAATGTGGCAACACTCCCATGGTAATTCCTCTGTCCCGAGTAACCTTAGAAGATGCAAATATCTAGGATCACCTAAATAGGCCTACATGACAATATTACAACCATTGACTGTTTCATTGGCAGGATGTAAACCATGCTGTTCTTGCTGTGGGTTACGGTGTTGAAAATGGCGTTCTCTACTGGCTCATAAAGAACTCATGGGGAACAGATTGGGGTGACAATGGATACTTCAAAATGGAGATGGGAAAGAACATGTGTGGTATTGCAACTTGCGCATCCTACCCAGTTGTTGCCTAAGTTTGGAGGCTTATAAAAATATTCTGCATAAATACCATGTTGTCCCAGTTAACCTTTCTCATATTTATATTCAGAACATGTATGGATCGTTATACATACAAGAATGGTTTAGGCTACGTTGTGAAATGAATAAGATAGAAATATTGAATCCAGAGAGATTATTATGCACAGGTAAAATCCCTGCGTAATTTGTACCAATATAAGTGATGGAAGGGAAGAATGTCTTATTGTAAAAATTGTTAATCGATTGATAATCCTTGGTTAATGTCTCATTGTCAAAATTAATGGATTTGATGTCCTTGATTATCCTTTCTTTGGTATTGCATACTTTTTTCTTTACCTAAATGGCATTCGTAGGTTTAACACTGTTTATGATCTATAGAGACGAGTGTCAAATGCAATTATATTAAGCATTCTACTAAACTAACAGTTAATGAATTTTTTGATACTAGTTTCACGGTACATGCGTTGTGCGTGATTCATTAGACATCAGTATATGATAAGTTTTCATTAAAAGATACATAAAAGAATATAGCCACTAATATTGCAAATTTTTTAGGTTGATCTGTGTGTCTGCGCATGTATATCATTGTCATGTAATTTCATTTCGTCCATATTGATGAGCATTCCTAGTTTTGTTAGTATCACTAATCATATATATCTTTCTATTGTATAAGCAAGTAATGAAACTTTTCTAACCTAATACTTCATTATAAACTATATTGCGAGAGTATATTCCTTTTATTCATTTGAGTTGCTCTGTTATAATCAACACTTCTACTTGTTGACATTGAAATTTCTCATGAAAGTGCAACATATAGTTGGCCATGTTAGAGTATATGTTGCAGAAGATGGTGTCCAACATACGCAATTATTTCTTGTGCTTTATATACTGTCATTGCAAAGTCAAACTAAAAATTATTTTCTAACAAATTTGAAAGGATATCTCTCATTATTAGGTGGTGAAAGTTGCATTCTTGGAATGAACTCATATTTGCTAGCCTATTCTTCTATTGTAATTTTGACATGTATTACCCGGTATTATTGAAATAGTGATGATCATTTGTGAGCTATTGCATAATCCATATATAATTATAGGTAAATAGAGTAGCTGAATAAGTATAACATAATTAGCCTAATGAATTTAACTATCTACACATGTTGTGGCAGACCATTTGATGTTAAATATTAAGGTATTCTTCTTGATAGTAATTATTTGTGTCATCTTTCGCTGAGTCTGAACTTATAAAAACTCTACTATATCTTGGAGATTTCTCTATTAACATCTCGTACATTTGGTCTACACATTCATTTCCACTTGCCAATTTGAGCCCACCATAAGGATTCTGAGCATTGTTCATTATTGTATGGTAAAGGCCAATTATTATATTGACTTTCAAAAATCGTACTGAAAATTCTGTCAAGATCTTGTAAGTAGGCTAATAAATTTTAAGATTGTTTTGTACGTAAAAATTTAATTGAAATGTCATTCGTGTTAGGACATAATATGTGTACATAAACTAATACATTCGCATTCATTCCATGAATGATGAATTTCGCGCCACTATAGAATAGTTACCGTACACTTCTTTCCATTGATTGTCTAGATACTTAATCTAAATGATGCATGTGTTCATCAAAGTTGTGGGAGCCAAAAGTAGTTTAGTTATGTTTCAAAACAGGACAACAAAATTTAGGGGTTAAACCACAAAGATGGTAAATCATTAAAGATTGCAGAAATATGTACTTAAAACATTTATTGCGACTTAAGATGGGTATGATATATATACAAGGTATCGATTATCAAAATTCTATTAGAGATTAAATAGCAAGGGTTATGACAATGTTAATACTAAAAATGCAGTAAGTAAATGTCCTTTAATCGTAAAGTGCTATTATTTGTGATTTATTGTCTTATGTGTCACAGCTAAACGTGTAGACGATTGTCAAAGAGTGTTTTATGATTAGTGGGGATTAATATCGGGTAAGAAAGACTGTACAAGTATTTAGTTGGCAAGTTCATATGAATTCTATCTAGAGCGTACAAGATTGCATCAATACTGAATTTGAACTAAAATTCAGAGTTGGTATATTCAATACTCATAATGCAAGTATACATAATTCTATAAGTTGTAGATCGTAAGTTCCTACAAGCGATGAATAAAAAAATACATCTCGTATATAAAAGGTAGCATAAATCTAGAACCTGTATTAAAAGTCAGAGTTGATGGTAGCAGTAGTTGGGGTGCAAGTATATGAAAATTCGAAAGTTGAAGATGAGAGTATGGGCAAGTGTGATTGCTATTAGTTACTTGATAACTGTATCGGTGTATGTAATGTGAAGATAGCAGTTTTATGAAGGTACCTGGAGGAGTGAATCTTGAAATAAATTTTACGGAGGAAGAAATCAAAAGTAGTAATTTCAGTACCATTAAGTGTATCAGGTTCTTTGATAATAATTGGCATTTGTGGAAGTACCAAATTGGTGGTTTATTTGTAGTAATAATTAGTCTTTGTAAAGAAAGACTTTGAAAGTGATAAAATTGTTAAGATAGGATGATATGGGTGCCAACTGGATCTAATAACTATTTAGATGCTGGATAAATAGTAATTAGTTTGCAAGTGTACCGGTCAATGTAATTCAAAGACAATAATAATAACAACAACATATGTAGTGAAATCTCACAAGTGGAGTCTGAAGATGGTAGAATGTACACAAATCTTACTTCAAAGGTAGAGAGGCTGTTTCCTAGGAACACTCGTCTAAAAAACCCATAAGCAGAATAAACAAGATATGGAAAAAAATAGGAAGGAAAAGAAAAGGAAACAAAAAGGACGACCAACAATGCAAAGCACATGATAGTGCGTAAATCAACATGATATAACATAAAATCAACATGTATATGACAGATAATGACAACACTTGATATAAAACATGACTACTCCTACCACCCTACCAACCAATTAGCCTATTACTCTAATTCGCAACATCTACTTAGCCTGTTACTCTAGTTCGCGACATCTACTCCTTTCTATCAAAGAACATGTCCTTGTTGATATCAAGTATCGTCATATCTTGTATGATCACCTCCCCCCAATACTTCTTCGATCTACCTCTACTCCTCTGTGTAACTCTCAATCTAACCTCTCGCACCTCCTAACAGGAGCATCGGTACTCCTTCTCTGCACATGTCCAAACCATCCTAGTCTCGCTTCCTTCATCTTCTCAACCACAGGGGCCACCTCTAGCTTCTCCCGAATGGTCTCATTTCTAATCTTATCACTCCTGGTGTGACCACACATCCATCTCAACATCCTCATATCTACGACCTGCATCTTCTAAACATGTGTCTTTTTTATTCGCCAACATTCCACCTCATAAGCAAAGATGGTCTAATCACCATTTTGTAAAACATACTTTTGAGTTCAGGTGAAATCTTCTTATCACTCAATACTCTAGAGGCAAGCCTACATTTTGTCCCAATACGATGTGTGACATCATCGTTAATATTGCCACTACACTAAATGATGGACCTCAAATACTTAAAGTTCTCCCTCTTGAGGATAGGTTGAGTGGAAAGTCTTACATCAGTGTCTGCTTCATCCAACGGAACTCTGAATTTGCACTTCAAGTATTCTATTTTAGTCCTAATCAGTTTGAATCCTTTGGACTCCAAGACGTGTCTCCAAGCCTCCAACCTATCATTAACTTTAGCCTGGTTGTCATCAATCAGTACTATATCACCTGTAAATAGCATACACTATAGAACCTCCTCCTAGATAGATCGCGTGAGCTCATCCACCACCAAGGCAAACAGAAAAGGGCTCAACACAGATCCTTAATCAAGTCCCATCTCAATTAGAAAATACTTTGAGTCTCCTCCTACTATTCTTAACCGAGTTTTGGCTCCGTCATACGTGTCCTTTGTCACCCTAATATATGTCATTGGGGCGCCTTTTACTTCTAGACACCCCCATAGGACATCCTTCGGGACTTTGTCATAGGCTTTCTCGAGATCAATGAACACCATATGAAGGTCCTTCTTTCTTTCCCTATATTTCTCCACTAATCTTCGAACAAGATGGATTTCTTTAATAACCGACCGCCCCGGTATGAATCCATACTGATTCTTCGAAATAGACACTATTTTCTCACCCTCATCTCTACCACTCTCTCCCAAACCTTCATAGTGTGACTTAACAACTTGATACCCTTGTAGTTGTTACAATTTTAAATATCACCCTTGTTGTTATACAATGGAACCATTGTACTCCTCCTCCTCCATTCATCCGACATCTTGGCAGTCTTCATAATAGCATTGAACCATATAGTCAATCACTCTATGTCATCCTTGACTTTGTTCTTCCAAAAATCTGTCGGAATCTTATCAGGTCCGATCGCCCTCCCTCTTTTCATCCTACTAATAGCCCTTCTAACCTCCTTAACTATGAACCGCCTGCAATAAGCAAAATCTCGGTGACTTTCAGAGCGTGCCAACTTTACCAACTCAACATCTCTATCTCCTTTTTCATTTAAGAATTTACGAAAGTAGGCTTGCCACCTTAGTTTAATGGAAGTCTCATCCACTAACACCTCACTCTCCTCATCCTTGATGCACTTCACTTGGTCCAAGTCGCAAGCTTTCCTTTCTCTCTCTTTAGTGAGCCTATACAATCTCTTGTCGTTGCCTTTATCACTTAGCTCCTCATATAGGTGCTCAAATGTTGTTGTCTTAGCATTTGTCACCGCCAGTTTCGCTTCTGACTTAGTCATGTTATAGATCTCCTTAAGCCTTCGCTTTTTCATCCTCATCCCTACACTCCAACCACTTCGTATAAGCAATCTTCTTAGCTTTTACTTTGCCTTGAACTTCTCCTTCCACCGCCAATCGCCCTGACGTCCACCAAAGGTCCCTCTCGAAATTCCTAGTACCTCAGTAGCTACCTTTCTGATGCAACCAACAATAGTGTCCCACATATTATACATATTCCTTCCACTACTCCTTCCATCTTACGAGAAAGGGTAGGAGTCAGGTCTCCCCATCTAATCCTCGGTCGGGCATAAATAACCTTCTTCTTCTTTTCTCTCTTAATCTCTAATTGCGTCACTAATATCCTATGTTGAGTGGAAATATTTTCACTCGCAATAACCTTGCAATTCTTGCAAAGGCTTCTATCACCTTTTCTGGAGAAGTAGGTAATCAATCTGGGTCTTAGCTATCGTACTGTGAAAGGTAATCAAGTGATTTTCCCTCTTTGGGAACATGAGTTAGTTGTCCTACCCCCATTTCTCTCCCCAAAACCAAATTCTCCATGGACATCTTCAAACCCACTAGTGGTTGCCCCAATATGGCCATTAAAGTCTCCCCGAACGAAGAGCTTTTCTATCACTGGTATGCCCCTCACAATCTCATCCAAATCATCCCAAAAGAGCCTTTTGACTTCCTCATCTAAGCCACTTGAGGCACATAGGCACTAACTATATTCATTACGTGCCTACCCACCACAAGTTTAATAGACATCATCCTATCATTAAACCTCCTAACCTCCACTACATATTCCCTAACTTCCTCGTCTACTAGTATACCAACACCATTTCTATCCCTAGAACCACTCGAGTACCATAACTTGAATCCGTCTACGTCCCGAGCTTTGGTCCCTACCCATCTAGTCTCCTGAACACACGCTATATTAATATGTCTCCTCTCAAGACACTTTCCTAGCTCTATGGATTTCTCTGTAAGTGATCCTATATTCCACGACCTTACCCTTAACTTAGATAAGCCCAGGCCCTTCTTACCACCCTACCTCTTACCCCTGACCCCAACTAACGACATGATCCTAATCCACCATTAGATCCTGACGCCACTAACTAAAAACTAATAACTCACTAAGCAATAAAGATCAAGAAGATACAAATCAAGTAAAGTGTTGTACATAAGAAATACTACTTAATAATCAATAACCAAACGAACAAACACGTAAAAAGCGAAATCAAGTCAAGTAAAGTACGTCACTCAATTTGAGAGTAACTTCAACAATAAATTTAAGTAGGAAAATATCAAATTTGCAACAAACAATAGGCTAACAACGAAAAGTATAAACATCAAGCTGCACAGTTTCTGTAGCAAGTATGAGAAACAATCAAACTACATGTGACTAGAACTATAGCAAAAAATAAACTATATTCAAAAAGTAACAAGTAGGCACGAAGTATTGCACTAGTTCTGTAACAGGTAAGAATTATTAAGCAAGAAATATTGCAAATAGATCACCAGTAAGTAAAATACGAACCAGCAAGCAAATGGTAGAAGCAAAAACAAGCAGTAATTGCCAAAAAAGGAGGGAACAATGAATTTGACCAGAGCAAGAAGTTGAACAAGAAAGAAAGGAGAAAATAGAAGATATCATCTGAGTAATATTAGTGGCTTAAAAGAATCTGCTTGGAATATGATTTGAATGCGTCGTCAGAAGTTGCCTGCCTGGAAATGATTCTGATCGCCGGAATCTGGAAACTGGAAACTGGAAATTATTGGACGCCTGAGATGCAATGATTTCCAAAGGACCGGAACTCCCCAAAAAATATCCAAAAATCGTCGGTCGATGTCTGCTGCTTTGACGTCGCCTGAAATGTGGATTTCGACCGGCAGAAGAATGGCCAAACTCTTTGGTTCTTGAAGAAAGCGCAGAGAGAAGTCAAAAGCACAGAGAAAGAATAAGTTCCGGCGTGGAGAGATCGTTGGCGCCGACGATTGTTGAAGAAAACCAAGGCTCCAACAGAGCAAAGGTAGCCCAGAAGAAAGAATGTGTTCTTTAGAGAGAGAATAGAATGCGTTCTTTAGGTGAGATATGGACGAATAAATGTAGAAAATTATTCGGATTCAATTCAAAGACGATAGTCTGACGAATTTGTTAGACGAATTGAATTTATTAGAGAACAGAATGCATTCTTTAGATGAGTTGAACAGAATGCGTTCTTTAGATGAAATCGAAAGCAGTAAAGAGTGGCAGGAATTTATGAAGTTTTATGAAATAACTTAAACGAACAGTTAGCGTTTGATATTTGCATCAAAGATAAAATAGATAATAGTTGCATTCTATTCATAACAGATGGAGGTGAATTCATTTGAGCAGAAAGTTTGATTATACTCTTACCTGGAGAACTAAAGCAATACTCGTGCCTGAAGACCAAAATCAGAGAGCACGAGTGGGAGCATCTATGTAGGAGTGAGTAACAATTTCAACTTACAATTTGCTTTTGTCAATGACTTGTGTCACTGCTGCATTAGCATATGAACATATGATGGATGCAACGATCAGTACTAGATGTACGAAAAATGATTTCTGCAGTGGATGAAAGTGTTTGTCGTTGGCATTTGAAAATTTGGCTTGAGGGAACAATTTGTAGATGGCATTTAGAGAGTTGACATGAATGGTGGTGTTTATGTAGGATTTTGTTGATGATAGTGAATAATTAATAGAATAATTGGTTGAGAAGTAGTAAATAGTTGATGATGTGGTTAAAAGGTTAGTAAATTAATTAGTTGGATTAGTTAGTTTAGTTAGTCTAATCCTAATTGGATTAGTTGATTAGAAGCCTAATCCTAAT
>JAOTQR010000097.1:13195714-13215192 GCA_025774065.1 Solanum ossicruentum | reverse complement strand
TGTCTCCAAGCTCCAGGTTGCTTCGGAGCTTTGTATATGTATAGAGCTTATGTTTATATTTTGCAGTCAGTTGAGGCAGGCCTATCCCGACCCTTATTTGATATTTCCAATTATTTAGAGGCTTTGTAGACTATGTAAATTAAAGTATAATTATGTCTCGTACTTTAGACAGCGTGGCCCCAACGACCTAGTCATATCCATTTTGTTTTGGCCTATTATCACTGTCTATCCACTTTAAAGTATGTTAAAGGTGGAAATCCCTTATAATATGTATAGAAAGAGCATAGTTACAGGTTGGTTCTCCCAAGCCTCATTGGCAACGGGTGCCAGTCCGCTCTATCGGGACTTGGGGCGTGACATTCAGCTTTAAACCATTTTCAAGCTCTCCTCTCATATCTTTGATTTTGTACTTGGGGGGGTTTTGAACCTTGTTCTTAAAGTATTGAGCTAAAGTAGATGCAATCAACTCTTGAATTTTTAAAGGCCTCTTCACATGTATGTTTGCTGATGAAAGTCTTTATCTTAAATCCTTCAGTCTTACCATCTCTTGAAATCAAGCACCTAAAAGGACACCCCTCTTCACAAGCATATCTAACTCTTGTTGTATCAGTCTTGATTATAGTCAAGGCCTTTTTGTTAGCTAATGCATAATAATTTATAGCTTGCCTACCTTCTTTCATGTCCTTAAAGGACATACCAACATGCAATTCCTTGTAGTTTTACAATCTATCACCTAATACTTTTCCCTTTTCCTTGCTAATACCCTATATCTAGTCAGAATCATATTCCTCACCCTCAGAAATACCCTAATCAATATCAGAACCAACACTGTGTTCACAATCTGTACCAACCTCAACATTTGCAGAAGATGCTTCAGTATTATGTGAGAGCTTTGGAGCATAAACTGAGGGCTCACTCTCTTCTATAGCAAACAAATGGATGATTTTAAATTTCTCACACAATAGATCGAGAATGGCCCTAATTCCAGCATTCCCATCTACTATATAATACTTACTAGAAGGGTCAGTGACTATCACTTGTTTTACTCGAGAAAACCCTAGTTTGCAAGTGAACTCATCACATATATCTCCATAACTCAATAATTCAGGGTCAAAGTTAAGCCAACAGTGTGCCATATTTTAATTGTATGCCAACATAGGTGAAATGACCCAACTACCCCCATAGTTGAACACAATATCAGCTTCATCAACCATCCTATAAAATATACATAAAAAAAAAAACAATTAAAAGTTCATAGCAAAAATAGGACCACAACAAATAAAACACATTAAAAGCTACAAAATGCAATAAACTATACCCTACAAGACAACACTCATTTTTGAGACCACTAAAAGACAAATAAAATGAAATTATCAAGACTAAAAAGGAATAAAAAATACATACTTAACAATAAACAACATATTTCTTCTGATTTTGGTATACCCACATATGCCTTTATTATTTCTTCTGATTTTGGTAGAGCCAGAAAATAATGAAGACAACCCTAATCTAAATGGATCCATAAATAATTTGAATACTGAAATCCTTACCTTGATGAAGGATGACCCTCTTCCTTGTCGTTGTATTCCACAAAGTTGAACCCTAGCGTCGCTTGCAAGAAGAGATGATCGGAACGTAAAACGTTTGAGTTCTAATTAGGGCTTTGAGAATGAGTTAAAAGGGATAAGAGTTGGATCGGGTAATAAAATGGACGAGTTATATTTTGAGTGTGTTTATTTAGTGTAAAATAAATATTTAAATGTTATGTGTAAAGTTTTATGATGTGTAATTTATTTTTAATTTAAAAGGGAAGCTGAAAATCCAGCAAAGCACATAACGGACAGAGGGACATAACTGAGTCGAAAATTAGACGGCAAAGGCATGAGCAACCTAAACTTCAAACAGAGGGTATATGTAGACATTTTTGGAAAGTACAGAAGTATATTTGAGCTTTTTCCCTTTATTATATTATATTAAATACATTAAACATAAATAAATAAAAACTGAAAAAGAAAATGAAGGGGTGAATGGCAAGCATATAGAAAAAGAAAAAAGAAGGCTTCACATTGTCAATTCCTCAACTTTGTCAATAAATTTTATTAAATATTCAAACTGTAGCTTGTTTTAATTATATAAACATATCACTTAATAATATATTCTATTTAGATATTTTCAATTCAAATTTTTTAAAAATTTATATGTATTCTCAAACATCTATTAAATAGTTAACTTAATTATACATATTATATCATTTATTTTTTAATTGTATCTCTGAACCTCAAATAGGACATTCATAGGGCTTTCCAATATATTGAACTTAAATCATCTAATTAAATGCGTGGGCATATTTTAAATGACTTTTATCTATGAACAATACAAAATATACTTAAAAATTTCTCTAAAATTTGAATAAAATATACCTAATAAAATATTTTATTATAACTTCACTTGTTCAATCGAAATAAGCAATAACCAAATGCAATTTATTGTCAAATTTAATCCATATGTTTAGCCAAAAAGAAAAGAAAGGACAAACCCGATATACTAAAGTTTTTGCTATACACAAAGTTCGAAGACTAGTCTGATTGCAAGGTTTATTATGTGTAGTCTTATCTTGCATTTAGTCAAAAAGAAAAAAAATTAGAATTAGAATTATAACTAAAATAAGAAAGATAAAGGAAAACAAAACGTTTGGATTAGAGATGACAATAAGATGGGGTGGAGTGGGTACAGTGGGGGTTAGACTTATGCGGGGTTGCACGGGTTTAAAGATATGCGGAATAATTTGAAGTGATTAATTTTAAAATTAATGCGAGGCGGATTATGGGTGTAAAGAATCAAATAGAAATTTGAAAATTAGTAAAGTAAAAAATATAAACTTTTTATATTAAATATTGACTTTAATTTTAATTTCTCCTCTAAATTTAAATTAGACATGTCGGATAATTTGTTAGTTATTAAAATATTAATGAAAAATTTTTAATTAGCGATTAAAAAATAATTGTTGAAATGTTAACCAAAAAGAGTGAGTAAGTTATTGAAATATTAATTTGCGAAAAATAATTTTTTCATATTAAACTAAAATAAAAAATAAAAGAATTTTTATACGGAGCGGGCTGCGGGTCCTACCCTTCCTCCCGCGAACAAAACAGGGTGGTTTGAAGTGGAGTTTCGCGAAGGGAATTTCTCGGCAAGAAAATGTCTGCAGAAAGACATTCCTCTTCTATCTATGAAGATGAAGATGAAAACAATTTGTAAGCCCTAATCCCCTCAAATTTTTTTATTTAGCTACCATTAATTTCTAGCAATCGTCATCCTCAGTCTTTCAGTTTTCTATTTCGCATCTCTGTTTCCATATTCCTAGTTGAGTGTTTGTATTTTACTTGTAAAATCAATTAATTATTCTCTTTATGCTACCTGAAAATTTTAGAAACTCCTGCTTTGGCAATTTCTTTCAATTCCTTTATTATGATTTCGAACTCAGTAAATTGGCCGCCATCCTGCAGTGCTGTTTGGCTATTGACGCTGTCATAGTAGGATAGTTTGCATGGATTCTAGCTAAATTTTCACATTTTTTGATTCTTCTTCCTTTTTTCTATTAGCTCCATCTCACTATAATTAGGTTTCTTTCGTGTAATCAACTAAATGAATATTTTGGAAGGTCATTATCTTCAGGTTGTGTGTGACGACCCGCCATATCATCATGTCACTTAGGTGCCACATTGCACAAAGTTGCCCATCTGGAACACTTACTTAGGAAGGAGACTTCTTATTGGAATATTCTAGAGAAATGGGGAGGTTTTCGATGGTAGATCCGGATTTGCATAGAAGATCCTTGCAACTTTCTAGATAAGCAGAAATTTCTAGAGGAAGCCCTTATTTGTAAATATTAAGGGGCTTGTGCAACAACTAATATTTGTTTAGTAGCTCCTAGGTGACTAGTACGAATAAAGGGTCATATATTTGTAGAGAAATCAAGAAAAATAATTCACGCTATCTACAATATAAAAAGCTTCCTTTAGAAAATTTCTCGTCTTCCATATCTAACATTTTATTAGCGATCTTGTAATTTAGGTTGATTTGTTATAGAAAGATCATGAACAAGTTGTGCAAGATCATCAGAGTGTCACATGTGGTCTTAGTTGAATGCAAAGGAATCGACAACGTAGTAACAAAGATAAGTTTCTGACTAAGCGAATGGCAAACGACAAAGAAATCAATGTTGCTAACATGCAATCCAATGTCACCCATGAAGTTTTTGGAAAGAAGGCCCTTAGAGGAATGTCTCCAAGAAGAGCTAGAGGCTGATGACTTAGGATATGTCAAGCAAAGGGCCTTTGTCCCGGGAACTATCTACCGTAGATGAGAGCAAGGATAAAGTGCAAGTCTTGTCTGAGGATGTCTCACTCGGTAGAGAGCGGGTTATGAAGGTTAATTGGGGAATGGATGTTATTGAGATCTTTGGTCAATGCTTGGGAAAAGTGGAGGGCTCCTAAGCGTGCTTGAGGGGTATACTCTTGAAGAGATTTAGAGAATTTGAAATAACTTGGAAGGGCGTATTGGTGCAAAGATAGAGTTAAAAGCAAACCATCACTACCTTAAGAGTGCTAACTCATGAAGGTGTTGAACACTATCAATACCATAAAGGCAAAGATGGAGGCACTCGAAGAGCGAGTCAACAATGGCATGACTGAAGCAACCAGAAATGTTGTTGTGATGAGGGAGGCTAAGATCGAGGCCCCTAGGACACCAGTGATCAAAGGTGTTTATGACACAAAAGAAGTGGAAAACTTTCTTTGGCCCTTGGAAAAATACTTTTGGCACGTCAGAATGAGGGATGATAAGGCCAAGATCATCACTGTTTAGTTGTACCTATTAGCGATTGTCATGCTATGATGGAGAAGGAAGATGGCCAACACCAAGAAAGGTCTGTACACCCCTAACACGTGGGATCAATTTAATCTTGAATTTAAATGACAATTCTTCCGAAATAATGTCTTATATGAGGCAAGATACAAACTTAGGGAGTTGAAGCAGACAGGGAATGTAGGCGGCTTGTTTAAGGAGTTCACCATCCTTATGCTTCAAATTCCCTACCTCACCGTTGATGACTTGTTTAAATTCATGGATGGGTTGCAAACTTGGCTAAGCAGACGTTGTAATGCTAACAAGTCATAAATATAGACCAAGCCATAGTAGAGGTTGAGCCTTGGGCTAAGCAGAAGTTGTAATGCTAATAAGTCATGAACATAGACCAAGCTATAGTAGAGGTCGAGCCTTTGATGGATTTCAGACATCACAAATATAATAAAGGCAAAAGGATGGATTGATGTAACAAGTCAATGTCGTATTAGAGTGCTAGTTGAGGCATGATGTGAGCCCGCGTGGATTGGGAGAAGCTGTTGGACATAGCCCAATACACCATTTGAGCTAGCAATAGGCCAACAACCGTAGACTCTGAGAAATATGGGGAAAAATATATTATTGAATTGTGTATTTACATTGCTACATAAAGACCCTATTTGTAGATGCTACAACCTAATCCAAATCCAACTAGGAAACAACATATTGTTCCTATTCCAATTCTAAATAGGACAATGTAATCCTATTCCTATTCTAACACTTCCCCTCAAGCTGGTGCATACAAATCATAAGCACCTAGCTTGTTATAGATATAATTAATACGAGGACCACTGAGATACTTGGTGAAGATATCTACAATCTGATCACTTGACTTCACAAACTTTGTAACAATATCTTTTGAGAGTATTTTTTCTCTGACAAAGTGACAATCAATCTCAATGTGCTTAGTCCTTCATGAAATACTGGATTTGATGCTATATGAAGGGCCGCTTGATTATCACACACAAGTTCCATCTGATCAACCTCACCAAATTTTAGCTCCCTCAATAACTGTTAAGCTCGCAAGTTGCTGTAGCTATTGCTCGATGTTCTGCCTCTGCACTCGACTGAGCAACCACACTTTGTTTCTTGCTTTTCCAGGAAACCAAATTACCTCCTGCTAATACACAATATCCGGATTTAGATCGTCTATCAGAGGGTGATCCTGCCCAATCAGAAATTGTATATCCCGTGATATGCTCATGTCCTTGATCTTCGAAGAGTAGTTCTTTTTCAGGCGTTGACTTTATATATCGCAGAATTCGAACAACTGCATCCCAATGAGTATCACAAGGGGAAGTCATAAATTGACTTATAATACTCACAAGGAACGAAATGTCAGGTCTAGTCATTGTGAGATAATTCAACTTTTCCACTAGTCGTCTATACCTTTCTAGATTACTGAGTGGCTCCCCCCTTCCTGGAGCAGTTTAACATTCGGATCCATAGGAGTGTCATTGGGTCTACATCCCATCATCCTTGCATTCTCAAGAATGTCTAAGGCATACTTGCATTGAGAAATAACAATACTTAATCCAAACTGAGCAACCTCAATACCTAGAAAATATTTAATCTGGCAAGGTCTTTAGTTTGGAAATGCTTAAAGAGATATTGCTTCAAACTAGTGATACCATCTTAATCACTGCCAGTGATAACAATATCATCGACATAAACAACCAAATAAATACATAAATTTGCTGGAGAATGCCGATAAAATACAGAGTGATCAGCTTCACTGCTAGTCATGTCGAACTTCTGAATTACTATGCTGAACTTTCCAAATCAGGCTCGAGGAGACTGTTTCAAACCATAGAGTGACTTGCACAATCGGCATACAAGTCTACTAGACTCCCCCTGGGCAACAAAACTAGGTGGTTACTCCATATAGACTTCTTCCGCAAGATCACTATATAGAAAAGCATTCTTAACATTCAACTGATGAAGAGGCCAATGACGAATGACAGCCATGGATAGGAGAATACGAACAGATGCCATCTTAGCCACGGGAGAAAACGTATCACTAAAATCGAGCCCAAATATCTGAGTATATCCTTTGGCAACAAAAGGCGAGCCTTAAGTCGATCAACCTGACCATCTGTGCCAACTTTTACTGCATAAACCCAACGGCAACCAACAATGGATTTACCTGCAGGAAGGGGAACAAGTTCCCAAGTACTACTCGTATGTAAAGCAAACATCTCATCAACCATAGCCTGCCTCTATCCTGAATGAGGAAGTGCTTTACTTGTAGTCTTAGGAATGGAAATAGAGGACAAAGATGATACAAAAGCATAATAGGATGATGTGGGACGATTATAACTCAAAAAAGTATAATGTAGGTTAGCATTTCGAGTGGATCGTATACCTTTTTTAAGTGCACTCGGTCGGGTAGGAGCAGGCAAGTCCGCAGTAGGTGCAGGATCTGGCGCATGACATGAATCATCTGGAACTGGTGCTGGACGTGGATGACAATGATAAGTCAAGAGAGGTGGAGGTTTGGTGGGCTTTGTTAGATGTCGCACTATGATTGGAGATTCATCAAAAGCCGGTGCAGGTAGGACCTGAGATAGAGGTAAGACTTCAGAGATATCAGGATGATCAGATGATGTAGAGTAAGGTTGAAATTCAAAGAATGTGACATCAACGGACATAAGATATCGATTAAGGTCAGAGGAATAACAACGATAACATTTTTTAACTCGAGAGTAACCAAGAAAGACATATTTGAGAGCACGAAGGGCTAATTTATCTTTTCGTGGAGCTAAGTTATGAACAAAACATGTGCTCCCAAAGACACGAGGAGGTATAAAATGGAGATGTGGCAGAGGAAATAGTATGGAATGTGGAACCTGATTCTGAGTAGAAGATGAGGGCATTCTATTAATTATTAAATAACAAGATGCAAGGACAATATCGCCCCAAAAACGCAGCGGAGCATGGGACTTAATGAGAAGAGTGCGACTAGTTTCAATAAGATGCCTATTTTTTCTGCTACACGATTCTGCTGAGGGGTGTATGGACAAGATGTCTAGTGAATAATTTCTTGGTGAGTCACAAACTCCTGAAATTGAGAGGACATGCGTTCTAACGCATTATCACTATGAAGAGTATGAATGGAAACACCAAACTAGTTTTGTATTTCAGCAGAAAAACTTTTAAATATAGAAAGTAACTCCGAACGATCTTTCATTAAGAAAACCCAAGTACATCTTGAATAGTCACTAATGAAACTAACAAAACAATGAAATCCTAAGGTTGAACTAACTCGACTAGGACCCCAAATATCAGAATGAACTAAAGAAAAAATAGACTCGGAACGACCCTCAGTACTACGTGAAAATGTAGCACGAGTGTGTTTCCCAAGTTGACACGACTAACAATCTAATGAGGATAAACTAAACAAACTAGGCACCATCTTTTGCAATTTAGATAGACTAGGATGTCCCAAACGTTTGTGAATTAGGTCTAGAGTATGTGTGATGGAGCATGTTGTGAAGGAATTGGAAGATGTAAGATAGTAAAGGCCTTGTGATTCATGTCCTATGTCAATCATCTGTCCCGTACTGCGGTCCTGCATAAGGAAAGAATCATCAAAAAAATAAATGCCACAATGTCCTGCGTCAAACGACTAACAAATGCCAAATTAAAAGGAGAATCAGGAACATAAAGAACAGAATCTAAGGTGACAGAAGGTAAAGGTTGGGTTTTCCAATTCTTTTGGTTTTGTCTGGATCCCATTGGCCAAAGTAATAGCAGGAAGGCATTGTGAGTAAACAATACCAGACAAAAGTGTTTTATTACCAGAAATATGATCAGAAGCGCCTGAGTCTATAGCCCATGATCCAACAGTACTAGACTATGAAACACAAGCAAAAGGATTACCCGCAACAGGAACAGTAGGTTGAGAAATTAATGCTTCTTGTGGAGACAGTTGCTTACTTGCGCGATACTGAAGGAACTCATCATATTCGGCCTGAGCAATATGAGCATTATTGGATGATCGGTCAGGTGGAGCAATAGAAACATTAGGCTGAGCAACAGTTTGCTTATTTGCTCCATTTCGAAGGGATTTGTTATATTCATTTATAACAATAGGATCATAACTGGGGGTGGACCATGCAAAATATAACATATGTCACGAGTGTGTCCAGACTTGTGACAATAACTACGAGCGAGATCTTCCAGAGCGGCCTCCTCTTCGTCGGTTCTCCATAGTAGATGTTTGTTTATCAATAGTTTGAGATGCAAGAATAGAGGAGTCAATGGTGGGTGATGAAACTACTTTATGACCGGACGCCGCAGCAAGACGAAGTAAACAAGAGAATAATTCATCCATTGTAGGGATGGTAGGACTAGCTAAGATCTGGTCACACACAAAATCATGATCAGCAGGAAGTCCAGCAAGTGTAAGGACTAAAAACAATGTCTGTCTGTGCTCTTCTTGGGTAGTGAGGTTCGCTATGACTGGCATTAATGTTTCAAATTCCTCCATGACTGCTTGCACTTGTCCCAAGTATGTAGACATATTGGATTCATGTTTCTTTAAGTTGGTCATTCGAGATACCACATCATAGAATTGAGATATTTCATTAGTATATAAAGCACAAGCCTTTTCCCAAACTGAATAACATGTCTAGAATGGGCCAAATAAGGGCATCAACTTGGAAATAATAGAACGCCATAGGAGACTACACAACTGAGCATCAACCCTCTCCCATTGTGCTTTGGCCGTTGTAGATTCCTCAGTAGCCTTTTTCTTTTCATCTACCACATAAGCATTAGTTGTTAAGTGGTCGTGAACACCTTGACCTTTGCACCATAATTCAACCGAGGAAGCTCATGCTAAGTAGTTGGAACTACCCATTAATGGTTCAAAAGTAATCATAGGATTAGAATTTCCTATTCCTGTACTTTTGGAGCCAATCATATCGATCCCAAAGGACATCTTTAAAATTAAATTGTAGGAGTCTCCGTAAATCCGTCAGAAAATTAAAAAAATACACGTGGTCTTCCTCAGCATGCAGAGCCGACCTTACCGAGGGAAAAATTACAAACAAAAATGGCCGGAAAACTGCCTGGAACACTGAAAAAGTCCCCCAAACCCTAATTCCGGCGATCAAATCTAGAAAAAAAAGGCTGGGGTTTGGTTGGAATTGCTGGATGACCCTAGTAGAAGAAAACAAATTGAAAAAAAAAGACACCGGAGACCCCTCACGCGCTGGCGTGTGAGTCGATCTTGCTGGAAAAATACTCACTGCCAGCAGCACATACGGGCGCGTGAAAAGGATTTTCTGGTGGGTTTTGGTTGAGATCTGGTAGCCCGGGCTTCCGAAGCCTAGTGATAGTGTTGGTTTTTGCACAGCACCCATAGAAACGAAGGTGGCATAAAACAGCCACCGGAACAGTGAACAACCACCAGAACACTCTTTTTTTTCCCTCACCGATGCTCTGATACCATGTGAGAAATATGGGGAAAAATATATTATTGAATTGTGTGTTTACATTGCTACATAAAGACCCTATTTATAGATACTACAACCTAATCCATATCCAACTAGGAAAGAACATACTATTCTTATTCCAATTCTAAATAGGACCATGTAATCCTATTCCTATTCTAACAGACTCCATATTCACTATCAGTGGCATTTGAGGGGAAGAGTTTGGAGCTTATCATATGGCCAAAGGATAGGAAGAGCAGCTTGACGCTATTAAGTCCTACTTGGACAACACAACTAAGTAGATGAAGAAATTTGAGGATTGGGAGAAGCATCCCACAGACTATAGAGCTGGGGATGTTCATGGTGAAGTTTAATCTAAGACAGTTCAGGGCACTTCGAGGCATGAACCAAAATTTGACTCATAAGTATGAGGGCTATTTAGGACCCTTGTGAAGGTGACCTGCCTTCACATTTTAAGATCCATCTTGTCTTTCACGCTAGCTTGCTTAAGTCTTATTCTTACCATGAAGACAAGGATGATCTGAGTTAGGGGCCAATCGAGTTGAGCGCCTATTACTATCACCACCTTCCATGATTGGGAGATTGAGCCTTTCGTTGATTGCCAGGCCAGACGAAAAAAAGGAGCAAAAGTCTCCGCCATGTTCTTTGTCCTCGGGAAGGGACAATCACCAAAGGAAGCAATGTGGGAGCGATATGAAGACTTGTGGCAATTCAAAGACAAGAGCTGAGAGTTTATGCAACAACAATCTATCACAGTTGTTGAAAAATCATGTGGGGAAGAGTGTGATGACCCGCTATGCCATTATGTCGCTTTGGTGCCATATGGAACTAAGTTGCCGATTTGGAAGGCTACATAGGAAGGAGACTGGTCCTTTAGTGGAGTATTGTTGAGAATTAGGGAGTTTTCCCATGGTAGATCCTAGAATTCCATGTATTTGCATGGAAACTTTTTTGCAACTTTCTAGCTAAGTAGAAAATCCTAGAGGAAGCCCTTATTTGTAAATATTAAGGGACTTGTGCAACGATTAATATTTATACACTAGCATCTAGGTGATTAGTATAACTAGAGGGTCATTCATTTAGAAAAGAATCAAGAAAATAATTCAAGTTCTCTATAATACAAAAAGCTTTCTTTAGCAAATTTCCCTTGTTTTCCTTATCTAGCATTCCTTTAGCTATCTTGAGTGTATCAATCTAGGCTGACTTGGGACAGGCACACAGCAAGATCTTGAGCAAGTTGTCTAGTGCTGCACGTGCACTTAGTTGAAGACTAAGCATGTGACAACATGTATGTTTATAAAGAACGGGAAGGAGGAACATAGGCTGATACAAAGATGATGTGTTAAGCAAAACTGTGATATTTATGGTTGTGAGTTGCCAAGTGAAATGTTGTGTCAAAATGAAAGTTAATTCTTTTTGACTTGATATTAGAATTTTACTACTTGTAAATGAATGGCTCTGCTTCCTGTTTAACTGTAGGTTCCTGGACATACTGGATGAGGCACCTCTATTCGGTAATAGGAGGCCTACTAGCCTTGTTGGGAATGTTTTCTACTGTATCTTATTGGCAAGTAATACTACTTCAGTACCGCATGCAAATTTGTCACTTATATGGGAGCTGATTAATAGTAAATTTTAGGCAGGTTTTGCTGTTTTGGCTGTCGGAGCTACATGGATATTTCACCCTATTCGAGGATTAGTTTTCCAGCTTCTTTGCAGTTGTAATGTTGCCCTCTTAATTATCACCGGTCTGCTTTTGTGAACTTATTCTCTCCAGTTATATTGTTTTGGCCAAGTTATAAGTTATAAATCTCTTTCATCATTATATTGTTCCTATTTTTGACTTCACTCTGAAGTGTTAAATGTACACATTATATATATGTAGGAATTTTTCAGCAATATCTGGTATACCAAGTGCAGAAAATACGGTTGCAGGTAAGTAGTTTTTGAAGTCA
The DNA here is from genome assembly GCA_025774065.1 of Solanum ossicruentum. Classification (NCBI taxonomy): domain Eukaryota; kingdom Viridiplantae; phylum Streptophyta; class Magnoliopsida; order Solanales; family Solanaceae; genus Solanum; species Solanum ossicruentum. The sequence continues at coordinate 13,202,873 of JAOTQR010000097.1, read as the reverse complement.
CAAATGGCATTTTTCTGTTGCACTATAAATCATGACTTGGAGGTCGCGCAAAGTGGATGAAAATAACGCAGGGGGTCAAAGAGTAATATCAGATACTACCTCATTGGATATAGCTTCCTTTTCTCTCCCCCATGTCCTTCTACTGCGTTGTTCCCCAACTGACATGTACAAGAAAAAAAAAAAAGAATCGGATATTTAAAACGATCTCCCTTGTATCACTTTGGTTAATATCATATTCCTGTGAGGTGTTATGCATTTATCATAGGCTGGTATGGCACCAGAAAAACATGCATAGCATTAAAGTTGCTCAACTTTCTGGTGTAAGAAACTGTGCATTCTATGGATGTTCTTAATATGGTGCTACCATAGAGTTAGATAACCTGACAGATGCAGCCTAATCACCAAATTATATGAGACTAAAGGTTGGCCTGTCCACTAGGATTATGAAAGTCAGTTGGCAAAGGTGATATAGCTTTTTGCTTCTGGAATCTTTCTTGCCGAGAATAAGGGACTTGTAGTTCAACTACTTTGCTGAGGATTACACATTACTGATATATTTTGCTTATTAAGATTGACAATTGTCTGTTTCTTTCTTGTTTTACCATGATCCAAATCATATGTTGTGAAGTGGCAATTTTTAGAAGTGCACAATGGTTTAATTTTGTAGGGTTACTGTGTTTTCAGCCAGAAGCTGAAGCATATTATTCGCTTACCGTTTGCAACAATTGCATATGGTATATCTCTGCTTAGTTCTTTAGTTATCCTCATCTTTTTGTGTGCTATGCATTGTTTTAATCAGTTCTAATCTCAAAAATATATGGTCAGAACAAGTCTTGCTGTAGCGCCAAGTATATTGTTTACATGCATGACTGGCTTATTATAATTGAATTGTGTGTTCCAGCAAGGAAGTACAATCCTTTCCTTTTTACGGTTGCTAATTTGAACTTGTGATGCATTGAATCATTTGAATTTTATACTTTTTCAATGCCCCATCTCTTACTTCCTGAAAAAGGAGGAGAAAGCACAATCACATAAATCTTGGTTAATCTGAATATTATTCTAGTTTTCTGAGAAGCTTGCTAATTTGCAACAGTGAGCCCTAAAGATAATATACATAGCTCTCTGTTATTTGTTGAAGGAGACTTCGGGAAGTTCTATGTTTGAATCACCAACTTCCATGAAGATTGTATTTCTTCCACAATTATTCATATTTTTGAAATACTTCTATTTCAGGAACTGCCGTAATGCTACTGGTCATGGTCTGGGATCCAGATATTGGTATCCTCTCTATATCCACACTACTCAGGTTGACTTGCCAAGAACACGTTTGCCTTGGTTATATGCGGCTTCCTGAATATTGAGTTTCTGTATAGCCAATTGTTTAACTGAAAAACAGGCTCTGAGGCTTTTCCTTCTAAAAATAAAATGTCAAGAGTTTTGCTGCATGGTAGAAAACTTTGTGTGTGGTGCATTACAAGTCATGAAAATGGATTTAAGAACAATTTTTATCATAGAATTTTAAGTTTAGTTTCTTGGACAGTCAAAGCAACCTGAATGATGATTAGAAATAGTGGTTTTCTTTACACTCACTAGGTAAGTAACCCCAAACATACCATGAAAGAGTTGGCAGAGAGATCAAAGTCTCTTACTTTGAGAAAATACAGAGAGATCAAGATTCCATTTATTTGGACTGGAATAGTACAAAGGTTAGCATATTAAAATTGCAAAGGGCCTTTTCAGCTGGTGCGCAGGAGTGCACTTCCTCTACTCCATTCCTGAAGAATTTAGACAGAGACTGAATGTTCCCCTAGAGTCTTGTGAGGAAGAATCACTTTGAATTCAAAACTACCCCAAACAACTGACGAATGATGAAGAGTAAAATAAGGCAGAGGGGATCCCCACTTCTACCTTTGTTTCTTCAGCTTTGGGGATCCAGTTCAAGGACTGAATTAAATCAATGCGGATCTGAAATATCAAAAGGTTCTATTGATCCAGGCAAAAAGAATGGGGTCAAAATTGTTAATTGGTCCCAAATCTTTGGGGTTGTTCTTTTCCAATAATGAATCAGGACCTAAGATCAGGCCGAAAGGCTTTGTCAATACCTTGCTTGGTGATATGCAGGACAAACATCGTTGCGAGTTTTCCAAGAATTAGTTCCTTTGCACAAGTAAGAAACCAATGTCTTTTTTCATATATGAATTCTTAAAATTCTCATAATGGACCATATTCAATGGACCTTGCTTAAATGCAATACTATTGCATCATAACAATTGAAATTGGTCTTAAATATGTCATTTACATATGGAATAAATAATCTGAAGATTGAACCTTAGGCTGGATCTAAAGGCAGCTTCTAAGCCACAATCTTCAAAATGTTCAAGGCTTCAGTCACATGTGAGGCATATCTATTCACACTTCTATTATATAGTGAATGCTGCAATAGAAGGTTGTATTTGCCATTGTGGTGGTATTGGAGTAGCTTCCTATAACTTGATTGCTTCGCTATAGCCTTGTCTTTCTAATCAGAGGTTTAATGCATTTTCCACCATTTTTGCAGGATAATCATTCTGGGTGAAGTAGTCTGTGCTGCTTCTTTCATGGCTCTTTATATTGGTGAGTCACCTCCTCTGTGTCACATCAAACAAAATAGAGTCATTTCTCTATCCATATTTTATAATAAACCCCTTAGATATAAAGAAATTTGACAAAATTGCTCGGTGATGTTGATTCAAACCTTCGTGTTTGATGAGTGAGAATTATTAAGACTGTTGGATGCCCTTTTGTAAGTTCCAAATTTGTATATCATTCGGAAACATATTTGCAAAATAACATTTCTCAGTGCATCATCTTCAATTGTCACAGGTTATGTTCATCAATACAATTTATTAGATTCCCAGCCCGATGTTTTAAAGTCACTGTATTCTCCACTTCAACCATCAAATTCTTTGGAAGGACTGAGGTACCTCATTAGATATATGCTGTTGAATATGCCAAAAAAAAATTTCACTAGTTATTTAGTCACTATATCTCAAGACAAACTAGTTGACATTAAATGCTCCATTAATGGATGCTCTTCCAAGAGTCCCCGCAAAATGAAGAGCTTTGCTGGCACAGTTTCTTGTTCCGCATTTTTTCCTCTCAAAGCACATTACCCTTTTTGAGTCTATTAAGTATGGAAGCAATAGTATGCATATGAAAGGAAAAAAATAGCACAAGGAATTATTTTTAGTATATACAGAGGCACAAGCAAACTACTCTCTTTCTCCGTTTTAGATTACTGTGAAAAGCTTATGTCAGTTAAAATCTAGATGATTGGAAGCCATAAGTAGAAAAGGTAAAACATATCAGGATGACTAGAATGGAAAGTAGCCTAATAAATTGGGAGTGATAAAGTAGTTGTACAAGTTTGAACACATTGATATTGAGATATAGCTACTCTATGCAAGGAACTTCTGTGGAATGAAAGGTCGAAAGCTATATTGTCTTCTGAGATGGTTAGATATTTGGTTATTTGAGAAATGCCCAGGTTTTGGTGGAAAACTGATGCTAAAGAATAATCAAATATACTGGTGTTTCTCAAGACACTTGGGACTGAAGATGTGTAGTCATGCTCAGGGTGATGAGATGTCATCTTCTCTATATTCCTTTTCTGAGAATAGATGGAACAAAGATCTTAAAATTTGATTACAAGCTGCCTCCGGATGATGAATTATTTTCAGATGGTAACTGGGAGCCTTTTGGTATATAGGTATCAAGATGGTGGTCGACTGTCTGATCAGCTTAAGGCCTTATTGCAATATCAGCAAGAAAATATACACTTTCTGAGTGAGGAGGTATGTGTTGATAAAGAAAACTCTGATTATTTTTCCTATCGAAATAAGGTTCCAGCCACGTGTCATTGCAAGGAAAGAGTAACGACAGAATTGGACTTTGAGCAGCAGTAGTTTTACTAGTTAGTGCATCAAGTAGTTAACAAGCACATCAACAATAACAATATACCCAGTGAAATCTGACAAAGTAGGATTTAGGGAGGGTGTAGTGTATGTAGACCTTACCACTACCTCATGGAAGTAGAGAGGTTGTTTCTGAAAGATCCTCGGCTTAAGTGCAACAATCTCAAATAAAAGAAGAAAAGAAAAAAACACAGTGGAGAATGCATAATAGATAATAAGAAAAGCAGTATAAAGTCTACAAGAAGGAAATAATAACAAACACATAGAAGTCTTTTATATTTTTTCTTTTCAATGTTAATGGATCTCCTGCTTTTCTTTGGAAAGGAAAATAGAGTTCTACACATTTCGTGATCTTGGTTGCCACGGGATGTGTTGATTTCCAGCAGTCAAAATAGGAAAAAAAAAAAGCATTTTGGTTGGATTTTAGTCATTACTTTTATTTTATTAAATTATCTTTATTCTGTCAGAATTTTGATGTTTTTCTTCCTTTAGATTCTTGGGTTACAGGAATCCTTGAGCAAATATGAAAGGTCTAATGATGGGAGTGCACCACAGGTAAGCTTCTCCTTATTGAAGTTTCTATGCTACTGGAATCTCCTTCCTCTATTTCTATAAAAGAAGGAATGTGACTTTTTGACTGCATAGTGAGTTGGTGTCTCTGATCTTAAGCTTCCAGTCAGAAAAGAAACCAAAGACTTTAAGAAGGATAAACATTTATCAACTATCATAAATCTGAAAGTGGTAAACAATCTTCCACACTTTCCACTTTTTAAGATCTTGTTGAAGGTATTATGAAAAAAGGGCTTCACTTCTATTATTCTTGTTGACCAAGGTAACTGGTAGTAACCATCTGAACAAGTTTCTCAATGACAACCAGGAAACAAAGGGAAAAAAGTCATAGATGCTGAGGATGACATAACTTACATCAGTAGTTGCATGATTTATATTCCGTAGGATGAATTTTGAAGCGAATGTTATTTTAGCTAATCTAGTGGAATTGTTCAGTAATGAAAATCAACCATCTTTGTGTAGTAATCACTCAATTGTTATTGGAATTTGGACTATGAAACTGGTGAAAATAATTAGTTGCTTGGTTCTGCAGGTTGATCTGGCCCACTTATTGGCTGCTCGAGACCAAGAATTGCGCACACTTTCAGCTGAGGTATTATCGGTAGTGTGTGGTCTTCGGTGTCTATGTCTTTCTTACAAAACTAGGTGCCTGTAGAGATGGAAGTACTTCTTCCTGTAACTAATATATAAACCAATTGTTTTAAGCAACAGACTTGTTCGTATAGTCCTCTGGGTAAAAAACTGAACTTGTACATCCAGGTACAATTTCCACAAATACTAGTCATGAGCATGTTTTGCATTTGATTATTGTTGAAAGTCGAGAAAATTAGAAAATGAACAAAGTTTTATTTATATATGTCTAGATTCATCATGTAGAACTTATGTAAGGCGAATATTATAGAATACCATTGAATATTGTTACAAAATGTATAGTCATATCTAGTATTTATATCATAATCATAGGTAGAGATATTTAGGGATCTTAGAGATATTTAGGAATCTAGTATTTATATCATAATATTTAGGGATCTTAGAGATATTTAGGAATCTTTTCTGATTTTATTTCCTTAGATAGATTTACTTTTACACCTACAAATAGCTCTTGTTCTTGGAATAATAAGACAAGGAAATTGATCCATTTGATTCGGTATTTTACATGTTATCAAAGCGGGCTTTCCTGTCTCCTCCGATATACAAAACTCTAGAATCTGGTAGTTGCAACAGAAGAGCGTGAGACTCCCGCTCCAGGAAAGTTGCTGGAGATATTGTAAATCTTGGAGTGAGTGAAGTTGCTGGACGATTTGTGGTGGTCCTCTAATCATCGAACCATATTTTTTGGAGAAGAGAATCCTTGAAATAGAATCTGTGCAATCTCTTTTGTCTGGTTTGACACTTTTCTATTTATTGTGCTTACTCTTTTGTTCCGTACTTCTAGCTTGAAGGTTGTCTGCAATTGCTCAATAATTTGTGAACTTGGTAAAGTTTTGGAGGTTATTTGCTGCCTGCTTATTTGGGTTATAGTGAGACTTTCAAATATAGCCTACTGGGGATATTCTATTGGTTTCAACATCAATTTGTTTTGATAAAGTGAGCAGTTTACTGGAGAAAAAAAAAAAGACTACTAGGGGAAAGTTGTTGCTGCTCCTGGTCCATTTTCTAACAAAATGGTTTTGATTTCGGTTGAGGAGTACGCTAAATTTTCTCAGTATAAGGAATCAACTTTAGTCAACGTTTTTGCCAAGTCAGATAAAACACGTCTTATCATCTCTTCAAACAAATGGGTGATTGATTCAGGTGCCACCAATCATATGATAGGTAATCCTAATATTTTTTCTAGTTTTCAACCGCACAAAACACCTTATCCGGTTATAGTAGCTGATGGATAAACATGTAATAGTGTTGGATCTAGAACTGTTAAACCTACCTCCTCTATTACCCTGTCATCTGTATTAAGTCTACCAAAGTTGGCCTTTAATCTGATTTCTGTTAGTAAAGTTACTAGAGATCTTCATTGTTAAATCTCTTTCTTTCCCGATCATTGTTTGTTTCGTGATCTTACAACAAACCAGGTTATTGGTAAAGGACATGTGTCTGATGATCTCTATATCCTTGATGAATGGGAATCTCAATTTGTTGCATGCTTAAGTGTCGTGTTTCCATTTGAAGTACATTGTCGATTAGGACATCCTTCTCTACCACTGTTGAAAAAGCTTTGTCCTCAGTTTCAGAATATTCCCTCATTGGAATGTGAGTTATGTAAATCTGCAAAACTCCATCGTATCTCACTAGGTCCAAGGATTAATAAGCGAGTTGAGTCTGCGTTTGAGTTAGTACATTTAGATGTTTGGGGACCATGTCCAGTTGTTTCTAAAACTGGACATAAGTATTTTGTCACTTTTGTGGATGATTTTTCTCGAATGACTTGGATTTACTTTATGAAGAGTCGATCTGAAGTGTTTACTCACTTTACTGCCTTCTGTGCTGAAGTCAACTCAATTTAATGCATCAGTGAGGATTCTAAGGAGTGATAATGCTAAAGAATATCTATCAGAAGTATTTCGATCTTACATGAGAAACCATGGTATTCTTCATCAGTCTTCATATGTTGATACACCTTCTCAAAATGGAGTTGCTGA
>JAOTQR010000097.1:13163731-13195614 GCA_025774065.1 Solanum ossicruentum | reverse complement strand
CTTGTACACCTACAAATAGCTCTTGTTCTTGGAATAATAAGACAAGGAAATTGATCCATTTGATTCGATATTTTACAAATATGTTTTCTTTCTTGCACATGGTAAAAGCTGTTACAATCTAGGTAACTTCCATCTTACATTGTCTGCTTGGTCAAAGTTTTAAAAAATCATAATATTCTTGTCTCTTTCTAGTGTTTAGTCTGGTGGCACCACTCTTATTTTCGCTGAATGCTCTAACAGCACCGTACTCGTTGTTGTCATTCTAACTACACTGTCTCCAACCATGACAGTAGTCATTTTTTCAGATATTTTTCACATAAAACTTCTCTATCTCTTCTTTTTTCCTCATGACATTGCAGTCTCATATTGAGTCCCTCCTCTAATTGAATTTTTTGTCACCTTTACAGAGCTCGTTTTCTTCATGGTATCACAGTTAACTATTGAATTCCTTTTGTAAACATTACATTCCTGGTTACCTTGCTCACTGTTCCATTAAATTCTAATTCTCTGCTGTTTCTTAGTTCGAGTATGGACCGCCCTTGAATATTGACTTTCACTGATTTGTAACTGTCTTCTCTTATTTTCACCTTGTGATATCAGTCTGGATATTGAGAGTTGAGACTCCTCCAATTATTGAATTTTTGGTTACTATTCTAGAAAAGTCTTCATCTCTTTATGTTTCTTTATAGCATCATATTTTAAGTACCAAGTCCCTACTCTGAACAACCCAGTCACTGTTAACAAAATTCTTTCCTCATCTAAAAAATATCATATCATCATTATCCAGTCAGTCAAATGACAGTGAGGAGGATATTAAAAGTCTAGCCACTGTAGTGGACTTGATTTTTGGATGTTGTTGATATGCAAACTCAAGTTATTTCACCAGAGCATGATAAAAATGAAGTTATATGTGTCTAGATGCACAACATGCATTTGAGAATTTAATTAAGGGGAATGGTATAGAATATACTATTGGGTAGCGTAATATATTTTTGTATTTAATTATTGAAAAGTTAATTTACTAAATTAAGCATAGTGTAATATGTATGTAGAGGCATAGCCCACTACTATATATGAAGAGTCCTCTTGCACATTGTTAGTCATCGCTAGCTCCATTTGCCTTGCTAACGGATGAATTGACGTGAGACATTCAAGATGAGGGTGTCGTGGTGTATGTTATTTATGGATGACATAGTACTAACTGATGAGACACGCAATGAAGTTAATGCTAAGTTAGAGGTGTGGAGACATACTTTGGGGACTAAAGGGTTCGGGTTGAGCAGGACCAAGATAGAGTATGTGGGGTGTAAATTCAACGATGTGGTGCATGAGTAGGCATGAAAGTGAGGCTTGGCACATAAATTATCCCCAAGAGAGACATATTCAAATATCTTGGGTCTATTATCCAGGGAAATGGGCCATCGATGATAATATCACACATCATATTGATGCGCTTGGATGAAGTAGAGGCTTGCGTTGGAGTCTTATGTGATAAAAAAGTATGTAGAAATTCAAAGGTAAGTTTTATAGACTGGTGGTTAGACCGACATTGTTGTACGAGGCAGAGAGTTGGCCAGTCAGAAGCTCCCTTGTCTAGAAGATTCATGTTACGGAGATGAGGAGCTAAGGTGGATGTGCGGTTATACTAAGAGCGATAAGTTTAGAAATGAGGATATCTAAGATAAGGTGGAAGTGGCTTTTGTGGTGAATAAGATAAGGAAAGCAAGATTGAGATGGTTTTGATATGTGAAGAGGAGATGCGTACACGCACTAGTGAGGAGGTGTGAAAGGTTGGTTATAGAGGGTACAAGGAGAGCAGAGGTAGGCCGACAAAGCATTGGAGAGAGGTGATAAGATAGGATGTGGTGCAACTTCAAATTACCGAGGACATGATTTTTTATAGGAGGGCATGGAGGACACGTATTAAGGTAGAAGGCCAGTAGGTAGTGTAGTTTGTCTAGCTTAGTGTGGCTGGTGTTTTCCATAGTACTAGTTGTATTATTGTAGTTCTTGTTTTTTTTAATTTTTATCCTTGTTTATTATTGTATTCAATAATATACTGTGTTTCGATTATCACATTATTTTATAGTTGTTTATAGCTCCTTTTTAGTATACTTTGCACTGTTACCTTGTTACTTGCCATGTTCTCTTCATGGTCTCCTCCTTATATCTACTTGGATTTGTTGCACTTGAGCCGAAGGTCTTTCAAAAATTGTCTCTCTACCTCTGTGAGGTAGTGGTAAGGTCTACGTACATTATACCCTTCCCAGACCTTATTTATATGATTTCACTAAGTATGTTGTTGTATATCCTCTCGTACAGTGTTAATCGTCAATTTGACAAATTTCTCAGCTTTCCTTTATTTTCACAATTTTCATATTTCTGTTCCTCTTTCTTATGTCCTTCCTCATATACTCGAGAGTGCATTAGTTTAAGTGGCGAATCGAGTAGACTATTTTCATTTTGATGTCCCTTAATGGATTTTTCCACATTGAACACTTGTTCCTTTCAAAGAAAATTCTCAAAAACTTATTTTCCTTAAAAGTACTACATATTGTGTTGTTACTTTACATACAATATTCATTATGATTATTACTTAAATTTTATTGTATCGTCGTGTTAAAGCATCGTGTAATGATGAAAAGTCCCATTTTATGTAACAATCGATTTGGCATGGTTGCGTTACTATCTTTTTTCTTTTCTCATTTTTCCTTTGCTTGTTATTTAATAGTCCTATTTTATCTTTTGCCCTACCTTTTATAATATAATACTACCCTGTACTTACTTTTCTTTAAAATATTATAGGTTATCCTGCAAATTTCTGATGTTTGTCATTAAATAACGACGAAAAACTACACAATCTATCCAAACATTATATTCTTCAAAACAATACAGTACAATACAACATAATAAAGTACGTAATAACTATTCAGACAGGCCTTTAGAGACAACTATTTTATGTCCCTTGTAACCAATGACTGCCTTGCTTGTTTAGGCATCCAAAATAGCCTACTATTTTGAGAAAGTAAAATTCTACCACATCATACAACACAAAAGGTTCATAGGCCACTTTTACTTTTTCAATAAATTTTTGTCATTTATCATCATCGAAAGTGAAATATCCTTGTGGTCCACCTAATCTCCTTATAATATTTCAACTCTTCAACTGAAATCACAAGTATCAGGGTAAATCAATGTGGATATCCAATTTAGGACCATGGAAATAACTAGTCATCAGAACTTTGTTTTTTAATAGCATATCCTGGTATAATTGTGTTAAATCATAGTTCTCTAGAAGAAGAGTTTTCCATGTAGTTGTTGTCGCTACTTAAATTTTGTCTTAATCACCAAATTTCTCCTGGACAGCATCAAGTCAAAAAGAAGAAAAGCTCTTATGGATGCAATTACACTTGATAGTTTGACATGTCCATGTGGTGCTCTTGTTGAATTTAATTTGATAAATTAAGTATACATTAGGTGACAGAAACTTCAGAATGATACATCTATATTATCAATATAGATCTGATCAAAGAGATGAACACCATATGACATTGCTTTACATTTTTTATTTCAAGTTCTTGAGGATTACCTTAAATTGGGTGCGTTCTGTATGGGCATTCAGGTGCTGCTGGATCTTATCTCAAAACTCTTAAGAATAAGTTCTATTTAGGATCTGTTATGATGGAGACCGTTGCACACAGCTCATGGCTTTATGGAGTTATTATCTCACATTGATGAAAAACACTCTTGCTTAGTTCTTTACATGCAGTGTGACCACCAGTTTTGAGTTCATATGATTTCTCTGTTGTTTTACTCGGTTCTGCTACAGTAAACATGGATGGATTGTTTTCAAGGACAAATGTACTTGTCTCTGATATTTCTACTTTCCAAGTAGAAGTTTATCTCAGCATTTTTTTTTATTATTATTATTATTATTATTATTATTATTATTATTATTATTATTATTACTGTTTTGCCGTTATCTGCTGAAAGATTTCTGTTTCAGATAAATCAATTGCAATCTGAGCTTAGGCTTGCTCGATCTCTTATAGAAGAGAAGGATGCTGATATGCAGCGCAACCGCAGTGCAAACAATCAGGTGTGTTACAAAATTATTTGGAAGATAGAACTTTTTCTGTTGTTTAAATGCAAAATATTTGGTGTTTTCTGAGTTACCTTTTTCATGGAGAACTGTCATTTTATATTTAAGATTCAACTTCGCTGCTTGTTTATCTTCTTTTGCTGCAACTGTTGCTTATTTTCCATTAAGAATGAACAGTGATGTGTCAAAGGACAAGTCAAAGTATTTGGTTAACCTTGTAATAAAGCAAGTATTTGTTAGGATGTAGCCATTAAAAACCTAAAAGAACAATCTAAATTGGGAAGGCATTAGCATCATTGAGTTGTTCTATATAGTGGTGGTTGGACCGACGTTGTCGTACAAGGCAGAGTGCTCAACAATTAAGAATTCTCATGTTCAGAAGATGCATGTTGTAGGACTGATGATGCTGAGATGGATATGTGGGCATACTAGGAGCGATAAGATTAGAAATGGTTTGTATAGGATAAAGTAGGAGTGGCCTCTGTGGTGGGACAAGATTAGAAAAGCGAGATTACGATGGTTTAGACGTGTGAAGCGAAGATGCAAATGCACCGGTGAGGAGGTGCAAGAGGTGGACGTGTAGGCATGAGGAGAGGTGGAGGTAGGCAGAAAAAGCATTATAAGAGAGGTGATTAGATAGGATATGGCGCAACTTCAGATTATTGAAGACCTGACCTTAGATCGGAGGGTCCGGAGGTTGCCTAGGGTGGAAAGTTAGTAGGTAGTGCATTGTTGCCTTACTATCCAGCGTTCAGGCTTGCTAGTGTTTGTTGTTGTACTAGCTGTATTCTTGTAGTTCCAGTTTTTGATATTAATCATCACCTGTTTACTGTGTTTCGGCTATTGCACTATTTTGTTGTTCATATTCTTTTCTTTTAGGCTTTATACGGCTTCTTTTATTAGTTATATTTTCATCACTGTTTTCTTCTTCATTATACCTAAAATTGTTGCTCTCGAGCTGAGGGTCTCTTAGAAACCGCCTCTCTACCTCGATGAGATAGTGATAAGGCCTACATTTGCTCTACCCTCCCCAGACCCCACTTGTGGCAATTCACCGTGTATGTTGTTGTTGCAGACTTGCAGTCATCAATGAGTGAGACCTTTTCGTTTTTTCCTGCTTGGGATGGTCCTTGCTTTCGTGGTTACTTGGTTTTCCTGCTGTGGGTGTGCCCTATTTTTTTAGCCATCTAGGTGCTCTATTGCGTGAGTCCTAGAAGGCTAGTCTGATTAGAGTTAATCCCCAAGAGTTGTTCCAAACATACATTGATTTTAGGCTTGATTTATAAACATGATTCTCCTATCACGAGAACCTTTCTGCTTTCGGCAGATAAACATTTTGAGGTTCCTGGCATTTCTATGTTATGCAAATTGAGTTCCTTTGCTTTTTCTTGTTTTTTCCATGTATAGAACTAGGCGTTCCAGATTGATTTCCTTTGCGTCTTTTTTGTCACGTACAGAAGTAGGCATTACAGTTATTACTAAATGTTATTGTAACTCCATTTTCCATCCTGTTTTAGTTTCCATAGTCTTTGCTAGCTTCTTTTACACCAAAAGGTTGCATGATATTTCCTTCTGTTTTGCGTAATGTGTAACAGCATGTAGAGGAAAATGAGAGGCTTAGAGCAATTCTAGCGGAATGGAGCAGCCGAGCAGCTAAGGTAGTGTTCTTATCATTTTTATCATGTAGCTATGAAGTTTTTATCATTTCCTTGGGTTAAAAACTATTGTTGGACAGCTTGAACGTGCTTTGGAGCTCGAGAGAATCTCAAACTTGGAATTGCAGAAAATAGTAACACTGAAAAGCCAATGGCATGAATAAGTTCCAACTTAAGTAGCTGCTAGGTGAGCAACTTGCTACTTCTAAAAAAACTAGCCAATTCTTTGTTCTTTTTGTTGTTATGAATGGAAAGGTAAGTAGTGCTCTATGCACATAGACCATACACTGTTCTAGGTTTGAAACACTTTGAGCCTCCCAGCCAATGTATGGTTCATGCACATTTTCATTTTGTTTCCTACTGCTAATGTTTCTATTTCTTGACAGTTTTTCCTTTTTTTTTTTTTTTTGTTTACCTGTTAACTAGTACCATTTGTTTCTTACCAATTCAAGGTTATATTTCCAGAGTGCCTGAGAAATGGAGGTTATATTTGCAAAGAGTGCTAGAGAAATGGATAGACCCAGCTAAATGTACACTAGTGAAATAAACAATTGGTTTAGTTCTCACGATGTTGTGAGATGCTATGATATTGTGGTTTGTAAACTTGCAACATAGAAAATCGTAAAGTAATTGGGGATTGTAAGAAAGACAACCTACTTCCACAGCTAGAGGTGTTTCCTCTACTCTCTTTAAGTGAACCTTAAGCACATTGAAGCAAAGTTGTTACCGACCATAACTGGAAAGGCATTAGCCACTTTTGCAGATGAACAAAATTGGAAAACATGTTCTCAATCATGCTTACAGGCTACAGAGATGAAAACTCATACTGGGAACTACCATTGCACAAATGTAACCCCACAAATGATGATTTCAAAATAAAACCAAAAATGACGCAATGTGGAGATTTGCGCTGGAGTGTTTTCAGGACCCTAAACTACAAGAAAAAATAATTCAATAGAGCATCAAGGTATGATGCATCTCTGACTGCGACAGAGTTGGGGGAGAAGAAGAGGTTGGGGAGGCAGTTCTGCAGAGCTCCCTGGTGTGTGATAAACTAAAAGGGCTCTAAAATCCAAATAGGGCACACCTACTTTCACAGATTCATGGTGTACAATGACTTTTTACTTGTAATTTCTCTTGATGCACACTTCCATAACTCAAGAATCCGACTTTGGCATGCAAATTGCAGCGAAGAGCTCTACACACTTGACTCATAATTGGGAAACATGATTAGTTTCATTTAGAAAGAGACAGCCAAAGATATAGTTGTAGAAATCTTTTCCTTTAACAGTTTCTCCTCCACGGACGACAGCTTCAGTATCGTATGTGACTGCCCTATTACAATCTGGGCAGTAGGTAATCTGCATCCAAAAAATATCCATCTGGTTTTAGAGTTCATGACTGCAGATTGAGCTTAACAAGAGGGAGGGTGCATTTCCTGTCTCAACAACATAAAATGACAGAGGAAAGTAGCAAGCAACAAAATCCATATCCATATTGACAAAAGCGAGATGACCAGTAACAAGGTCATGCTTTGAGCAGTCATCTTTCAGGAACTACTAAATATTGAAAATGCTTTATAATGAAGGCAGTATAGCTGTCATACCTCCAACAATTTAGGCTGAAAATGGCAATCAAGCATGACATCAATCCCATACATTGCCCTAGATTTGCTATGATGCATTTCTGGATGCACAATGGCTGCTGCTTCAATAGCCGATTTGATCATATTTCTTATCCTTGAGTGGATATCCAGCCAGTTAACTGCAACAAAGATGAGAGTGACACTAGTTATTAATCACTATGTCCTGCTAAGTCGTCAACAAAAAAGAACAAATCAAAGTATCGATATTGAAAAGGAAAAATCCTCACCCTCATGTTCCTTCTCAAATTCTTTCACAAATTCTGGTGTGTTCATATGGTTCAACCTGCCTTTGTAATTCTATAAGAGAATATTATCGTAAATGTCACGAACCAAGTCAAGGAATTAAATCATGCAATTACATCAAATAAAATACTCAAATTAATAACAGAGCTGGAGAAACAACAAATAGGAGAAGGTAGTAATCAGTCCTTACCATAACAGTGAAATGAGTCTCGTATTCATCAAAGCTATGTTTCTCCAAAGTGTATGTGTTGTTTGCCAATCTAACCTGAAAGGAAAATGGGAACAAAATCAGTCAAAGATGAGAAAACAAATCTGAACGAAGGCATTTTATATGTTGTAATGTATCTTAGTGAAACTGTTCTCGTTTCAACTTGTCGAGCACTCGTGAGAACACCTGCACCACTGAATATGCACATACCCAGAACACATCAGCAAGGAAGATCTCCAGGGGATTCATACTGCGAACCAAGACAATATATCGAAGATCAAATTTTCTCCCTTTAAATAGAGCAGGACGCTCAATGTACTTCTGACAGATTTTTGGGCCAGTCTCCATGAGACGAATAATAGCAGATAAATTGCTATTTATTGTCGTATCAATAGTTCTTGCCATGTTCCATGGCTTCAAGATCCACAGATTGTCTAGTTTCTCTCTTTCACGTAGGTGAAAATCTCCAATAAGTTGACTTAGCTGTGTCTCAAGATTATAAGTAGGCTGAAGCCATTCGACCAATCCATGAGCCTGTTAAGTGGACAAATTTTAGCATCAGCATTCTGCATAAAGAATAAGTGCTCAAACACTATAAGAAAACACGATATCTATGATAACCTTCTGAATAGTTTCTGCTAAGTGATGTTTCATAACCAGGCAAGCCTCAAATGGAAATTGATTTATGTATTGTTCATCATTTATTCCAACTGCCTTCTTCGTCTCCTCATCTATCTGCATGCTTGTCCATATAATGTCTGCATCTTTTGGCTCAGTAGCTACAAACACCACCAGTAATGTGCAAGGTAATTTATGAGTAGAATCTTGCATGAGTTAAATGTTCATAATTGCACTCAAACAATTTGTACACACTTTCTTGACTGTAAGCAATATGAGTGCACAGAACATTAGTCCAGACAGTGATATCAACACAAAAATAGTCAACAATCTAAAAGTAGGGTAATTTTAGTGGCATCAAAATAGACATACTGATAACAAACTCAGGACGAGTCAGATATTCTTCCACTTGAGGTATGTCAGCGTACACACGTAAAACACTTCCATCACGATGATGCGGACTACTTGTAATTGATGACCGCTGTATAGGGCTAGCAATTTTGATCGATTGCAATTTGTTCTTGCATTTTTCATATTCCTGAAGAATTATGGAATCAAATTTCATGTTGAGCATCAATATTCATTTAACAAGAACAATCAAATATGAAAAGGTAAAATACATACTTTGATAAAATAATTTCTTGGTGTATGGAACCAAGCAGTTAAGCGAGCAGATCGTTGCTTCTCTTCCCCAATACCAAGAAGGTAATCACGAGTGCATTCATCACCTTCTCGAACATCATCAATAGGCCAAAGAATTGAATAACTAAAATCATTAGCAAAATTAGTCAAGTTTCAGAATATGGCAGTTCGCAGATAACCAGTTAAGCAGAAGAAGTGCATAGCAATCTCTGTGTTAATTTCCTCATCAGCCTTTCATTGGAAAAAGAACTACATCATTAGGCCACAGAGGAGACTGTGAGAAGGATAATTTTCCAATATCCTTCTAAGTAGGATACATTTGTGTCATACACAGTGCATCTCATTTCACTTGCTAAGCTTTTTCCAAGGAGAGCTTCTTAGGATGCTCACTGTCTACTAGTTTCTACCAACCATCAATACATGTGATATGATGTAATAACCCTCTAGGTCAATTCTGTGTTTCCGCATGTATCTTGTTAGTCGTGGCATCTCTATAGCAACCCTAGGACATTTGGGATGCACTGGCACTAATGGTGCGGTTGTCGGGTTGTTCGTTTGGAAAATCTGTAGTTTTCCGTGTTAGAAAGCCAATTATAATTGGAAAAATGAACTTTCAGATAAAGTTCTATTAAACAGCCTAAGAGCGAAATTCTAAAAGTTTCATCAGCTCTGGAATTGCCAGATGAGGCTAGGAGCATGTTTGGTGTTAGTTATATCGAGTTTGGCAAATTTAGCCTCCGAAACAGGTCAATAGTTGACTTTAGTCAACACCCTTGGAAAATGTGCCCTGATGAGAATTTTGATAGCACGGTCAGCTCTAGAACGTCAAGTTTGCTCCACAACAACCCTTCGTATTGTACCGAGGACTTCCGGATGCGATTTGACCCCATTGATTCTTTCCGTTAAAAGTTGGATATACGGAAGTGGGACCCACATCAGATCGTAACGACCTCCGGTGGAAATTTCATCTGCACCATTGGATTCGAAGCATCGAAATTAGTAGAGTTACATAGTTTGTTTGCGAAAATTGAACTTCGAACGAGCCCAAAACATCAAAAAAAGGGTTGGATGATTGCTGAAGTGAGGGTGACGTGGCATGTTGCAGTGCTGCCACGTGGCGCGATAAGGCGATGCCATGTGACCATGATGTGGCAAGTTGGTATATCATGCATATATGTAAGGCTATTTCTAGAAAGATTATATTATATATTCCTCACATTACACCTCATTTTCGTGGTCATTTTTCATTCGATTACAGAAGATTCAAAAGGCTGACTTGTGTATTTTTTTAGAGAAACATCATGGAAGAGTCGAAAATTGCTTTTGGCACGCCGTTCAAGGTAATTTCGTGGTTTTTTGTGGTATATTGTTGTTGGCTGTCGGAAACTTTGAATATTGATGTCTTTCTCGTTTGGGACCGGAATTCAATGAAATTTTAGTTCAAATTGAACATCTTTCCAAGGTTAACATCGTGATGTTATCGGATTCTCCAGATTTTGCTATATTTTGACATCGCAGTATAGTTGGATTTTGCTGATTTTACAGTATTTTGGAGAAATTGATAAAGAAACTATTGGAAACATAATTTTTCCAAAAAGAAATATTTTTCGTTTTTTGGGTTGTTTGTATCATTTTAAACCTTGGATTGACCCCGAATTTGAGGTACAGGCTCAAGGAAGTATGGAGGATATTATGTGGGCTTTGTTTCAGAATTTCGTTGTGGGCCTGCTTTTTGGCTAGAAAACTGACCTAAGCCCATTTTCTATAATTTTAATGTCAAAATGATTGTATTAATGTTGTGATTCTATTTTTGACAATTTGAGACTAATAAGAGGAGTACAGCCTCGTGGATTGAACATAAACGCGCGTGATCGGCATCCAAGTAGGCTGAGCTGCTCTGTCTCTCTCTACTGGTAGACTGAGTTGAATATGTGAATGTTGATTGAAAAGCATATGTATATGCTGAAGTTGATACATAAATGACCGTACTTATTGGTTACGTTGAATTAATGACTGTACTTGCTGGGTCATACACTGTACTTGTTAAATGTTTTATATTGGAGGTTGTGTTAATGAGATTACTTGTACTGAGGCTATATATTGATTTCCTGCTATATTTGAGATTATATCGATTGAATTTGTGTACTAGCTAACATTCGAGGTGCCCAGATGTACTTGTTGTCGTATTGTGATCATCAGAGAGTTGTATGTTGGTTAGATGCTTTGGTTTTGGCTATCCGTTGTAACAATTGCCTAATATTGTTGAGTTAAAGGATGTTTATGCTGAATTGAGACTGTAACTCCTGTTTGAGCACATTAATGACCGTTCTATCACAATGAATCTGGTAAAGATTGCGAAGTTTAGTACGAATTCAGTTATAGGCTACATCTGTAATTGCACTGTTAGACAAATACGTATTACTATCTGAATACCTATTAAACCTCCTATTGGGTTGTCTAATATTGAGAAATATATTGTATTCGGAAACTTGGTTGTTTGTTAAACTTTTGATCACCTGTTGAGATTCTTTGTGGTATCTTGCCGGTGTGTTGTGGTCTTGTAACTACAGGTTGACTTGTTGGGCCTTAGCCTAGGCATAGGCTAGTGAGGCCCTAGACTTACGTTGTTTAAAGCCGGTAGTTGTTATAGATGCACACAGTGTAACTTGAGAAGCATAGATCCTTGTGGACCGTCTTAGCACATTTGATTATTCTTGAGTTAGAGGCTCAATTGATTGTTCTAGGGTTAGAGGCCCAGTTCGGAGGCCAGGTCAGCAAGATGTCGAGTAAAGGCTAGAAATAGTTGGATTGGGTGTCACATTCCAAGTTAGAGGCTTAGTTGTGGACCGTCTTAGCACATTTGATTATTCCTGAGTTAAAGGCTCAGTTGATTGTTCTTGAGTTAGAGGCCCAGTTCCGAGGCCAGGTCAGGAAGATGTCTAGTAAAGACTAGAAATAGTTGGATCGGGTGTCACATTCCGACATGATGTTATGGGATCGAGTGCCACGTTCCGGCATGATACATATTGTCATTACCAATACCCACACCGATACACCTATATACCCTATTTTTGTGCATAAATGTACCTTCTGTGCTTATGGGGGGCCAGTCGGCGTACAGGCATAAACATTAGCCTCTTACACCTACGTACATTTCTATACCTTGACCTCGTCCTGGTTGCGTTCGTGGTACATGCATGTGTCACCTAGTTTGGTAGTTGGGTTGCTTGAATCTCCAGACAGTTATCACTTGGCTTTTGGTTTCGTAGTACAGACATACATCACCTGGTTTTGTAGTTGGATTGCTTGAATATCCAGACAGTGATCACTTGGCTTTTGGTTCGGCAGATAGTATTTGCAGTGCATAGTCTAGTCATTCTTACAACATTTACTATATTTCACTTAGTCGACCTATGATGCCTACTGGTTACCTTACATTGGTACTCACCCTACTTTTCTGCATCTGTCTATGGTGCAGGCCTAAGCACGAGCCACCGTTGTTAACTTTGACCTATCACTATCGTTCCAGGAGACTTTTGGTGAGCATTAGGCGGCTTTTGGGATCTTCTACGGTCTCCTTATGTCTAGTTAGTGTCTTGGTATTCACACACTAGCCTAGGTATATAGTTTTGGCTTATAGTTGTATCTGTGTTATTCGGGGTCCATATATTTTTATGATTGGTCTATAGTAGCTCTGTACAATTGACTTCCCGATTTTGGGGAAGGCGGTCTTTGGCTTGTACTGTTGTTGTTTAGCTATAGTCATACATAAGTGTGCTAGACAGGTTACCTTGATTATCGAGTTGGCTTGCCTATAGGCAGGATAAAACAGGTGTCATTATGACCTGTAATGTCGGGTCGTGACATATGATATCTATCTAAATCCAAAATAACGGTTCACAAAAGTAAAAAAAAAAAAATCCCATTATGTAAGCAAAAAACGAGGTGATTTACATACTTTCAAAAATCCATTTATTACCCCTTCATTCGAAACAATTTTCAATTAAACAATTGAGACACCTGAACAAAAGGGGGACATATACTTTTTATTATTTTCTACTTAGATAGGTACTTTTGACATTTTTTTCACAAAAAGGGCAAGCCCTGAAGCCAAGAGGCATACAATCTGAGCACTTTAGAGATGGGCATTCCCAGCTACAAATTCCAAGTAGTCATCTACACAAGGTATTTCCTGTGTACTCCAATATATAAGAAATGTATTTTTCCATAACGAATATATACCAAATGCATTTATTACCCATTCATTGGAAACAATTTTCAATTAAACAATTGAGACACCTGAACAGACGGGGAGCATACACTTTTTATTATTTTCTACTTAGGTACTTTTGAGATTTTTTCAGAAAAAGGGCAAAGCCCTGAAGCCAAGAGGCATACAATCTCAGCACTTTAGAGATGGGCATTCCCAGCTACAAATTCTAAATAGTCATCTACACAAGGTATTTCCTGTGTATTCAATATAAAAAATGTATTTTTTCCATAACGAATATATACAGAATGTAGTTTACAAAAGAAGAACACCCTGATATGTAAGCAAAAAAGCACGGTGGTTTAAGAAGAGAACCTGATAGCTGATGCCAAGTTGCCCTCCGGCATGTAGAGAAAAGGAGATACTCTGAAGTTAGGCTTGTCACTATGGCGCAAAGCAGAACCAAGCTCATCCATTACATACCTATGAAAACAAACATGAACATAAGAGGATATTACACATAAAGCGCGTGAGTTTAGAAAACATTTTCCAGAATCACAAAAGGATTGTATCCTGATAGTCCAGCAACTTAGTGGGTGTTCGGATTGGCTTTTTTTTCTGACTTTTGGCTTTTAAGCACTTTTTAAGTTTTGGAAGTGTTTCCGCAACACAAAAATAGTGCATTTAAGCACTTTCTTAAAGCTAAAAAAGGTTTTTTTTTTTTTTTTAAAAAAAAAAAGGTTGGGTTTCCCAACTTATGGCTTTTGGCTTTTAACTTATAAGCCACTTTAAGAAAGCCAATCCAAACAAGCCCTTAGGCATAACCAAGTAGAAAGGCTTCTTAGTTGCAATAGCAGCTCTCACCAACTTAGTTAAACAACTGATGCAACAGACAGAGGGGTTCTCATATTAATAGAACTAAATATACCAAGTTATGGAAGCTTCAGCTCTCATAGACATTATTTAGTTCCCAATTACAATAAGTCCAAGTGTCTAATTTTCCACAACTAGAATTTCTGTGACTTCAGCTCACAGAAAAGTTACTTTTTCTAGGTCCTATTGAGTCTGCAGATGCAACTTTCAGAGCCAAGCAAGAGAAAATCTAGGAACCCAAAGCTTCAGTTGAGAATGCCAAATAAACTGAAGTATTTCATGTTGTTTAGAGGGGTTGTATAATTGAAACACGACATCAAATGGATAACTTGGAGATGATTACAATTTCTAGCTTGCATACCATACAGAGGTTTCGTCAATCTTTTTTTCATCAGCAAGTCTATACGTCATCAAGTATAACCACATAGCATTTATGACGCGATCTGTTAGAGGTTCTCCAGCAGTCCATTCAGGAAGACGTGGTTGCAACATTGCATCAACCACAGACTTGTCGGACTCCAATATTTTGGATGTGTTAACTCCATTTAGTAGAGAAAGATTAGGCAGGGCTCCAACAATTTCAGCAGCACTTTCTCCTAAAGGCCCTGGGATATCCACCTGTTCCACAGTTTATATAAGCATCATTATGTGCTCATGGTATGTGCTCACACTAAAGCAGCAATAGTTTAAAAAGGTACCTCCAGAGAATGCAAGCAACTGAATCCTTTAAGAAGCTGCAATAGATCTCTATGAGAATTCTGGTCTAATGGATTTCCTCGCAAGTTTAAATAAGAAAGAGCTGTGATCTCATTAGGATTAAATGCCTGAGAAAAAAGCAGCAGCATGAACAGGTGAAGATTATAAGGATAAAGGAGAGACCACAACATCCATAGAAGACAGCCATAGGAATTATCTCAAAGAATCTCAATATTGTTGGAATAAGAAGGCATGGAAAGGAAATTCATGATAAATTCAGTAGCACATTTATTTGGGAAATAAGTAAAAGTGTGAGAGGCCTGACCTTGTTCATCAGATTATGAATAGACCTCTCACTAAGGTCTAGAGATATCACACTCTCCAAAGGATGATCTCCTTGATGAGCACAGCCTGCACTGTCTTTGTCGTAGATTCCACCACAAAATCCCAATGCCCATTCTCCATAGTTAGATGTAAATATTGAGTTGCAAATTTCCAAACAAGGACACTCCTGAATGATTGCAGCCTCTGAATTACTATCCAAAGAAGAAAAGGTAGAAGCATCACTTACTGTTCAAGCTTGCCAGCAAGACAATCGTTGAACCCAGCATCAATTACTACTATTAAAAAAATGATTAAAGCACTCACTGCTCTACTGGCCCAGTTACTGAGCTCTTGCCAACTTACCTATGCTCCAAAATTGGATTATTATTCAGCCAGAGAGCTTTAAGATTCTTGAGTCGGGTAACTTCCTTGGAAACAACCTCAACGTCCCTCAGATTGTTACCACACAGGCTCAGTGCCAGTAAGTTCTGATGCAAGAAATTTTAAATTAATAAACTTAGTATAAAACAAGAACATTGTAAAGAAGTGTGAGAACAAATATAGTGAAAAGCAGCAATCCCTACAAGTGGCTCACTGCATACATATAACTATTGCCCCTACAAGTTAGCTACTTTTTGCAGCTTCTAACCACTAACATAAAAGATCTGCCATTACGACTCATGCTATCACGGCCTTGTACAAGAAAAAAGCCTGGAAAGACATTCGGTCCCTACTTGCTTTTAGTTTTGCAATTGACCGAGTTGATATCACATTATAGAGCTATAAAGAAAACGTACTGGAAATTTACTAGGCAAATCAAGTGACACAAGCATGTCATCATCAATGTGAAGTTCCTCAAGCTCCAACCATCTTGTATCATCCTGGCCTTCTTTTACTCTACGCATCTCTCTCTCCACTATGTCCCCGGCACTGAGTTTGGTACTATCCTCTTCACCTGCCTCCTCAGCCGCTGAGTTCAAATCAGCATCTACACACATTAATGCAGCCATTCTTTCTGCTAAACCCGGAACTTCACACAACTGCATTATAATTTATAAAATTCAAAAAGATACGCATAAAAAGATATATCCCAAATAACAGAAAGTATTGCCAAAGAAACAAAAACAATTTCGACGTCACCAATCTTCCAGTAAGTATACAGAGTATATCACTTCAAACCTGTTTATAAGCATCGGATAGGCGAAAAGTCCAAGCATGATCAACAAGGAAGACATTCGAGTGTTTGGCGATGAAATCAGAAGTGCAGAGTAGCCTTCTTTGGCGGCCATCATCAAGCGGCTCAATCTGGAAATAGCGGCCGCCGTCGAAAGTGTCGGAGGAGAGCTTCTGAAAGAGAAGCTTATGGAGTGACTGGGGGATGCCGGCGGCCGCTAGGAGTACGCCATGGACCTTGACGAAATCGTCGTAGGATTGAAGGATGTTCATTTCCAGTTGAGTTTTGAGGGAGGTTCTCTCTAGCTCGCTAACTCGACCGAGGGGGGACAGAAGGGTGTTGCAAACAGGGTTTTAGAGACCAGAGAAATTTGAGAGAGGGTTACCAAAAAGAAAATGACAACTTTGACCAAACGCAACTCAAATATTTAACTAATCAAGGGTTTAAGATAAATAAGAAGTGATTTGTAATTTTTAAAAGTTTTAATTTTTTTCGCGTGGAATCCATGACTGTACTTTTAAACCAATCGTTCATTCTCCTTTTTCATTTTTAAAAATGTAAAAAGAAATCCTTTTTCATTTTTTCAAAGAGGAAAGATCTAGCCAGATCAAACTTCTTCTTCGTCCGAATTAGTTCAAGGGCCTTCATCATCTCATTTTATCGTTTCCTTCATTCGTTCGGTGCTTTGCTCGTCGTCGTTGTCTTTATCTCCGTCTATTGTTATCGTCGTTACAGAGGTAAAAGAAAAAATATTTCTCCATAGTTAAGAGTTTTGAGTTTGAGTTTTCATAATATAAAAAGAAAAAGAAGAATATGTATGTCTATATTTATTGTTTGTTTTTATTTTTTTTTTTCAAATATTTCATAGACTATTCTGTTTTTTTATCCTAATAATATTGTATTCATTACTGTGGTGGTGTTATGACAATGATGAATGAAAATCGACTGAAATTAATAGTTGCAACCTTTGTTGCAACTTAAGCAACTGCTTAAGTAGTTGTACTTGTATTTACTATGGTAGGGTTGTGATAGCGATGAATGAAAATCAACTGAACTTAATAGTTCTAATCTTTGCTGCAACTTAGCAACCCTAGTAGTTGTACTTGTATTCATTACTGTGGCAGTATTGTGATAGTGATGAATGAAATCGTTTAAACTTAATAAAGTTATTGTAGAAAAATCAATTAGTTGCTTAATAAGTTCCAATAATTAATGTACTT
This sequence comes from Solanum ossicruentum, assembly GCA_025774065.1. Lineage (NCBI taxonomy): Eukaryota > Viridiplantae > Streptophyta > Magnoliopsida > Solanales > Solanaceae > Solanum > Solanum ossicruentum. The sequence goes on along the minus strand of JAOTQR010000097.1, from coordinate 13,178,004 downwards.
GATAAAACAATTACTAAACTTTCAACTTTATTTAAATTGATTCCAACAACTGGTTAAGTTAAAGTTAATGTAGTTGGATTCCTCCTTGAGTTGCAACTTAAGTGTTCATTAAGCAACTGCTTAAGTAGCTGTACTTTAATTTCTTAAATTGCTATCTTAAGTTGTTGTAATAACTTCAGTTATTGATGCATATTAAATTATTTACTGTAATTTATTTTTCTATTTTATTGAAGAATTAGTTATACTAATTTAGTTTTATTTCATCTGTGTAGATAAAATGACTCGGATAAAAAGAAAAATTATTTCAAGTAAACCTATTCGTAAATCTAACATACTTAATTCACAATCCCAAATAAAAGCAGAAGTAGAAGCAGAAACAGTAGCGGAAGCACAAGCATCTACTTTACATTTTGATTCCACAATGGTATATGAGGAGGAGGTAGCCTCAACTCCTAAACAAACAAATGAGGAGTCTGAGGCTCAACAACAATTGACAAGGGATAAAGCTGGTTCTTCTTCAAAACAAGAAGAAAAAAAATGTATGTGATGAAGCTGATTCAACTTCAAAACAAGCAAACAAATTAGACAATGTCTTTTGCTACCACTTTTGATTCCCCTCCTAACAATCCTCCTTCAATAGATGTTGCTATTAAAAACATTAAATTTTTAAACTATGATTTGCAGACTTTCTTGGACAATCACGATAGTGATTTAAAAGGTGATATTGTTATTCGATCGGGTATGGAAAACTTTTTATTGATTTTAGAAAGGTTCTGGTGGCACGAAAATTGAAAAGTTATTTTTGATCTAGTATATTTGGGAAGTATTTAAATTATTTGAGGAAAAAGTTTTAAAATTTCCTATGAACTTAGTATACCAACCTCTTCGACGAAGAATTATTTGTGATTAAAAAAAGCAATTTGAATCAATTTTGCGGCATGCCAGTTTGTTTTGGCATGAAAGAATTTACAATCATGATAGGCTTAAACTATCATCATACTCTTAGTGTTGCTGATTGGTTGGAGAAGTCATCCAAGAGTTCTAATTCTACGGTGTTGAAAGACGCAAGCAATTGTGTAAGTTAACCGGAAAAAGTTTCGGAGAAAAGGATTTGATTGCCCTTCTAAACTCCGAGGAGGTTGAGAAAAATTGCAAGAACTCACTATGCTTACTTTGGTTCGTGCATAGAATTCTTTGTGCGCGTGATCAAAGTACAAGAATTGCTGTTGATTGGAGTGACATTTGCACCAATCGTAAAGCATTTTGTGGTCATTCATTGGGCCAGCAAAACTTCACACTCACTATTGAATATCTGTTGAAGGAATTGAACCCAACAGGGAAAGCAACCAATCTTTTTGGCTTTCCTTCGGCTTTTATGGTAAACTTTATTCAATATTTTTTCATCTTTATTAATGTTTGGTTTATTATCTTGATCTGTGATGATATTATGTTATATAGGCTTGAACATTTGAAGCTATTCCTCATCTTCGGAGTCGGCTTAAAAATTTATCAGATGAAAAAACTTATCTGAGAATTCTTAGATGGCTAAATGCAAAGAAAAATAATTCTGTTAAAATTGATGATTTGTTTGATCCCTCCTCTGACTCGATAAGAATTCTCATTCTTTTGTATTATATTCAACAATTATTTTGCTCGCCCGTGTTTAATCTCATCATTTGTTGTGCCTAGTCTCAACAATTATTGTGGTTGTCACAATAATTGCTGAAATAATTTCTGCAATTATTATGTCTATCCTCAACAATTGTTATAGCTATCATAGTAGTTGCTAAAATATGTCTAATAGAATACTTAGTGCGATTATCACAATTAAATTATTTGATTAGTCTGTACCTAGACTCAACAATTATTGCGCCTAGTCTCAACAATTATTGTGGCTGTCATAATAGTTGCTAAAATAATTTGTGCAATTATTATGCCTATCTTCAAGAATTGTTATAGCTATCATAACAGTTGCTTGAATATGTTAAACAGAATAATTAGTGCAATTAACTGACTTGTTGAATATTATTCATACTTATACGTTAACATTTATGTTTTATACATAAATTGTGTACTCGTGGATAGCTCCTTCAATCACTAAGATGTAGATAAAATATATTTCTGAATTTATTCCATTGGAAAAAGACAAGATAGATCCCCAAGCTTGAAAAACTTTGAGAGAATTTGGTTGGAGCATCGACTATTAAAATGAATTTGTCTCTGGTTGAAAGGGAGTTTGATGCTTCGAGAGTTATTGACGAAGTTGTTGTTGGTATTGCGAATGATGATGCAACAACATTCAAAAATTCTTTTTATATTGATGGTGATGCTAGTAATGTTGGTGCAACTATTGGTGAAGGTGTTGGTGTTTCTGGTGTTGGAGTTGGTGTTGGTGGTGATATTGTTGGTGATGGTGTTGATGGTGCTAATGGTGGCCTTGCTGGTGGTTTAGAGACTCTCTACACCTTGAAAAAAATTTAACTATTGGTGTTGGTACCTTTAGGGTACTTTCATGTATTTGTGAATGTAAAAATATTTCTGAACAAATGGCTCAGTTGATTGTCAAGGTGGAGACTCTAGATACACATTATGACATTAATGTTCAAAAGAGGTATCAAGCAAACCATCTTTGAGAATCTCAGACTCTTACACTTTTGTTGGTGTAAAAAGTAGAAAAACCCAGATTTCTAAGGCACTATCAGGTACCAAGAAAAGGGCAGTCAACACTTCAAAGAGCTCCAACAGTAGGGTGGATTGTTGAAAATTGTCCTGGGTTGTAGTTATCTTTCAAGTTGATAGACAAGCACTACTTTTCTTTTATGTTTATTTTTTGAATGGTGGTTTGATGTTGAACTTTTACTTTTCTTTTTTGTTTTTTTAAATGATGGTTTGATGTTGAACTTTTATTTTGTTATATTTTTAGTTAATTATATAACATGTTAGTGTTGAATCCTTGTTGTTGAGAATTGATATAGCAATTGCTAAAAAAAATTAGCAAGTAGAATGTGTAACTTAGTAGTTGTTGTAATTGCTGAAATTAATTTTAACAAGTGAATAGCCTCGGACAACAATTATTGCAATTGTTTAAAAATATCTTAGCAAGTAGCAGGTTTACTTTAGCAATTGTTGTAGTTGCTAAAAAAAATTAGTAAGTAGAATGTGTAACTTAGTAATTGTTGTAATTGCTGAAATTAATTTTAGCAAATGAATAGCCTTCGACAACAATTGATGTAATTGCTTAAAAATATATTAGCAAGTATTAGGTCTCATTTAGCAATTATTGTAGTTGCTAAAAAAAAATTAGCAATTAGAATGTGTAACTTAGTAATTATTGTAATTGCTGAAATTAATTTTAAAAAGTGAATAACTTCCGACAACAATTGTTGTAATTTCTTAAAAGTATATTAGAAACTAAGTTTTATATAGTTACGTATTAATTCGTTCGTAATAGAAATTAAATCGATCAATTAACCGCATAATCAACATTAATTGCTTAATGTAATTTTTAATTATTATACAAACCATATTAAATGATAAATAAAGTAATTTTGAAGTATTATAGTATTTAAAATTGATTTTGGTGACGATTTTGTACAGTTACGTAGTAATTTGTTCGTAACAGATAATAAATCAATCAATTAGTCGCGTAATCAACATTTATTGAGTAATTTAATTTTTAATTATTATCTAAACCATATTAAATTATAAATAAAGTAATTTTAAAGTATTATACTTCCTCGATCCCACTTTAATTGAATTTGTGAGATAATGCACACATATTAAGAAATCATTCAAAGATAAAATTTACACAATATTTTTCACTATTGCTTTTTGTGAAATCATAAATATGTAGTGTAATTTATCTCCTAGAAAATATAAAACTTCAATAAATGAAAAGACAAATATGGAAAAAGTTTCAAACATTCATCTTAAACTTTGAACAATTCAACTATTTTGAACAATGAAAAAAGTCTCAAAAATTTAATTAATTTGAGACGGAGGGAGTAATACTTAAACTTGACTTTGGTGGCAATTTTGTACAGTTACGTAGTAATTTGTTCGTAACAGAAATTAAAGTGATCAATTAACCGCGTAATCAACATTAATTGAAACAATTTAATTTTTAATTATTATCTAAATCATATTAAATGATAAATAAAGTAATTTTGAAGTATTATAGTACTTAAAATTGATTTTGATGGCAATTTTATACAGTTACATAGTAATTTGTTCGTAACATACAATAGATCAATTAATAATAGCATAATCAACATTAATTGAGTAATTTAATTTTTAATTATTATCTAAATCATATTAAATAATAAATAAAGTAATTTTGATGTATTTTAGTACTTAAAATTGATTTTCGTGTCGATTTTGTATAGTTACACAGTAATTTGTTTGTAGCAGGCAATAAATCGATCAATTAACTGCGTAATCAACATTAATTGAGTAATTTAATTTTTAATTATTATTATCAATATTACTTGAGTAATTTAATTTTAATTATTATCTAAATGATATTAAATGATAAATAAAGTAATTTTGAAGTATTATAGTACTTAGAATTCATTTTTCAGCAAGTGAAAAAATTACTGAAAAAATGTCCTACTTGTTGAAGATTTATTCAACATTACTACTGTCAAATTCTTAAGAACTGAAACATTCAATAACAACATTTTTTCAACATTAATATTAAAAAAATTAAGAAACGTTTACAAACAATAAATAGTAATCAAGATTTTAAATCACTTTGCTCCGAACATGTTATTTTTTTATGTCCACTCCTTTTGCATATGAAACATTTATTTTCTTTGTTAGGAATGTCCACTTACCTTGAGTATGACTAGATTGTGATGATTGTGTGGTGCCCGATGAATTGCTGACAACTTCAAGAGTAGGAGTAGGAATCGAAGTATTGTATGCACAGGCACTTTCTTTATCTGAAATATCTATGTCCGCCGAATCATATTCATCATTTAATATTTGTTGATTTTTGTCAATCATTCAACCACGTATACCCTTAAAATGAGTTTACTTTCATCTTCCAAATAAGTACGCAAACTTATTTGATTTTATATCCTAAATGGAGCGACCCTTTGTTTTTCACCGCAACTATGCATGAGGTGATATCAAGATCTTTTAATTAACAATTTAGTTCACAATAGAAAATAATTTTCTTTGCAAAATCTTTATACCTGATATCTCGGTCAATAATCATTGCTATTGTCTCTATAATTTCTTTATTTTTTCAACGCTATATACAATATTTGTCGGACTCGACCCTTTCACCATTGCAATCAACTCCATTGTTTATTTTATCTATCATTGATAGTGGAGATTTATACTTATATAATAATTTAAAAGGAAACTGATAATAATTTTATCTTTCAACAACTGCTGAAACACATTCAGCAAATCATATAACAATTGTTGAAATATATTCAACAATTGCCGCAGCAGCAGCTAGAGCACCTACAACAGTTGTTGAATGTCTTTCTGAAACGACCCCAAAAAGTGCCCAAAAACGTGCCTCGGAATGTCTGAAAATTTAAATTCCATATATTTCAAAATTTGTGCGCGATATTGAATATCCGACTTCATATTCTTGTCCAGGGAGTCAAAATTAGGGGGGAAAAGGGTTCAACCCCAATTTAAGAGCGAAAGATTAACAACTATAATTTTTTAAGGTGTGAATTCCAAAGAGGAATCCGCATCGCTTCCGCGATGCACCTCTGTGTAAAAATGGTGCCTGTTTTTTTGTTCGGTCCAAGACTTCTAAGTCTTGGGCCTAAGTGTTCCCTAACGTGTTTTTACCTAAAGTTAGCCTTATTTCACCCTCATATCAAGCTACACATTCTCCAATACTCACTCAAACACTTAGCCATATTTTCACTCATAAATTCAAGTCTCAAACCCTCATCCGGAACTAAGGATTTCCTTCAAGGTTCTTCAAGCTTCAAGTCTCCATCTCCAATCTTCACCAAACTCATCTCCAAGCTAAGGTATGTGGGTTTCTTTCACCTATGATACCCAAGCTTCCTTCACTCAAATTACATGATTTAAAGTTGATTTGCAAATGGGTCTTGTATATTATGAAATTCACTGCACACTATGTTAAAGCTTTGTAAAGTTGTGACTATTTGCTATGTTTTGAGTTATAAATCTTGGATCTATTGTAAGATTTGATAAAGGAGTTTCGATATATATTGCTTGAGGGTGTTGCAAGGTGTTGATTGATGGTTTTACAATGAATTTTCTTGCATGATTTCATCTCTATATTTCATGCTTTTATACTAGCACTACACACTCTCTAAGTGTTTGATAAAATGTCTTGATATGATTTCTTGAGGAATTGAGAGTCCAAAATATGAGAAATGATATAAATAACTATATGATGATAAAAAGAGTTTGTGTATATGATATATTCTATATAGAGTGTTGCATTAGACCATGCCCAATCCGGGTAAGTTAGTTGAGGGTTATTATCCCAAACACCAGGGTGACGGGTGCAATCATCACTATCCTTGATGAGGGGTTTGTACCTCACACACTAGGCTGATGGGTGCTATCATCACTAAACTTGATGAGGGGTTTGTACCTCACATACTAGGGTGATGGGTGCTATCATCACTAACCTTGATAAGGGGTTGTACCTCACACACTAGGGTGATGGGTGCTATCATCACTAACCTACCAAGGGGTTTGTACTTTGGAAATCTAGCTTGGTCTCTTCTACACTTATGATATACTATATGTCCACGAATTACTTAAACATATTTTACTTATGCATTGATCATACATGTCATATTGTTATATTATGCCTATTGCCTATTGTTATGCATTTTGAATAAGGTGCCTATCCTTTGTTGCATTACATCCTACATACTCAGTATATTCAAATGTATTAATGCATACTCTTGCCTACATGATATCACCATGTAGGGACCGATGTCCAAGTTGATTATCCTCCTCCTCCACATGGCTATTTCGGTACTACTCAAGCTAGTTGATGAGAACTCTACTTCGGGGAACTTAGTCTATGTTGCTCTTATTATGTATTGAGATATTCTTCTTTATTTTCTATTTTGACTATAAGGGTTAGCTCCGTTGCTTTGTCTTGACCCCCGTTCTATCTATGTATTAGAAGTGTTTGTTAGACATGTTATTATCTATGATATGATCTTGACTTTTTGCCTATTGTTTATGATGTTATGCAAGCTTTCCCCTTAGCACCTTTGCCCTATTCTTACTCTTTTATGTCTCTTATATGCTTCCGCGATTAATGATGTGTAATGACAAGTAAAGAGGCTTGTTTGGGATTCCTTCGGGTTCCCCATTCACCTTGTCACGTCTAGGCCCTAGACTTGGTTGTGACACTTTCAACAATTGCTGAAATACATTCAGTAACTCATGTAACAATTGTTTAAATATATTCAATAATTGTTGCAGCTGCACCTAGAGCACCTTCAACAGTTGCTGAATGTCTTTCAACAATTGTTGAAATACATTCAGTAACTACACATTCAAGAACTCATGTACCAATTGTTAAAATGTATTCAACAATTTGCTGTAGCAACAACTAGAGCAGGTGCTAGCCAAATTGGATGCGACAATTGTTATAACATATCCAATAGCTGATCTATCCCACCACATGCCGCATTTCTTTCGGCAGGAGGTGGTGAAACGAATGTAGCAGTTGTTGCATCAAATTCTACTAGAATAGTAGATAAAACTCAAATGAGCAGTACACACAAAACAACAGTATTGACTTACCAAAATGGTCAAAAATCACCTCACAAGCAATGCCCAGTGAAAAGACAACGAAATTTTAATATCAAATTGACTACATTTCGGATTGTTTTCTCAATTCTAGAAAAATTTTGAATATCCTTTCATCTTTCCAACACAATAGCAATAGCAGCCAATCAGCCACAATAAATAAATAATAATAATAAGGAGGAGGAGGAGTAAGAAGAGGAGAAGAAAATGGCACAAATATGGTCGTTGGTTGGAAACGGAGGCTGCAGTGCAGCTTTTTTCCTTTTCTGTAAAAAATATATTAGAGTTAATAAGGTTGGGTCAAAGTGTAAAAAAGAAAAACTTGAGAACTTCTTGAAAAAGTGGTTAAAACTTATTAATTATTAACCAAAAAGTTGTCACCTATCCTTAATAACTAAAACTTTTGTCACTCTTTTTAACTTTTAAGACCTTTTTATCATCCTTAATTAACTTGCCCACTAGACCAAGGTCATGTTTGATTCTCTTCCTTTCATGAAAATAATGCCAAATATGTCTCATCAAATCCTAAAATTCCTCAAGCCAGTTTAGAGTTACGTTATTAATGTAAAAGGTTTTTTTTTTGGTGAACAATGTAAAAGTTTATTATGAGAAAATTAATAGAGAGACTGAAACGCCCCAAAAAAGTGCTTCGAAAATGTCCATAATCGTAATTTCTGTATATCTCAAAATCAGTGGGTGATATCGAAAATTCAACATCATATTCTCGATCAGGGGGCAAAATTGAGTGGGAAATGGATATAAACCAGATTTTAGAAGACCCGTATCAAAAAATAATTTTCGCTAATTTTAGAAAAATAATGTCTGTCCGCGCTCAGGCCGCGATGTGCCTGGGCGCAGATTAGTGTTAATTCTTCCTCCATGATGGGTCCACGTCGCGGACCAGTTCAACTTTTCCCTCAATTTTTCCTATGCGCCCAAGGGCATTGGGGTCATAGCCTTATGCCCACTTATGCGTGAAAATACCCATACTTAGTAATTTTTTAGCTCTATATCACTCAAAACCCTCACAAAAACCTTTCCAAGACTTAACCAAATATCTCATTCAAATTTCAAAGATTTCAAGCTTAATTTTGGAACTCAAGGATTCTATTCAACCTCTAATTTATCTTCAAGCTCATCTCAAGAAAACCCAAGTTTGAGGTATGTGAGTTTCATCCATTGGGTCCTTTTACACATGGAGCCCAATTTTTCTTTTTATGAAAATTGCATGTTTTTAAGTTGTATTACTTATGGGTATCCCTTCATATTGAGGTTTTATGAAATATTGATTTATTATGCATGACTATCTATTTCAAGCTTATACCATGATTTGATTATATCTATTGAGACTATGCATATTTTGAACTATGAGACTGTGATCTATTATGAGATTTGATAATAGATTTAAAGGTACCCTACATGAAGGTTTCACTACATGTTGGTGGGTTGACTTCCATTAAGTTTTCTCATCTTATTTCACTCTCGAGTTGCATGATTTTGAACTTGTATCATGAACCCACCAAGTGTTTGATAAAATGTCAAGTCAAGAATTCTCAAGTTATTGATGATCTATTTCATGACTTACAAATCAAGTGATTATATGATGATTAAGGGCTTTCAAGTATGTATTGAATTCATGAAATTATCTATGAGTAATCAGGTATCAAGTTTATCCTATTTTCAAGATTTTTTTTACCTCTTGTGAGCCATTTATGTAAAAGCAAGGGGTCATGTATTATTATTATTTTCAAGTTAGGCTCATCATTAGAGGTCAAGCATGTTTAAGAGCTACTCATGTCATGTTTCTATGTTTCTTACAGGTTATTAAAGTTATGATTATTTCAAGTATTCCGTGGGACTAGACTTAGCACCGATGAATTGGATGTTGGCGTGGACTATCTTCAAGGGTCCATATTCTTTTCCTCAAATTATATGCCAACATATGATTATACTTTACCCTTGCGATATTAGTGGATCCACGTAGTGCACTTTATCATGAAATCCACTCCGAAATGGGACGAGTTCCCGTAAGGAGGGTTACCTCTCCAAATTTGGACGGGCTCCCGTAAGGTGAAGTATGGTTTACCTTGGCAAGTAAACCACCTATTTACAAATAAGGGGTAATCATCGGGATTCCAAGTTGTATCTCTTGGTCTTACTTTTGTTGGTTAGGGTCTCTTCCCAGACACGTATTATGTTCTATGCAAGTTGAATGATTTACAAACATGTTTTACTTCGAGCATTCACCATGCATGCCATATTGAGAATTACACTTATCTATTGCTTATTATTATGCATTTTGGCTATATTGGCTTATATATTGTTGTATTGCATCTTACATACTTAGTACATTCAAACGTACTAACGCATACTCTATGCTTACATGATATTACCATGTGGGACTAGAGAACCATTTGATCATCCTCCATGTGGCTAGTACGATCCTTTAAAGGAAGCTTTGGTGAGTCCTCAAGTCCGAGGACACTATCTTTATTACTCTTGTTATTTTGAGACTTATTTACATCGAACATTTGCTACTATAAGGGTGAGCCCGAAAAGTGTCTTGGCCCTCGCTCCATTCCATGTTAGAGGTATTTGTTGGATAATATGATGTACTTATGCTTGAGTTTGACTCTTTAATGCTTTAATGATTATCAAAGACTTCTCTTAGTCCCTTTTCTCTTTTTATTACATCTCTTGTTGTTTAATTTTCTTCCACGACCAAGGATGTGTGATTGATATGCTAAGGGGGCTGTTTGGGTCCCTTCGGGTTCCCATTCGTTGTGTCACATCTAGGTCCTAGGTTTAGATCGTAACAAACTTGATATCAAAGCACTAGGTTATTAATGGTCCTCAGAATCCAACACTGCGTCAATTAGAGTCTTATTTATGGTTGTGAAATGCACCACAACTATGAATGGGAGGCTATGAGGTGTTTTAGGAAATGTTTCGCTTCTTTATGATCTATATCGTGTGGTAGAGCTAAGTCCCCTAAGACTTATTACTGATCCCTAACCATTACGTTTGAGAATATGTCTCGAACTACTCAGAGTGGTAGGCAAGACAGTGACCATCTCTCAATTGGGGGTTAACTTCCCAATGGTGATATGTTGAATGTAGAGGTTCATAATGCTCTATGGCTATTGGCCATGGTTATAACCACTCAACTCAATCAACAAGTGGGTGCTCCTAAGACATCATGGGATAAGAGGAGCAAGAGTGAGCTAAGAGGGCCCGAGTTGGTGGTGCCTCATCTTCTACTAGTCTAGTAGTTCCCAAGTACAAGAAGAAAAAGTTTCCTCTTCTCACTTGCCAAGGGTGTGGCAAGAAACATCAACGGAGGTGTTTGGCGGAAACTAAGGGTTGTTTAGTGTGGCGGTGTTAGGCATAAGATGAGAGATTTCCCAGAGGCCTCAAAGGAAGGGAGAAGAAGGGTCCAAATTGAATGTGGCAATAGTGGGATAACTCGCCCTAGGTGCCCAAAAAGTGGGAGAAACCATAATGGCACATACTGGAGGAACACATGTGCATGTTATGAGTGTGTCAAGATGGGCCACAAGATTGTTGATTATCTATATGCTCAATGGAAAGGCAAGGGTGTTGGTGTTCAAGCTTCTCCTTCGAGCTATAAGTGTGGAAAGTACCATCCGGGTGATTGTTTGGCTAATTCAAGTGTGTGTTTTGAGTGTGGCGCAACGGATCATGAGTCAAGACATTGTCCATAGGTTACAACAGATTATGGGGATGACCGTCGCGTTCTTAACCATACCCCTCTAGGGGTCACTAGACTTGGCATGGTGCTTCACAGGTATGTTAAGGTTTTTGATTTTGATGTGTATGCATTGATAGACCTGGGTGCCACTTTTTCTTTTTTTACTACTTTTGTTGCCAAAAAGCTTCATGTTAGTCCCAAATTGTTGTGTGAACCTTATGAAGTGTCTACCCGTTGGTGAGTCCATTGTTGCTAAAGAGTCTATAGAAATTATCCCGTGTTCATTTTGCATAAAGTCTTGCCTTGTGATTTTGTTGAATTAAATATGATGGATTTTGGTGTCATTCTTGGGATGGATTAGTTGCATGCATATCATGCTTATATTGATTGTAGAACCCGTAGGGTTAAATTCCAGTTCCCTAATAAGCCCATCCTTGAGTGAGAAAGTTGTGATTTGGTGGTCAAGTGTAGATTCATTTCTTGTCTTTAAGCCCAAAAGTTGATTTCTAAGGGTTGTCTCTATCATCTTATGAGGGTCAGGGATGTTGATTCCAAAGTCCTTCCTATTGTGTCGGTTTTGGTGGTTAATGAGTTTTTTGATGTCTTTCCCGATGAACTTGCCGGTGTTCTTCCCGAAAGGGAAATAGATTTTGTATAGACCTCCTTCTCGATACACAATATATTTCTATTCCCCCTTACCATATGGCCCCAACAAAATTGAAGGAGTTAAAGGAGAAATTGAGGGATTTGTTGGAAAAGGATTTCATAAGGCCTAGTAAGTTACCTTGGGGTGCACCTGTGTTGTTTGTGAAGAAAAAGGATGGTTCTCTTAGAATGTGCATTGATTACCGGCAACTTAATAGAGTCACCATAAAGAACAAGTACCCTCTACCAAGGATTGATGACCTTCTTGATCAACTTCAAGGGGCTAGTCACTTTTCTAAAATTGATCTTTACTCTGGGTATCACCAAGTGAAAGTGATGGAGTGTGACATTCCCAAAACAACTTTCCGGACTAGGTATGGGCACTTTGAGTTTGTGGTGATATCCTTCGGGTTGACTAATGCACATGCTATATTTATGGATCTCATGAGTAGGGTCTTTAAACCTTATCTTTACTTGTTTGTGGTGATTTTTATTAATGATATCTTGATTTATTCCCATAATGAAGAGGGTCATGTGAATTACTTGAGGATGGTGTTTCAAACCTTGAGCAGGAGAGGTTGTATGCAAAACATGAAAAATGTGAGTTTTGGTTGAAAGAGGTTGCTTTTTTTAAGGGCATGTGGTATCGGATGATGACATTAAGGTGGATCCTAAGAAGACGAAGGTGATGGAGTGTGACATTCCCAAAACAACTTTCCGGACTAGGTATGGGCACTTTGAGTTTGTGGTGATATCCTTCGGGTTGACTAATGCACATGCTATATTTATGGATCTCATGAGTAGGGTCTTTAAACCTTATCTTTACTTGTTTGTGGTGATTTTTATTAATGATATCTTGATTTATTCCCATAATGAAGAGGGTCATGTGAATTACTTGAGGATGGTGTTTCAAACCTTGAGCAGGAGAGGTTGTATGCAAAACATGAAAAATGTGAGTTTTGGTTGAAAGAGGTTGCTTTTTTTAAGGGCATGTGGTATCGGATGATGACATTAAGTGGATCCTAAGAAGACGAAGGTGATTAGAAATTTTCCTAAACCTTTGACTCCATCAGATATTAGGAGTTTCTTGGGTTTGGCGAGTTATTATCAGAGGTTTGTAAATGGTTTCTCTTCTATTGCTTCTCCTATGACTAAGTTGACCCAAAAGAAGACAAAATTGTGTACCGATGAATGTGAGAAGAGTTTCTAAACTTTGAAAGATAAGCTTATCTCCGCTCATATCTTGGCTTTACTAGAAGGGTTGGAAGGATTTGTTGTATATTATGATGCCTCAAGAATTGGTTTGGAGTGTGTTTTGATGCAAAATGGCAAAGTGATAGCATATGCCTCTAGGCAACTTAAGGTGCGTGAGAAGAATTATCCTACCCATGATCTTGAATTTGCGGCCGAGGTATTTTCTTTGAAAATTTAGTGTCACTACTTGTATGGGGTTCATGTTGATATGTTTACCGACCACAAGAGTCTTCAATATGTATTCACCCAAAAAGATCTTAACTTGAGACAAAGAAGGTGGTTAGAGCTCCTTAAAGATTATGATATGATTGTGCATTATCACCCCGACAAAGCTAATGTTGTGGACGATGCTCTAAGTAGGGCGTCTATGAGTAGTCTAATTCATGTTGATGGTGGTGGAAAGGAGGTGGGTAGAGAGGTTCACCGGTTTTCTAGGTTGGGGTTAGGTTGGATGAAGTTGATAATGGTGGTGTAGTGGTGGTTGATGGTTCTAAATCTTCCTTGATTGAGGAGGTAAAGGCAAAACAAGATCTTGACCCCGCCTTTCTAGGATTGAAGGCCTTGGTGAGAGATGGTAAAGTGGAGATTTTCTCCCAAGGGGGAGATGGAACCTCTTAGGGACTAAGGTAGATTGAGTGTGCCAATGTTGATGACTTGTTAGACCCCGTAATTATTTTAATTAAGGATAGCTATACAATTGAGAAATTTCGTTGTGGACGTCGGGTAATTTAAACTTAAGTATATTTTCGATGTTTGATTAGAGCATTAAGTGAATAGGGTGGTCATAATTAAATTGGAGTCCAAAGTCCTCAATTGGATCAAAATAGAAAAGTTTGGGACCTAATTGATCAATAGGCTAAGATGGAGCCCTTATGATGCA
>JAOTQR010000097.1:13107899-13146277 GCA_025774065.1 Solanum ossicruentum | reverse complement strand
GAGGAGACTCTGCCGAAATTTCGGTAGAATTATAGAATACGATTAGGAGGAAATCGACTTATTAGGTGAGTACGTGTCCCTATCGGACACCGGTCACGACCCCAGGGAGGGGTGTGACACTAAGGTCCGAGATGGTAATTTCATACTTAGAAAAATTGCACGCCAACACCCATACGGAGAGCTTCACGACCCATCAGAGGTCACATAGACTGCGTGGCCTCCCATGAAGCTTCAATTAGCAAAATTCTCCATCAATGAAGTTCCAAGAAAATGATCCCATACTTAGAAAATTTTCACACCAACACCTATACAGGGGGGGTGGGGGCTTCACGGACTGTGAAGGGAGTACCACATGGCCAATGAAACTCCACACAAAGAGTATGGGGTTCATGTGGTGTGTGACTTAGTCTTAAACTCCACACTAATATCAACACTCTACCCATGAGGCCAAGGGCCATCTCAAGGCCCCTCCACACAACCTGTGGTGAGTCATATTGCTCGTGGAGGTGCTCGTAAGGCGTTTCCTTGGTAAAAAACTTTTCGTAACCAAATTGAAGCACCATTAAGTTCATCCAAAGTCCGATACCTTGCATCATCTCCCACTTGGGAACATTTGTTCTCAAATATGCTAGAACAAGGCTTGAAAGGATTGACTTAGACATGAAAAATTCAAACACAAGATACAATGCACATTTCGTCATTTAAAAATCATAAAGTCATTAAAACTCATATCAAAACATCTTTAAATCATTCAAAACATCTTAAAAATCATTTTCGTGCACATATATGCATGTCATGTCATGAAATACGAGAGTGAAAGAATTAGGACTGCTTAGAATAGGAAAAACCTAATACTTTAGGCTTTAGTAGATTGGCAACGATAGGGATTATCCTTTCATCATGTCCAACTCCACCTCCCATGTAGCACTCTTCATATGTTGATTTCTCTAAAGCACCTTAACCTAAGTCATATCCTTGTTGCAAAGCCGCTTCACTTGTCTATCCAAGATCTCAAACGAGACTTCCTCATAAGACAAATATCCTCAACCTCAACACCTTCCAAAGGTACAATACTGTTAACATCACCAATCAATTTCCTCAACATAGACATATAGTAAACTGGGTGTAAAGAACTCAAATCTAGAGGCAAGTCCAATCTGTAAGCCACACTCCCAATCCACTCAACAATCTCATAAAGACCTATATACCGGGGACTCAACTTGCACTTCTTACCAAAACACATTACATCCCTCATGGGTGAGACCTTTACATATACCCAATCACCTACATGAAACTCAAGATCTCTTTTTCTAACATCCGAATAATACTTTTGACGACTTTGAGCCATTTTCAACCTCTCCCTAATAAACTCTTCTCTATAGCCTCCAAGACCAAAATCGAGCCAATCAAGGCCATCTTTCCCAACTCAAACCACCCGACGATCTATATCTCCTACCATACAAAGCCTCAAACTGAGTCATATCAATGTTAGCATGAGAGCTATTATAATAAGCAAACTTAATGAGAGGTAGATGATCATCCCAGTTACCCTTGAACTCTAATACACAAGCCCTCAATATGTCCTTCAAAGTTTGAGTTGTCCTTTCGGCTTGTCCATCGGTTTGAGGATGAAAAGTGGTACTTAACTTTACCTTGGTACCAAGTCCTCTTTAAAAGACATCCAAAAGTGAGAGGTAAATTGGGTGCCATGATCCAATATGATAGACCTAGGCACACCATACAACCTGACCAACTCCTGGATATACAACCATGCACAATCTTCAGCACTAAAGGTAATCTTGACTGGTAGCAAATGAGTCGATTTAGTCATTCAATCAATAATAACCAAAATTGAATCAAATTGCCCTGGGGTCCGAGGAAAACCAACCACAAAATCTATGTTCACATCTTCCCACTTCTAAGTAGGAATAATCTCTATATCTTGAGTCAAACCACTGGGCCTTTGATGCTCTATCTTTACTTTTTGACAATTAGGGCATTCAGATACAAAGTCAGCTATATCTTTCTTCATATCATGCCACTAATACACTTCCCTCAAATTCTGATACATCATGGTAGATCCCGGGTGAATAGAATAATAACAATTATGGGCTTCACTCATGATCACTCTTCTAAGATTATCAATATCTAGAACACACAACCGACCTTGATGTCAAACCACACCATCTCCCTTTGTCATGACCCGGGCCTAGAGAGTAGGAGTGACATGGCGAATAGGAACCTAAAAGTCCCCAAACAAGCCTCAAAGTATCCATATTCACATTATCATTTTGGAAACATAAATGAATAATAAACACATAGTTCTAAGGGATGGAAAAGTAGGACTCACGATATGGGGATGTCATAGGGAAAGGGAGTATCATGGATTCACATAGCATGTAGCACATAAATACTAAGGGGCGTGTAAGTATGACTCACTCTATAGGGGCAATTTGAGACTTAGGATCTTTCACATCATAACATATCAACATATCAAAATACTCATAGCCAATCCACATAACAATATCCAATAGGTAGTCAAATCCATAAGTATGATCTCTCCTAATCACAACACTTGGCATATAAATATAAATGAGTTTACAAGATGTCAAATGATGTCTCTAGTCATAAGATAAAAAGGGGCAAAGACATACCCTGAGCTCACTCTCAAATATAAATAACATATACAAAAGCTCCAAAGGTAGAGCAGTGGTGGTTTGTCCTTGGAAGATAGGACTCACCACAACAAGCAAGTCTCAAGATCCAAGCTAACCATCATACGGTGGATGAACGTAGTCTTCGGTCCCTACATGGTTAGATTATGTAGGAAAGAGTATGCATTAGTACATTTGAATGTACTAAGTATGATGGCATGCTATGCATATGACTTACCAAATCTGCATTCAAAGTTAGATGACAAGGGCACGTAATATAGAAAGAGATATATAACAAGAGATATAGTATACAATATGCCATGAAATTGATGATGCATGAAATGTTTAATGCTTATATAAGAAGGGATGAAACCTTAACCGACATATAAGACCAAGCGAGCTATTACTTGGAATCCTGATGTTATTCCCACACTGGAAAAGAGGTGGTTTACTTACCAAAAGTAAACCATACTTCTCCATATGGGTCACCCATTTTAGAGAAATGACCTTCCTTAAGGCCTCCCATTTTGGATAGGATTTTCAATTCATATCATATCATATCAATGTTGTAACTGCACCTTACGGGCCTCCTATTTCGATGAGGGTTACCATATAAACGTACCTATGCTGGCACATAGTTCAAGGAAAGGAAGAGGACCCTTGGGAATAGCCCTGACACTCCCAATCTATTGGTGCTAATTCATCATCCCACAAGAATACATATATGTATACGTGCTTTCAAACGAGATGCAATTCATTTCAAATCATTTTGATGCATGCTTAGGCTTAAAAGCCAAACATCATTCATAGTAATTCATACTTAGGCTCAAATGCTAAATCACATTGCATATCATACTTTCCATGCATAGGAATAGCCCATTCACAAGTACCCAAATGAGGTGTGAACACCCAATATGCTCAATGAGCTAAATATCATAGATATTTATGTGATCACATTCTTTTCATAACCAAAATTTTATCCAAATCATATACATAAATATAATTGAGCTTAACCTACTTCATAATCTTTATAAAATCTAATTCTCATGGATGCATATGCCATGTATGATGTGAGATTAGCATGGACAATATAGATTCAATCTAAATCAATGATACAATATGTGTCACGATCCAAGCCTAGGTCCTAGATGTGATATGGTGAATGGGAACCCGAAGGGGCCCCAAACAAGTCTCTTAGCATATTATTTACACATCCTTGGTTGTGGAAGTATAATAAAAGATAAATAAGCACATACCACATACTTTCTAGGGGAAATGGAGCTTTCGACTCACGCTATGGGGATATTATAGGAAAGAGGATAAACATGTATCACATAGCAAATAAGTCTTAGGAGTGGGTAAATATAACTCACATGGGGGCATTTAGAGACTTGGGACTTCCAACTTGTCAACATAGCAAACATTCACCACAAAGGGATAAGGGACAAAGGGGAAACTCCAACAACACATAGATATAATAAAAGTTGAGCTCATAACATACAACCTATATACCCAACAACACCTTTAACTACGAATGGAGCAGGAGCCAAGACATCTCCTGGGCTCACCCTCAAAGATAATATCCAAAAATGAGATAAGTCTTAACACGAGCATGAAAGTAAAGTGGATATTATCCCCAAAGTAGAGGACTCACCAATAGTAGTATTCAAGGATCCTTTTAGCCACATGGATAAGGAGGATGAATAGGAGCTTCGGTCCCTACATAGTGAGATCATGTAGCCATAAAGGATGCATTAGTACTTCGAATGTACTAAGTATGCGGGGTGCGATTAAACATGGATAATAAGCTATTATAATCGAGATGCATAATCATAATCGTTAGACATGAGCTCAATATGACATGTATAATCCATGCTTAGGTTAAAACATGCGTAAAAATAATCATACTTGCATAACTTGTTTTACAGAATAAATTTGCATGAGTAGCTCATCCAAGTACCTTGTTCTAGAGTGTGAGGAATATAGTTTATGTCATAACCCCTTCTAGTAGATATTGGATATTACATGAGGCTGGAGATATAGCATAGGTCATAACCCCTTCATGTAGATTTTTGCCTTGTACTGGAGGGTAAGGAATATAGCTTAGGTCATAACCACTTCTACTAGGCTTTAGATGGTGCATAGTATTAAATAGTACATGAGGGTGAGGAATATAGCTTAGGTCATAACCCCTTCATGTATATATTTGTCTTGTACTAGAGGGTAAGGAATATAGCTTAAGTCATAACCCCTTCTAGAAGGCTTCACAATTCACATGAGAATAAAATATAGAATAAGGGCTTAATAATTTTACTTGTAAATCATAGAAACTTTTCATGAGTTTAATACATGATTGGGATCCCATAATTACCATAGAAACACTTATCTTGCAAATCATGTAATAGACTTTCATCCACATAATAATCCTTGTCATTTAAATTTAGTCAAATATGGTGGGTACATGTACATATGCTTAAAATTGTGCAATTCAAGAGTAAAAAATAAGAAAGAGTAAAATCAATTTATTTGGAAATGATTTAATTAAACCCACCAACATTGTAGTGAAACCCTCATTTTAGGGTATCATGAAATCCAACTAAAATCCACAAGTTCTTTCATAGCATTTCATAGTATCATAGAATGCATAACTTTAATATCATAAGATCCATCACAATATCAAACCCCAATGGTATTTAAGCTTAATAAAATCATTACTTGAACAATTCAAAATTAAATCATGTGTACAATGCATAATAAGAATTACCCATAAAGTATTCAACCTTAAAATCACGAGAATAACCCACCAATATTGTAGTAAAACTCTTAGTTTGTGTGTCATAAAATCCATATTAAAAGTGCATAGTTTATATAGTTTACATCATGCATAGCTTCAATATATACAAATCAACTCATGGAATAAGCCTTCAATAGGTATTCATGCTTAATCAATCAACACTTGAAGAATTCAAACGCAAATCATGTTTATAATATATAATAAAGTTTACCCATAAAGAATCTAACCTTGAAATCATGTAATTTTATGAAAAAGAGAGAGTTGGGCTCCATGGGTGAAAGGACTCATGGATGAAGACCCACATACCTTAATCTCTTGAAATAGATAATAGAAACTTGATGAGACTTTGAGGACTTCACTTGGGTTCTTGAATTCCAACAAAAGTTCTTGAAGTCTTGAGATTTGATTGGGGAATTTGATGATAAATTGGGAGGATTTTGGGAGGGTTTTGAGTGTTTTAGGGCTTGAAAAAGGGATGAAGAGTAAGTTATTCCCACATATATAGGCATTAGGTTATTATCCAATTGCCCTTAAGTGAAAAGGAAGGTTTTCCGAAATTTTTGAACTAGGTAGCGGCAGGTCCGCATTGCAGCCTGGTTGTAGATAGCTACTGATTTGCGAAATTTAGCCAAAAAAATTATTTTTTGGCATGGGTAAAATATACCTTGTAGGTGACCGTTTTTCCACCCAATTTTTTCCTCCGAAAAAGAATATGAGGTCGGTTTTGCGAAACTCTATATGGATTTTAAGATATTAAAAAAAATGCACCATAAGGTCTTTCGGCGCTACATTGAGGGTTGCTAAAATATGAAATTCAAGTAAATCCATAAGTGAAGTCCACATTCAAATCACAATTTAGATTACTCATACTCAAATCAAACTTTAAAGGGACAATGCACATTCAAATATTCATAATAATCATGTAATTCAACATGTTAGGGCTTAAATCAATTTAAAATCATCAATAAAGCAAAGCCCATACTTCAATTTAATTTAATAAATAATAATCTCCAAAACCCACATTTAAAGTAAGAAAAATTTCATGAAATTCAAGTGAGAAGAGTTTGGTCTTATTGGTTGAAAGGGACCTAGAAACAATCCCACATACCTTAGCTAATGAAGAAGATCAAGAAGAAATTTGAAAAAGAATGAGCCTTCCCTTGATTCCCAAGCTTAGATTCACAAGAATTCTTTGAGAGATTTTTTAAGAGTGACTTGAGAGAATTTCAAATATGAGGAATGAATTTGTTAGAGAGGAATAGAGTATATGTCATTTGAAAGTCTTTAGGTAGAATAGAAGGTTACAAATTACCCTTAGAATCAACCATAATTATGAAAAAACCATTAACAAAATGATGAAAAATTAAAATTTTCATCTCATAAAGGAGTGGTATGGTCTGTGAAAAGCCATACGGAATGTACACTTTTCCATGGTCCAACACTTAGAAAATTTTTACTTGATGAAGGTCCAAAACGATAATCCCATACTTAAAAGTTTTCAATGCAGGCACCCATACGGAGGGTAATACGAACCATACCAAGTCACAAGATCTGTGTGCCTCCTCCATCCCATATCACTTAGAAAAATTTCTTCACGACGAAGTTTCGAGATGGTGATCCAATACTTAGAAAAAGATTTCACTCCAAAACCCATACGGGAAGCCATATGAACCGTACCACCTTGTACGGACCGTATACTTGGCCGTACCACCTTACTTAGTCCCAAAACTATGGGATTTCATGACTAAGGCCACCACACAGTCCGTGAAGTGTCATATGGCTCGTGTGGGGTCCTTATGTGGCATTCCTTACTCCAAAACTCCACGTTAAGGCCCGTACACTCCACATAAGACCAAGGGCTACTCTAAGGATGCTCCACATGGTCTGTATAGTTTCACACAGACCGTGAGGGTTTCCATGGAGCGTCATCTTGGTCCAAAACTTTCCAGAATCAAATTTCTAAGATCCAATAAGGTCGTACAACATTTGGTTCCTTACATCATCTCACCCTCGAGAACATTCCTCCTCGAATATGCTAGAACAAGGATTGACTTAGAACATGAAACATCCAAACACAAGATACAATGCATGTTCATCACTTGAAAATCATAAAGTGATTAAAACTCATGTCAAAACGTATTCAATCATTCAAAACATCATAAAAATCATTTTGATGCACATATATGCATGTGATGTCATGAAACTCAAGAGTGAGAGAATTAGGACCACTTGGAAAAGGAAGAACCTAATACCTTAGGCTTGAGTATATTGGAAAAGATTGGGATATCCGGACATCATGTCCAACTCCGTCTCCCATGTAGAACTCTCCATATGTTGATTTCTCCAAAGTACCTTAACCGAAGCCACATTCTTGTTACGAAGCGTCTTCACTTGTCTATCCAAAATCTCGACTGGAACTTCTTTATAAGACAAGTTCTCTTCTATCTCCACACCTTCCAAAGGCACAATGGTACTAGGATTACCAACCAACTTTCTCAACATAGACACATGGAAAATCGAGTGAATAGAACTCAAATCCGGAGGCAAATCCAACCTATAAACCACATTCCCAATCGACGCCACAACCTCAAAGGGACCTACATACCGGAGACTTAACTTGCGCTTCTTGCCAAAATGTATCACGCCTTTCATAGGTGAGACCTTTACATACACCCAATCACTAACATGAAACTCAAGGTCCCTCTTCCTAGCATCTGAATAGGACTTTTGGAGGCTTTGGGTCATCTTCTACCTTTCTTTAACCAACTTTACCTTCCATAGCCTCCAATACCATATCAGGTCCAATCAAAGTCATCTCTCCTAACTCTAACCAAGGATCTGCATCTCTTGCCATACAAAGCCTCAAACAATGTCATACCAATGCTAACATGAAAGCTATTATTACAAGCAAGCTTAATGAGTTGAAGATGGTCATACTAATTACCTTTGAATTCCAACACACAAGGCATCGACATGTCCTCCAAAGTTTGAATTGTCCTCTCGGCTTGTCCATCGGTTTGAGAATGAAAAGCAGCGCTCAACTTTACCTTAGTACCAAGTCCTCTTTGAAACAACCTCCAAAAGTGAGAGGTAAATTGGGTACCACGATCTGATATGGTAGACCTAGGAACACCATGCAACCTCACTAATTCTTGGATGTATAATCTTGCATATTCTTCGACACTAAAGGTAGTCTTGACTGGTAGGAAATGAGCTAACTTAGTCATCCGATCAACAATAACCTAATGCAGTCAAATTGCCTTCAGATCCGAGGCAAACCAACCACAAAATCCATGTTCACATCTTCCCACTTTCAAGTAGGAATCTCAATATTTTGAGTCAAACCACCAGAGCATTGGTGCTCTACCTTCACTTGTTGACAGTTAGGGCGTTTGGATACAAACTTGGCTATATCCTTCTTCATACCATGCCACCAATATACTTCCCTCAAATTCTGATACATCTTAATTGATCCCGGGTAAATAGAATAGTGAGAGTTATGGGCTTCACTCATGATCACCCTCCTAAGATCATCCACATCTGGAACAAATAACCAATCTTGATACCGAAGCATACCATCGCCCTCTTGGAAGAACACCTCAATCCTCTTTTTCGATAACCAATTTCTTCAACTTAACTAATTTCTAAAAATAAATACCACCATCATTAGAGTTGGCCAACCTAGCACCCAATCTAGCCAAATAGTGAATATCTCTTGCCAACTCTTTCTTTCCTTCATCAACATGAGCCACACTTCAGATAGATAGCCTACTAAGAGCATCGACTACAATATTTACCTTCCCGGTATGATATTCTACACTCATGTCATAGTCATTTAGGATTTCTAACCATCTCTTTTGCCTCAAGTTAAGATCCCTTATATTGCAAGTTCTTATGATTGGTGAAGACATCAACATGCATCCCATATAAATAGTGTCTCAAATCTTCAAAACAAACACCATTGCTGTTAACTCTAGCTCACGAGTTAGGTAATTACTCTCATGCATGTTCAATTGCCTTAATGCATAAGCTATCACATTACCATGTTGCATAAGTATATAACCTAACCCAATCCAAGAAGTATCATAACATATCACAAACCCCTCTAAGCCACCTGATAAAGTCAAAATAGGAGCCGATGTAAGCCAATCTTTCAAGGTCTGAAAACTCTTGTTAGACTCATATGATCACTACAAACTTAACGTTCTTTTGAGTCAACTTGGTCAATGGAGATGCAATAGATAAGAACCCTTCAATGAACCTTTTATAATAGCCGACCAACCTATGAAAACTCCAAATATCCGAAGGAGTCTATGGTCTAGGCTAATTCCTTGCGACCTCAGTCTTCTTTAGGTCAACCTTAATACTATCACCATACACCATATGGCCAAGCAAAGATACTTCACCCAACCAAAACTCACATTTGCTGAACTTAGCATAGAAATTCTTCTCCCTC
The DNA here is from genome assembly GCA_025774065.1 of Solanum ossicruentum. Taxonomy (NCBI): domain Eukaryota; kingdom Viridiplantae; phylum Streptophyta; class Magnoliopsida; order Solanales; family Solanaceae; genus Solanum; species Solanum ossicruentum. The sequence goes on along the minus strand of JAOTQR010000097.1, from coordinate 13,136,373 downwards.
AAAGTCTAAAGCACCAATCTCAAATGATCTATATGCTCCCACTCATTGAGAGTAAATAAGGATATCATCAATGAAGACAACCACAAAATTATCAAGAAAAGGCCTTGAACACCCGATTCATAAGATCCATAAACACGTCCAGAGCATTAGGCAAACCAAATGACATCACCATAAAGTCAAAGCACCCATACCTAGTCCGAAAAGCCATCTTGAGGATATCACACTCCCTAACCTTCAACTGATGATAATCAAAACGAAGGTCAATCTTTGAGAAATAGGTGACCCTTTGAAGTTTATCAAATAAGTCATCGATTCTTGACAACGGATACTTATTCTTGATGGTTACCTTATTCAATTGCCTATAATCAATGCACATCCATAGAGGCATAGAGATCCATCTTTCTTTCTTAAAAATAGCACTGGAGCACCCTACAGAGATATACTTGGCCTAATGAAGCCTTTCTCCAATAGATCCTTCAACTTCTTCAACTCAGTCGGTGCCATGCAATAAGGAGGAATAGAGATAGGTTGAGTATCCAGGAGAAGATCTATGCCAAAGTCTACTTCCCTTCTAGGAGGAATACCAGGCAAGTTTTCGGGGAACACATCCAGGAACTCATTCACCACAGGAACTGACTCAAGAGTAGGTGACCTCCATATCCTTGACCCTCACAATATGATAGATACACCCCTTCAAGATCATCTTTTGGGCCTTAAGGTAGGTAATAAACTAACCTTTAATAACGGAGTCACTACTTTTCCATTCAAGAATGGGCTTATCCAAAAATTGGAACTTGACTTTCTGAGTTCTACAATCTACAGAGGCATATGATGTATGCAACCAATCCATCCCGAGAGACACATCAAAATTAAACGTCTCAAGTTCTAAAAGATCACACGAAAAGACTTTATGCAACACCGAAATAGGAAAACCCAATAAACTCTATGAGCAACAACAAGTTCACCCATGGGAGTATAAACTAAAAAGGGTTCCCTTCAAATTTCAAGACTCAAACAAACTTAACAGCCAACAGAGAAGTCACAAAAGACAAATTTGCACCCGGATCAAGCAAAACATAAATATCAAAATTAAAAACTTTTAACATACCAGTCATAACATCTAGAGTCTCCTCAAATTCCTAACGAGCATGAAGAGCACAAAACCTATTGTTCCTTTGGGCATCACCTTGAAGAGCTCTTGGTTGTCCTTGAGCACCTTGATCCACTTGACCTTGACCCTTCTGAGCAATCTTAGGATAATCTGAAATCTTGTAGTTCTTATCACCATACCCATAGCATACACCCAAATTCAACAAGTACCCGAGTGATTCTTCCTATAAGTAGAACATGGAGGAGGCATTAGACCATCTCCAACTTGTGCCCTGGGAGAAAGCACTTTAGCATTAGCAACCCGAGTATTAGAACCTTGGCCCTATTGGAAGCGACCATAGCCACCACTCTAGGAATTAGATAACCCACCATCATAACGGGCCCTCTGAGAATCATGCACCCTCCTTTCCTTGAGCTCTTCTCTTCATCGTATGTCATGAGCTTAGAGATGTCCATATCTCGAATAAGAATAGTCATACGATATTCCTTCACAACCAAGTCAGATATCCTAGAAATGAACTTGTGCATTCTTGCTCGGGGGTCAGCCACAAGCATAGGAGCATACTTGGAGAGCTTGGTAAAGTTGAGGGCATAATCCCTCATACTCATACCACCCTGTTTGAGGTTGATAATCTCAATCATCTTGGCTTCCATAAGTTCAAGAGGGAACAAACGATCCAAAAATGCAAACTTAAACTCTTCCCAATTAACAACATCACTACAAACTCTCTCCATCAATCATTTAGTGTACCACACTTGAGCCACATCTTTCAAATAATAAGCAACCAACTTAGCCCTTTCTTCAAAAGTGACTCCCATAACAGTTAACACCTTAGTGAGCTTATCAATGAACTCTTGAGCATCCTCATTAGCTTTTGGCCCATAGAACTCTGAAGGATTCATCGGGCTGAAATCTCTCACCCTAGAGGCCAGAGTGGGATCCGGAGGAAGATTAGCCTACCTAATCTGAGTAGTCACCACTTGAGCAAGCATAGAAAAAGCCGTACGGAATTCACCATTTGATTTAGGCTCTTCCAAAGGCCCTTAGGGTACATGGCCTTCATAAATCGAGGCCGGTCTTAGTAGGGGAGCTCTTCATGAGGGCATCTTTTGTATTGTAGTAAAGATGACATCAGGATAAGAAAACCATAACATACAGTCCAAAGCATGACATAAGACATGAAGAAGTGAACAATTCTTAGAATGCCATCATAGCCTCCCACTCATAGGTATGGTGCATATCATACCCATGAAATAAGAATCTACTTGACGCGGCATATTGAACTTTGAGGATCATTTAGAAACCTAGTGCTTTGATACCAACCTAGTCACGACCCGAACATAGGGCCTAGGAGTGATATGGCGAATAAAAATCCGAAAGTCCCCAAATAAGCCTCAAAGTATCCATATTCACATCATCGATTTGGAAACATAAACGAGCAATAAACACATAATTCTAAGGGATGAAAAAGTAAAACTCGCGCTATTGGAATGTCATTGGAAAAGGGAGTAACATGGATTCACATAGCACATAGCACATAAATACTAAGGGGCGGATAAGTATGACTTACTCTATGGGGATAATTCAGAATTTAGAATCTTTAACGTCATAATATATCAACATATCATAATACTCATAGCCAATCCACATAACAATATCCAATAGGTAGCCAAATCCATAAGTATGATCTCCAATCACAACACTTAGCATATAAACATAAAGGAGTTTCCAAGATGTCTAACAATGCCTCTAGTCATAAGATAGGATGGGGGCCAAGACATACCCTGATCTCACCCTCAAATGTAAATAACATAAACAAAAGCTCCAAAGGTGGAGGAATGGTGGTTTGTCCTTGGAGGATAGGACTCACCACAACAAGAAAGTCTCACGCTCCAAGCTAACCATTGTACGGTGGATGAAAGTAGTCCTTGGTCCCTATATGGTTAGATCATGTAGGCAAGAGTATGCGTTAGTACATTTGAATGTACTAAGTATGGGGGCATGCAATCCATATGACTTACCAAACCTGTATTCAAAGTTAGATGGCAAGGACACATAATATAGAAAGAGATATAGTATATAATATGCCATGAAATTGATGGAGCATGAAATGCTTAATACTTATATAATAAGGGATGGGACATCAATCAACATATAAGACCAAGCAAGCTATTAATTGGAATCCCAGTGTTATCCCTACACAAAAAAAGAGGTGGTCTACTTGCCAAAACTAAACCACACTTCTTCTTTAGAGCCTCCAATTTTGGAGAGGTGACCTACCTTACGGGCCTCCCATTCATGTCATATCAAAATTGTAACCACAACTTATGGGCCTCCCATTTCGGTGAGGGTTACCATATACATATACCTATGCTGGCACATAGTTCAAGGAAAGAGAGAGGACCCTTGGGGATAGCCCTAGCCCCCCATAATCCATCGATGCTAACTCATTATCCCACAAGAATACATATACGTATACGTGCTTTTAAAAGAGATGCAAGTCATTTCAATGCATACATAGTCTTAAAAGCCAAACATTATTCATAATAATTCATACTTAGGCTCAAATGTCAAATCATATTTGACATCACACATTTCATGCATAGGAATAACCCATTCACAATATCTAAATAAGGTGTAAACAACCAATATGCTCAATGAGTCAAATATCATAGACATTTATATGATCACATTCTTGTAATAAATAAAATTTTATCAAAATCATATACATAAACATAATTGACCTTAACCCACTTTCTATTCTTTATAAAATCCAATACTTATAAATGCATATGTCATGAATGATGTGAGATTAGTATGGACAGTATAGATTCAATCTAAAATCGATGATACAATATGAAATCCAAGAAAATCCATAAGTAAAATCAACATTCAAATCACAATTTATATTACTCATGCTTAAATCAACTTTAAAAGAACAATGCATATTCAAATATTCATAACAATCATGCAATTTAACATATTAGGGCTTAAATCAATTTGGAATCATCAATGAAGCATAGCTCATACTTCAGTTGAATCTAATAAATACTAATCTTCAAAACCCACAATTAAAGTAAGCAAAATTTCATGAAATTCAAGTGAGAAGAGTTTGGGTCTTCTTGATTGAAAGGGACCAAGAATCAATCCCACATACCTTAGCTAGTGAAGAAGATTCAAGAAGAAATTTAAAGAAGAATGAGCCTTCTTTTGATTCCTAAGCTTAGATTTACAAAAGTACTTTGAGAGAGTTCTTAAGAGTGACTTGAGAAAATTTTAGATGTGAGGAATGAAATTGAATGGGAGGAATAAAATATAGGTCATTTGAAAGTCTTTAGGTAGCATAGAAGGTCACAAAAGACCCTTAGAATCAACTATAATTACAAAAATTTCATTAATAAAATGAGTTGAAAATTTGAAATTTCCATCTCATGTACGGTCTGTGACAAGCCATATAGACCATACACTTGTCCGTGGTCCAATACTTAGAAAATTTTCACTTGACGAAGGTCCGAAACAATAATCCCATACTTAGAAATTTTCAATGTAGGCATCTAGACGGAGGGTGGTATGGACCGTACCAAGCCACACAATCTATGTGCCTCCTCCATCCCACATCACTTAGAAAAATTTCTTCAAGACAAAGTTCCAAGAGGGTGATCTAATACTTAGAAAAAAATTTCACTCTGGAACCTATACGGGAGTCATACGAACAGTACCAACTTGTACGGACTGTATACTTGGCTGTACAAAAATTGTGGGATTTCAAGAATAAGGCCACCACACAACCCACCACACAGTTTGTGAAGTGTCCAGCCCGTGTGGGGTCCATGTGTGGCGTGCCTTAGTCTAAGACTCCATGTTAAGGCCTATACACTCCACATAAGGCCAAGGGCCACTCCAAGGAGGCTCTACACAGTCTATATAGCCTCACACAAACTCTAAGGGCTTTCATGGAGCACCACCTTGGTCCAAATCTTTCCAAAATCAAATTTTCAAGCTCCAACGAGGATGTACAACATTCGGGTCCTTACAACCCCTTGGGAGAAAACCTCTATCTTATTTTTGGCAACCAGCTTCTTCAACTCAACCAATGACGGGCCTAGGTCTTGCTTAGCCTTAATATCAACAACCGCTGAAGATTCGGCCCCATTAGAACATGAATACTATCATTATTAGAGTCAGCCAATCTAACATGCAATCTAGCCAAATGGTGCACATCTTTTTCCAACTCCCTATTTCCTTTATCAACATGAGCTATGCTTCCCATAGATAGTCTACTAAGAGCATTGGCTACAACATTTGCCTTGCCGAGATGATATTGTACACTCATGTCATAGTCCTTAAGGAGCTCCAACCATCTCCTTTACCTCAAGTTAAGATTTATTTGAGTGAACACATATTTCAAACTCTTATGATCAGTGAAAACATCAACATGCACCCTATACAAGTAATGCCTCTATATCTTCAAAGCAAATACCACGGCTGCTAGCTTAAGATCGTGAGTTAGGTAATTACGCTCATGCATCTTCAATTACCTTGATACATAAGCTATCATATTGCATAAGTACACAACCCAATCCAATTTGAGAAGCATCACAATATACCATAAACCTATCTAAGCTATCTAGTAGAGTCAAAACAGAAGCCAACGTAAGCCAATCATTCAAAGTCTGCAAACTCTTCTCACATTCATTCAACCATAAAACATGGCCTTCTTTTGAGTCAACTTAGTCCATGGAGATGCAATAGATGAGAAACCTTCAACAAACCTTCATAATAACTGACCAACTCGAGAAAACCTCAAATATCTGAAGGAGTCAATGGTCTAGGTCAATTCTTCATGGCCTCGATCTTCTTCAGGTCAACCTTAATACCATTATCGGATACCATATGAACAAGAAAAGCTACTTCACCAATCAAAACTCGCATTTACTGAATTTAGTATACAATTGCTTCTCCCTCAAAGTCTGAAGAACCAGCCTCAAGTGATTTATATGATCTTGCTCACTTCGGGAATAAATGAGGATATCATCGATGAAGACAACCATAAAACTATCAAGAAATGGCTTGAACACTCTATTAGTGAGATCCATAAACACAGTTGGAGTATTAGTCAAATTGCATGGTATCACCACAAATTCAAAGTGCCCGTATATAGTTCGAAAACCCATTTTGTGAATGTCACACTCCTTCACCTTCAACTGATAATAACCAGAATGGAGATTGATCTTTGAGAAATGGGTGGCCGTTTGAAGTTGATTAAGCAAGTCGTTAATCCTTGGCTAACAATATTTATTCTTGATGGTTACCTAATTCAATTTCCTATAAACAATGCATATCCGAAGAGACCCATCTTTCGTTTTTTATAAATAATATTAGAGCACCCCATGGTGATATACTTGGCCTAATGAAGCCTTTCTCCAACAAGTCCTTCAATTGATCTTTCAACTCCTTACAACTTAGCTAGGGCCATATGATAAGGAGGAATAGAGATAGGTTGAGTATCTGGGAAAAGATCTATGCCAAAGTCTACTTCCCTTTCGGAAGGAATACTAGGCAAATCTTCGGGAAATACATCTGAAAACTCATTCACCATCGAAATTGATTCAAGAGTAGGTGACTCAAATTTCATATCTTTAACCCTTAAAATATGATAAATACACCTCTTAGAAATCATCTTTTGGACCTTAAGGTAGGAAATCAACCTTTTATAAAGGAGTTACTACCCTTCCATTCAAGAACGGACTCATCAAGAAAGTGGAACTTGTCTTTTTGGGTTCTACAATCTATAGCAACATATAAAGCATGAAACCAATTCATCCTGAGAATAACATCAAAATCAAACATCTCAAGTTCCACAAGATCACATGGGAAGACTTTATGCAAAACAAAAATAGGGCAACCCTTGTAGACTCTTTGGGCAACAATAGACTCACCCACGGGAGTATAAATTAAAAAGGGTTCCCTTATAATTTCAGGGCTCAATCAAAATTTAACAAGCAAAAAAGGAGTAACAAAAGATAAACTTGCACCCAAATCAAGCAAAGCATAAACATCAAAGTCAAAGACTTTCAACATACCAGTCACAACATCCGAAGATTCCTCCACTTCCTGTCAAGCATGCAAAGCATAGAACCTATTGTTTCTGAGGGCACCATCTTATGGAGCTTTTGGTTGGACTTTGATTACCTTGAACCATTTGACCTTAATTTGGTGCCTTTGGGAAATCAACAAGCTTGTGGCCCATCTCACCACACCCAAAGCAAGCACCCAAACCCCATAAGCACTTCCAGGAGTGAACTTTTCCGCACTTGTCACATCGTGTAGGCAATGGTCCACCTTCAAGATGTGCCTTGGGAGGAGGAACTCTAGCATTAGAAAACCCTGCATTATAACCTTGACGTTGTTGGAAGCGACAATAACCACCGCCCTTGGAGTTGGAGAACCCACTATCATAATGGTCCCCTTAGAATCATGCACCCTCTTCTCCTTAAGTTTTTCTCCTTCAATCTGTCCAGCATATTTCATGAGCCTGTAGATTCTTATATTGAAAATAAGCATAGTTGTATGACATTCTTTCATAACCAGATCAGAGGTCCTAGAAATAAACTTGTGCATTCTTGCATGGAGGTTAGCCACAAGCATTGGAACATAACTGGAGAGCTTTATGAACTTGAGGGCATAATCCCTCTCACACATACCACCTTTCTTGAGGTTGATAAATTCTGTCATCTTAGCTTCCCTAATTTCAAGAGGGAAAAAACAATCCAGAAATGCAAACTGGAACTCTTGCAAATTAACAACATTATTACCATAAACCCTCTCCATTAATCATTGAGTGTACCACACTTGAGCCACTTTTTTCAACTGATAAGCAGCTAACTTAGCTTTCTCCTCAAAACTCACCCGCATAACATTCAAAACCTTAGTGAGCTCATTAACAAACTCTTGAGCATCCTCATCAGCCTTTGACCCATAAAACTACGGAGGATTCATCCAAGTAAAATCTCTTACTCTAGAAGCCAGAGTGGGATAACAGGGAGAAAGATTAGACTATCTACTTTGAGTAGTCACCACTTGGGCAAGCATAGTAATAGCAGTACGAAATTTGTCATTAGTGATAGGCTCTTCCATAGGCCCTTGAAGAACTTGGTCCTTATTAACTTGGGTCGATCTTAGTAGGGGGGTCTTTGTAGAGACATCTTTTGTAATATAGCAAGGACATCATCAGGATTGGGAAACCATAATATACGGTCCAAAGCACGACATAAGACAGGAAAAAGTGAGAAAATAACAATAATGACATTAGAGCCTCCCATTCATAGGCATGGTGTACTTCACACTAATGAATAGAACTCTAATCGACGTGACATGTTGGACTCCGAGGATCATTTATAAACCTAATACTCTAATACCAAGTTTGTCACGACCCAGACCTTGGGTTTAGGATTGACATGGCAAATGGAAACCGGAGAGTAGGGGTGTACATCGATCGATTTGGTTCAATTTTATACATTATCAGTTTGATTTATTAGTATTCAGTTTTTAAATATGCTAAACCAATAAGAAACCAATAAAATAATTTATATCGATTTTTAATTTAGCGATTTTAGGTTCTTAACTGTTCGATTTTCAGTTTACATGATAAAAATGATAATGAGAATTTGCATTAATAAAAAGAAGATAGAGTATGAAGACTATGTTTACAAACTTGCAAAAGCTATAATTAGTTAATTAAAAACTAAAATACTAAAGTAGATAACTAACCACTTAAGAATTGTAAAGATTACAATATGTAAAGTATTATTATAGTGTCCTATTACTATTAAATTACTAATATTTTATATTTATGAAGGGGTAAATAGTAAATTATTATAGTCATATTGGGTTATCAATTTACCTAATAACTCAATAGTAAAAATTGATATCGAACCGATAACCTAATAATTTTTTTTAAAAGCATTAAAATTTGATAACCTAATAACCCGATAGTATTAAACCAATAACATTTTTATTGGTTCGATCTATCAATCAATTCAATTTTTGCACACCCCTACTCGAAAGTCCCCAAACAAGCCTCATAGCATCCATTCAGAGATCATCGACTCTAAAATGCATATGAAATAATAAACACATAGTTATAAGGGATAGAAAAGTAAGATTAATGCTATGGGGATGTCATAGGGATAGGGATTCACATGGATAAATATAACACATGCACATAAAGGCTAAGGAGCGGGTAAGTGTGACTTACTCTATGGGGGCAAAGCAGGACTTAGGATCTTTCACATCAAAATATGAATCTACCTCAATGCTCATAATCAATCCATAATAACCATATCCAATAGGTAGTCATAATCATAATCTTCAAATACACACATAAAATAAATACAGAGTCTACAAGATATCCAACAATACATCTAGACATAAGATAGGACGGGGGCCAAGATATGTCTCGAGCTCACCCTCAAAATAAATAACATAAATGGCAGCAACATAGGTAGAGGAATGGTGTCTTGTACTTGGAAGATAGGACTCACCACTACAAGTATCTCAAATTCGTCTACCCATCAATGATATGTTGTCAAAATACAACATATTTGATGCCTAAAACTTAGGATTGTGCATCTTCTCAATGCAACTTTTATGGATTTTATGTGTTTTTGTGCTTATTTTTACAAGAAAAGTAGGTCAGCACAATTTTGGAAAAAGTTTCAGGTTTTGCTAATTTTTTAGGATATACGAGACCCTTTACGAGTTGTATCTCAGTTTAAGAGTCGTAGAGGTGGCCTCATGGAGGTTTCTAGTGTTGAAACAAAAGCTAAAGTTCAACCACACAAGACTCAATTACGAGTCATAGTTCCATCTATGGGTTGTAAAGGGAGGTTTCGTAGAGATTTCTAGTGTTGATCAGATTTGGACCAAGTGATGCAAATGTGGACTACGAGAAGTCGATACGAGTCATAGATAAAACTACGACTCATGAAGGTGTTTCATATCAGTGAAGTCTAAGATGCAGGATGTTAACCACGAAAGCCCAATTATAGCTCATTACCCTAGTTACGAATCGTAACTGCGACTCATATCATGCGGCAACCAGTTCTTCTAATTAATTTAGGGACTTATTTATAAATAATGTAAATAGAAAATACTAGATTATTTAAGGGGAGTTTTCAGTTTTTGTACATAGAGAGCAGCTGAGAATAGAGTTCAGAGCAAGAAATTAGAATATTCTTAGCATTTTAGTTTTGGAGACTATATTTTGAGAAAAGATTCACTTGTGGATTAAATTCAACTTTCAATCTTATGATTCTCAATACACATTGGATTTTCTTGTTCTTTCATCTTCTTAGTTACATGATTAAACATGTCTTTTCTGTTCATTATTTCATTATTTGCCCAAGATATAAGTAGTTAAACCCACAACTTGGGATTGTGGGAACCATGAGAATCTAACTTAGAAAACTTAGATTATTTGCAATTCTTAGAATAGGTATTTGCATGTATTACTCAGTTCTCTTCATTTTGAATGATTTCTAGTGGTGTCCAATATTAGAACTTGCCTAGTGTTACCTTCCTGGTCCAGGTGGTAATGAATAGGAAAAAAGAGTAATTAACAGGATTCGATGATATTCTAGTCTAACCAACCTAACTTGACCCAAGGGAGGTTGACTGGAACAATGGATAATGGTTAATTGAGCACATTATGGAGTTGGCCAAGTTCCATAGTAAAATTCGACCTTCACTTTTGACCAAACGGTTGAAAGAACCTAAATTACCGTCTTACATGCAATATTCTAGTTGAGAATTGTGATATTCGGGGATGTTGAGTTAGTAAATCATGGGAAACACAGTAAACACCCCCTTTTAGGGAATTGAGCTAATTAATTCTTGAATTGATTATTGGTGAACCAAGTTACAAAGTCTCGTATTCCCCGGGGATTCGACCCTAACCTTGGTTAGGGTTATTACTTTGATGATCACTTTTACTTCAAAAAGAGGTGTATTTTGAACGTGACCAAAGAAAAATGGTGCCGCTGCCGGGGAATACAACGAGACTTTGATTTGGATTCACTAGTAGTATAATTCAAGTGTTAATTTTTTTGTTCTCTTGTATTTTACTTTTATTTTTGTTTTTGTTCGTTTAGTTTCTTTGCAGGGTGTACTAGGTATTCTATACCTAATACAAGGAGTCAAGGCATTCTCTTTGCTCCGATTGACTTAGAGGTTTAGCAGATTACAAGACGAATGGCTCAAAATAATGCTAACATCTCAGGAGCTATTGTGTTGCCACCTTTACCGGCTAACTCAAAGTTCACTGTTTGTAATAAGATAATCCAAAGGTTTTAAGACCATGGTTTGTTTGTGGGTGTGCCTACCAAAGATGTATATGGCCATTTGCACAATGTCATAAATATTTGCAGGGGTGTAATAGCAACACAACATTTGTCCATGGATGCTGTGGGACTTTGTATCATCTCATTCTCTCACAAGCAATGTTGTATTGTGGTTATCTTAACTTCCACAAGGTGTGATCACTAGTTGGGTGGAATTGCAAATGGCTTTCTTAGCAAGGTTTTTTGTTAGGTCGAACAGGTTTAAGCAAAGGGACCAACTCATTAGCTTCCAGAAATTCCCTGGTAATTCACTCAATTCACATGGGAGCAGTACAAAGGATGCTTAATGAGTGCTCCAGACCATGTCATTTCAGATACAACACTAATGGTGAGTTTCTACCGAGCATTAGACCTGGATAATCAAGCATATGCAAATGCTCTTATGGGAGGTTCAGTCTTAGGGAAATCATTTGTAGAAGTTACTGACCATGAACAAGTTTGCTAACACCCACCATGTGTATAGACCTATTTGAGAGCAACCAACTAATTACATGGATACCTCAGATAGGAACTCTGAGCAAGCAAAGATAAATGCAGAAATCTTCCAAATGCTTGAACAAAATAGAGCAAATATGTAGATGGTCATGAAACAGGCATAAGGTCTAAACACTTCAGGGAGTAGAAGCCACCACATCAAGGATGTAAGCCATGAGGAAGAGTATGATAGGAGCAACTGGTTCATGCTACCACACCATCACCATAAAGGAGATGGAAATTCTAGAGTTGAAGATATGCTCGCCCAGTTGGTTAAAAAGTCAGAGACACAAGAGGAGATGTTAAGAGAGATCAACTTCGCCATTATCAAAATAAACTATAATGTTGACCAACAGTTGATGGCAATTCCACAACTTAATAGTCAATTCGGACTCATCTCAACACAATTGGATCATATTTAGAGTAGCATGATCAAAAAATGCAAAGTCTGGTGACAAGGACTCACCAAAATTTGAGGAATTCTGAGTACTCAAGATGACTAAGTCTAACTGCGATAACAAATCAGGCTCTACTTGGGAGGCAACTCAAGCATTTTTCATGTTCTGGCTTAGTTTTGAGTTTATTTTTAGTTTTTAAAATTTTTGAGTTGATTGTTTATTTATGTTTTGATTGATATTATTAACGTCTGGTTTGTTGCATTTAAGGTGAAAGTGCATTGTATGAAGAGCATACAGGTTCAGGACAAAGATTTCAAGATTTGCTAAAATTTGCATCTGAAACAATCTCTACGACCAGGCCTACAAGTCGTATTGCACATTACTACTCATAAGCCTATCTTGTAGAGAGTTACAATGATCAGTTTAAGATTTCAGTCCATCTACGAGCCAACTTTATGACTCATAGTCTAAGCTACGCATCATGAATGGGGTTTATGGAACCTAAGTATTTTTCCAAATTTTTCTAAGTATTGAGTGGTCTATAAGACCAGGACCTACAAGTCGTATACCATGTTACGACTCGTAGTTAGGTTTTCATAGACCCAACGTAGTAATTTTTAAGGGTAAATCGATAAAGTATAAAAGGGAGTCAAAATTAATTTGACCCCACTTTATACCCTAATCACTAATAATTACCCCAATCTCAATCCATAACCTTTTTCCGACTAATTTTTCCAGTATCATCTCTGTTTTTGACAAGAAATTCCGACGACTAGGGTTGTTTGGGAATTCCTCTCAGTCTTCTCTCTCCATTTCATCTACAAACGTGGTAAGTTTCTTGATTAAGCTTTAACTTCTTAATTTACTTTAATTTTGAAAGTGTGAGTCGGTGGAAGTGATTGAGTTGGTGTAATGGGCATTTGACTCTTGATTGAATGAGCATTTTTAATGAAAGAATAGGGTTTCCATGAACTGACTAATTGTTTATGACCTAAGTAAAATTCTATTTTTTGATATTGAAGTTGAGTGCCTGTGATGTCATCCCTCTTGTTTAGTTGAATGGTTGATTAATGGGCATAGTTGTGTAACTATTTCTATTGCTCAAAAGGGTGATTATATGTAGGATATATTGATTTAGTCAGAACTAGATGGTGATTACTTCTTGTTGTACTTGGTGAACTATTCCCCAAATGATTTTAAATGTGATTGAGTGATTTTTGTGTGTGATTTGGGGGTGGTGATATAGGTGCATATTTGAAAGTAAGTGGGAAAGAATGACTTGAATGAGTATTGATTGCTAAATCCTTGTGATGGGGTAGATTTTTGTTTTGACACCATGATTAGGGTATGGGTTAAGTTGTGCTTAGTATATAAGTGTCATGTACTTGTTTTGATGCTGCTAGGATAATGTTTAAATTGTTTGTAGGGTCCATGTGATGAGTTGAGGTACATTAGGTACCTGAAATTCTCAGTCACAAGAGTCTTTTGTGACTCATAGATGAGTCTACAAGTCATAATTTCCTCATGTGGGAAGTTCCAGTGATGTGATGTTCTGAATAATTCATCATATGAGACCATGTACGAGTCGTGGATCTCTCTACGATCGTAGATAGGTCTCGTGGACTCATGTCTATCCTAATTTTTCTCCCTGGAACTTTATACGAAACTTGTTCATGACCCATAATCTAAGTTTCGAGTTGTAACTGGGTTTCGTATAATGTTCTAATGTTCTGATTTGTTTTGCATATGTGGTTTACGGAATCACTTTACGACTCGTAGTTCCAGCTACGAGTCATAACTGGTCCTTGTGATACCTAACTGTAACTGATCCAACGCACTTTTGCTTATTTTCTTTTGTTGATTGTTGGGGATTATGGTGCTTTGTTTGTGTTTATTCTTCGGGTGCTATGGCCCCAAAAGGACAATGCTCAAAGATTAAGACATTTAGAAAGAAACTCCTTGATGAGCCTACAGATGAGGAGTGTTCGGGTAATGAGAAGACCCAGTTGAGTGGGTCAATAGAGGATTATAAAACCCAGCCTGATTCAACAGCACTAGACCACAGGCGAGAGCTGCTGTTAGAGCTGGTCAAACTCAAGCTTGTGGTGATAGTCCTTCCCTGTCTGATGAGGAAGGCAATGATGAGAGTGATAATGGTTCACCCCAGATGACTTCTTCAGGCACGGAATCTAATACAAAGGATGGCCCCCAAGATAGAGGAGATGCCCAATCCTCCGTTGCCCCATCAACTTCGCAAGCACCGAATCCTACTCATCAGTGCGGTGTTGAGGGAATGGAGGTTATATTCATAGAGGGTCTACAACTAAAGGGGAAAGGTAAGGTTGCACGGTCGATATATAACGAGCACTGGGTTATTTGTGATTGATTGAGCCGTGTCCCAAGACTGAAGGACACGATGACCCTATATGTACTCGACTGGCTGATGGATAAGCTTGGACGATATGACCTGCTTACGGTGCGGGAGTTCTATGCAGCTTATGTAGCCACCATTCTTCATGATTCTCCCAAGGAGAATAGACCTCTCGCACAGTCAAGATTGCAAGAGGTAATAGTAAGAGGGTGGTGGGTCGATATTTCGAAGGAGACGATCCGTCATGTACTTTTTGGTTTTGAGTACTGAGCTTTGAGGTAGATGAATGAGTTTGATTACAAATTATGGCAGGCCTAAATAGCATTGATTTCAAAGGATCAAGTACAGAAGACCGAGCTATTGAGATGGGTGGCTGGGTACATCGCAGAGCAGGGGCAAGAGCCTGCTTGAGTCACCATGCATACGAAGCCTATTGTGAAGACTTCACTTTCTTTCCCCACCAAATTTATGGTGGGCGATTGTCAGGTCTCACATCTGGCCTGCGCTAGTAAATCACACACTTATACCGGAGTGAGCAATATTGGTTGCCTATATCCTTACTGGCTATGACATTGACTGGGTTGGACTCATAGCAGAGCAAATTCATGAGTTGACACTCAAGAGGGCATCGTGCATTCAATTTTTAGTCTTGATCTACAGACTCTATTTACAGTCCAAGGTTCAAATATTATTTCATCTCCACCAGTTAGTATCGACCCTTCACACTCTACATCCTAGCCTAATCAAGGTTGATGAGAACCCTGTGGCACTTCAGAGGACACAACCTCCTCCTATACTTGAGATGTTTGTTCCAGAGCCACCACAAGAGGGTTCAACGACTGCCCCCACTACTACTCCAATTGCTACTACAGATAAGAGACCCCAGTAACCTGAGGCAGTCGATGTTGAGAGGGGTCCCACTATAGCTGCTCCTGCACCAGAGGCTTCTACATCACAAACTTCCACATCGAGCACGATTCACGTGTCTGCAATTTACATTCAGTCCATGGCACATAGTTTACCATGGACTGAGGCTTAGTTGTCTCGGCTTATGTAGCAACTTAGGCCATGGGTCTGATAGACGGTTGCGAACTCAGAGTACGATGCAATGCATTCATTATTTTTACAATTCAGGAGCATACTTTTACGGTTGGATGCCCGCATTAATTTCTTTGAGGACCAAGTGCAGAAGAAGTTAGCCGAGGACCGACCATCAAACTTGTCATCCATTCATGATAACGTGACTTCCTCATTAGCGACACCAGTTAGAGTTCCATAGGATCCACCTTCGGAGCTGCTATTTGATCTATTTGCTTAGGAGGATCACACACAGTCTTCCCACAAGAAGAGACCCCTTATTGAGGATGATGAGACAATAGATAGGTATGTGTAACCGAAGATCTCCAAGGTTGATGAGGAAGAGACAGAGGATAAGCTCAGGCGATTCTTGAGGATGTCAAGAGAAGAAAAAGAGTTGAGATGGGCCTACAAGCATGATGGAGCGATGGGCATTGGCTCATCTGGTCCGGCTATTGCGCAAACTACCCCGCAGAAGGGAGATGATCAGAGGCAGCCCGGACTAGTGCATAGGCACCAAGATATGTTTGTTTTTGACCCTTTGTACATACTTTGATTTTTGATATTGTTCATTGAGGACAACGTATAAAGTTTTCGATGGGATGTGGGTAGTTATAGACTGGGGTGAAGTATGAGTAGTTTTTAGTCCATAACTACCCCAAATTTTGATCCTGAGATTTTCTTACCTGTGTTTCTTTTCCTCGTGGATATTTTATTTTTGTTGAACTGGCATGTTTAGGATGCCTTAGATGATATTTATAGTATATGGTAATTGAACTTATGGCATGTACCTTTTTTTATGTTTTATGAAATATTTTGAAAGTTGGTGCCCACCAAAAATTTTGAGTAGTTGTTATATTATAACCATGCATTTTTTAATGATATGGCAATATCTGTTTTGATTAAGTGAGGGAAATTTGATAAATGAAGCTTGATCTATGAGTTTCTGTTGGCTATGTATGCAATGTCATGTATGTGAGAGCTGATTTTGTTATATTCTTGCATTGTCTGTTGATTCAGAACTTGCCTTTTACTCTGAGTTGGACTGGAGATTATATGGATTAGGAAGGGATCTTAGGCCATTGTTCTTTGAATTAGTTCTTTTTTGCCTAAAATGACCAACCAAATGAGAAATTCAACCCCTGTTCTAAATATTTGAGTGTTACATGTACCATTTCTTTCTTAACACCTGATTAGTCTAACCTTGTCTACTGAAATACCTTGAAATTGATCCTGGTCTATCCTTGAACATTGTGAACCTTGATTTAGGTAAAAAGCCTAAGTTGAGGGTGGCTACCAAAGGTGGCCCTGGTTTGGGGAATAGATGTTGTATACTTCGATATAGGCTAAAAACCTAAGTTAAGGATAGCAGTGTAGGGGTAAAATAGCAAAAATAAAGTGGTGAGTTACGAATGTGAAGAACGAGAATAAATTCATGCATCGGGTGAAAGAAAGAGAAAAATGTCTTAGATTGACTTGAACAAGCAAAATGATGTGTGAAAATGAGGCAAAAGCTAAAAATGAGGAGAAAATACCCAAAAAAGCTTGAATATGAAAAAAAAAAGGAAGAATAAGATGGAAATGATTGAGTTGGTAAGGTGAAAGTGTTAAAAAACATGGTTCGAGGTTGGCCTTTAGTCACTAGCTATCCAAAATGTCATACCAAAGCCCCATGAGCCTATTTTACAAGGTTATAAAGTCCTAAAGTGATCCTATCTCAATTAGTCAAAAGTCCGGGTCATGAGTATGCGGGCAAGCCTATGGTATTGGTCATCATGCATGAATGTCATTTTTAAGAGTGAGTGTGCTTGTACAGTCCCATGGTTAAATCCTAAAATCTTCATTGAGTGTTTAAGAGGGACTTTTTTTCCTGTAAGGGCATTTGCATTGCATTGTCAACATTTTACTTGTTCAATGAGTGAGGATTGTTGATATTCCTTGTCATAGTTGTGTTGTCAAATGCATTAATATGCTTTGGTTTACTAAATAGCTACATGATCTTGTTTTGAAAAAGCTGATATGGGTACTTGAGTTAGATTTAAGTATGGTGTATGTCATTAGGTTGATTGGTATGTGTTGCTTTATTATCTATATAAATTGAGTCGTCACTTGAGGACAAGCAATAATGTAAGTTGAGGGTGTTGATGTATTGTCAAAATATAACACATTTGATGCCTAAAACTTAGGATTCTATGTGTTCTCAATGTGACTATTATGATTTTTATGTGTTTTTGCATTTATTTTTACAGGAAAAATAGTTTGGCACAATTTTGAAAAAAATTACAGGTTTTGCTGATTTTTGAGGACATACGAGATCCTCTATGAGTTGTATCTTAGTTTAGGAGTTGTAGGGTGGTCTCGTGGAGGTTTCTAGTGTTGAAGAAAAAGTAGAAGTCCAACCATACAAGACTCAGTTACGAGTAGTAATTTCATCTACTGGTCGTAAAGGGAGGTTTCATAGAGATTTTCTATTGTTGATTAGATTTGGACCAAGTGATACAAATGTGGACTACGAGAAGTCTATACGAGTCGTAGATCAAACTATGACTCATGAAGGTCTTTCATATCAGTGAAGTCCAAGATGCAGGAGGCTAACCACAAAAGCCCGATTACGGCTCGTGACCCTAGTTACGAGTCGTAATTGTGACTCATATCATGCGCCGACCAATTTTTCTATTTAATTTAGGGATTTATTTGTAAATATTATAAATAAAAATACTAGATTATTTAAGGGGAGTTTTCAGTTTCTCTACATAGAGAGCAACTGAGAATAGAGTACAAAGCAAGAAATTATAATATTCTTAGGGTTTTAGTTTTAGAGACTACATTTTGAAGAAGGATTCACTTGTGGATTAAATTCAACTTTCAATCTTGTGATTCTCAGTATATATTGGGTTTTCTTGTTCTTCAATCTTCTTATGTACGTGATTAACTATGTCTTCTTTGTTCATTGTTTCTTTATTTGCCCAACATATGAGAAGCTATATCCACAACTTGGGGTTGTGGGAACCATGAGAATCTAACCTTAAAAATCTAGATTATTTTGCAATTCTTAGATTGGTATTTGCATGAATTAATCATTTCTCTTCACTTTGAGTGTTTTCTAGTGGTTGCCAACATTAAAAATTTCATAGTGTTTACCTTCCTGATCCAGGTGGTAATGACTAGGAAAAGAGAGTGATTAACAAAATTTGATGATGTGTTCTCATCTAATCAATTGAACTCGACCAAAGGGAGGTTGACTGGGACTATGGGTAATGGTTAGTTGAGTACACTATGGAGATGGGCCAAGTCCCATAGTGAAATTCGACCTTCACCTTTGACCAAAGAGTTGGAAGAACCTAAATTACCATCATGCATACAATATTCTAGTTTTAAATTGTGATATCCGGGGATGTTGAGTTAGTGAATCATGGGGAACACAACACCCAAGTTGCTATATATTATTGCTTGTTTTCCAATTTTAGTTAGTTTAGATTAATTTCCTATCAATCATTGCACCCGCCCCCCCTTCTTTAGGGAATTGAGCTAGTTAATTCTTAAATTTATTATTGGTGAACCAAGTTGCAAAGTACCGTATTCCCTATGGAATTCGACCCTAACCTTAGTTAGATTTATTACTTTAACGATCGTTTTTACTTCAAAAAGAGGTGTATCTTGAGCATGATCAGTCAAACGGTGGATGAATTTGTCTCCAATTCCTGCATGGTTAGATCATATGGGCAAACATGTGCGTTAGTATGTTTGAGTGTACTAAGTATACGGGCATGCAATGCATATAAACTCATTAAACCTGCATTCAATGTTAGATGACAAGGGCAAATATATAGGAAGAAGCATATAACCAAATATATCAATATGCCACGAGTTGCGCGATGCATGAACTGAAAATACTTTACATATAAGGGGATGGAACCTTAACCGACATAAGACCAAGTGAGCTATAACTTGGAACCCTATCGTCTACCCCACAATGAATAAAGAGGTAACCTACTTGTGTAAGATAGATCCATAATCATTCATCATTCATCCTCAAAGGGCCATAAACATATACATAACCTATTTTAGGCACATAGTTTAAGAGAAATGAGTATGGACCTTTGGGGATAGCCCACCCTTCCTCCAATCACATCGGTGCTAAGTCATCATCCCACAGAAATACATATACGTATACCTACTTGTAAAAGAGGCATATGTCTTGTCAAAACATATCAATACATATTTAGGTTAAAAGTCAAATCACATTTCATAATCATGCATACTTGGGTTAAAAAGCCATGTCATACTTTCATGCATAAGAATAGCTCCTTTGAGAACCTACATGAGAAAAGTGTATGGACCCTTGGGGATAGCCCACCTTGCATCCAACCTCAATCGGTGCTCCATAATCATAGTGATGTAAACACACATAATTGCTCAAAGAGCCATAATCATAGAAATTTATGTGATCACATTTTTGTCATATCCATACTTTCATTGAAATCATAATCATCATCATAATTGGGACTTAATCCATATCATAAACTTCATGAAAATACTAGTCATGTATGCATATGCCATGAATGAGATGAGAATAGCATAGGCAATAGAGATTTAATCTTAAATCATCAATACATTATGAAATTTAGGTAAACCTGTAAGTAAATCCACATTAAAATCACAATATAGATTACTATGCTTAAATCAAACTTTAAAGGAGATATGCACATTCATATATTCATAACTTCAATGCAATTCATCATATTAGGACTTAAATCACTTTAAAATCAATAATAAAACATAGCTCATACATCAATTGAATTAAATAAATAATAATCTTAAAAACTCATATTTAAAGTAAGCTACATTTCATTAAAATCAATTGAAAAGATTTTGGGTCTTCATAGTTGAAAAGGACCATACCTTGGTTCACCAAGAAGAAACAAGAAGAATTTGATGAAGAATAGAGCTTTCCCTTAATTCCCAAGCTAAGTCTTCCTAGGGTCTTTTGGAAGAGTTCTTGAGAGTGAGTTGAAATAATTCTAAGTGTGAGAATGAGTTTGAATAAGGAAAGAAGAATATAGGTCATTTGAATGTCTTAGGATAGCATAGGAAGTCACAAAAGTCCCTTAGGAGAAGCTATAATTATGAAAATGTCATTACAGAAATGGACATAAAAATATTGCCAGAGGTCCCGTGAAGAAGGCTCATGGTCCATACCTAATCACATGGACCGTATGACCCTAGTGTGAACCAAACTTAGAAAATATTTCACCGACGAAGGTCCGAGATAGTAATTCTATACTTAGGAAAATTGCACTCCAACACTCATACAGAGGGCTTCACAGCCCGTGAGAGGTCACACGAACCGTATGGCCTACTTTGAAGCTTCACTTTTAGAAAAATTATCCATCAACGAAGTTTCAAGAGGATGGTCCCATACTTAGAAAAGTTTTTGCACGAATGCCTTCATGGACCATGAAGGGGCTATATCATCTGTAAGAGGTCTATGTATGAAGTGTCTTGGCCAAAATGTGGATTTTCAAGGCCAAGGCCCTCCACACAGCCAGTGAAGCCTCACACAGACCGTGTGGGGTTCATGTGGTGTGTGCCTTGGTCTTAAATTCCACATTAATACCAACACTTCACCGACAAGGCCAAGGGCCATCTCAAGACCCCTCCACATGACTCGTGGTTAGTCACACGACCCATGGAGGTGCCCATAAGGCGTCTACTTGGTCAAAAACTTTCTGGAACCAAATTCTAGGCACCATTAAGTTCATCCAAAGTCTGGGTCCTTACAACATTTTACTTCTCCAGACCCTACTTGTGGGATTCTACTGGGCATGTTGTTATTGTTGTACTAATATCATATTTTGTATTTTTCTTAAAAAATATTATAGATATTTGTATTTTGATAGGATTAAAGAAATATTTAAAGCACAAATTAATTATACATATTTATGAATATTTTATCAAAACATTCGAAAAAACTCAAAAACGTGAGAATTTAAAAAAAAGATTCAAAAATTCGAGAAACTCGAAAAACTTTGAGGTTCAAAAAATCAAATTTTATTAGTTTGATTTAATTTATATATTTAAAAATCTGACAAAAATAATTTAGTTTGATATTTAAAAAATTCAAACCAACCTGTTCCATGTACACCCCTACTTTGTAGCAACTGAAATCTTTTAGATAAACAAAAAAAGAAATAAACTAAAAAATAATGTTCTGGTTTAAGATCCGTAGAATAGATAATATGGATGGGTTTGTCCATAATAATAGATAAATGAAGACTTTTTGAGGATTCTGATTCACCTACTTGAGATTTTTAAATTAAAATACAACTCAGTCTAATGGATGGCGAAAGCTTATAAGTACCAATTTGTCTCTTTAAAATATGCGGGTCTATGAAACTGTATGGCGAAGGTATGATGTAATTACAGGTATGGCTTAGTGGCAAGCATTAAGGATTCCAATTTTAGGGTTTTGAAAGCGGAAGAACTGTAGATATTGCGTGAAACCCAAACAAGGGTTTATGCACAAAAAATGAGAAACCCTTTATTAGTTGTATCCAAAGAACTGGAAAGAGATAACTTTAGAATTTTTTTTATAGAAATACACAACTTATTGTTTCATATTCTCTTAAAGGCCCTACCGTTTAAAAAAAATTAAAAACAAATCCTTCTTTTTCATGTCTCTCTCCAAATTGTTGATACATGACTCTTTGCATTCTAATAAACTTTTTGACACACTAAATTTACTCCTTAATTAGGAGTTATATTTCCCCGTCAGTTTTACAACTTCCTCTTTCAAAAATTCTCTCATTATTTTCGTATTCCAACAAAACTGACTAACTTTATCCTCTTTATCTTTCTTCCCTATTACATCCATTTTGTTTGATTTTGTGAACTTTTTTATCTTCCTCTTATTCAATTTTATTGTTCTACATGTTACAATGGATTTTGTTTCATCCTTTAGTATAAATCTTCCTCAAGTTGAAGAAGTTTCTTAAGTTTGCGATTCCTCTGAGGCGCGATATCAATTCGGCAAAGATATGCTTCGTGAAAATAGATCCAAAAAATTCAAAATCACTCGTAAAACAACATGCTAAGCAAAAGGAGAAAAAATTGAAGTTTCTTGCATTAAGTTGCAAACTTTCAGATTTTCTTGTATCAAGTTCAACTTTATACTTCTAATTCCCTTGTATCAAGTTTGATTTTTTATATCAATTTTTTAAAAATCAACTTTCATTATATGAAGTTGCAAACTTTCGAATTTTATTGTATCACATTCGACTTTATACATCTAATTTTCTTGCATCAAGTTTGATTTTGCGTATCAAGTTTTTTTTTAATCAAATTTCGTTGCATCAAGTTGCAAACTTTCAGATTTTCTTGTATCAAGTTTGATTCATTATATCTAATTTTTTTAAATCAAGTTTTATTATATCAAGATGCAAATTTTCAGATATGCTTATATCAGGTTCAACTCTATACTTCTAACTTCTTTATATCAAATTTGATTTATTATATCAAGTTTTTTTTTTTGTATCAAATTTCATTGTATCTAGTTGCAAACTTTCAAAACTTTTTGTATCAAATTTGATCATGCTCCTTTACTTGTATTCCAAACTTATGCAGTTTACTTGTCTATGTATCATGCTCAAATTGCAATTGATTGGCTTCTTTTTTTGGACTGATATTCTTGTTCATTTTTGCAATAGATTATACAAAATTGAATTTGAATGTCGAAACTTTTGAATCTGGTAAGTTATCTAGGAGAGGATTAGAATTTTATTAGCGTGATTTGTGGGATGAGAGAGGTTGATTAGAATTTTATTAGCATGATTTGTAGAATTGAAAACTAATTTTACACATTGTTTGCTTTTAAAACTCAATTCCATTAGCATGATCTATGGTGAAATCTGATTTTACACTTTGTTTTCTTTTAAAAACTCAGCTGACAACCAAAGTAACGTATCAATAGCGGTTGTGGAATGTATCCGAATAAGAATTTTTTTAAGATATTTTTGCAAAATGAAAAAAAGATAGGGATAAACTGAAATTTTCTCCTTACACAATGGGATTTGTGTAAATTATACATATTTTTATGTCAGCAATAGAAGCCCAAGATAAATGGAGTTGTTGCTCCTATAGAGCAGCAGATGAGATAGTACTAGAGTCATTCAAAGTGCCTTTCTTTCTATTATATTTGTGTGTGTTAACTATTGATTCTACACCATTAAAGCAAGCTAACAGCTATGTATTTTGGAGCTCCGTCGAAATAATTTGTAGTTCAAGTGCTAAAATAAAATTTACTCTCTCCATTTTATTTTTATTTATCTATTATTTGTAAAATATTTTTATTTGTCACTTTTAATATATCAAAAAAGACCAAAAAAGTTCTCTTAGTACTAATTACTTATTTCTCTACTATTTTTTAAGACTTAATATGAATATTATGGCAAATACTTATAAGTATTAATCATTAGTTTTTAAAGTTGTGCAAAGTTCAAAATAGGGGGAAAAAAGTACTTAGAAATTTAAGGGATTGTGAAAATTAGGGGTGTACATCGGTCGGTTCGGTTTGGTTTTGTACATTATCGGTTCGGTTTATCGATTTTTGATTTTTGAATATGCTAAACCAATAAGATAATTTTATCGATTTTTAGTTTATCGATTTTAAGTCCTTAACAGTTCGATTTTTGGTTTATCCGATAAGAATAATAATGAGAATTTGCATTAATGAAAAGCAGAGAGAATGCGAAGAATATGTTTATAAACTTACAAAAACAATTAATTAATTACAAACTAAAATACTAAAGCGGATAACTAATCACTTAAGCACTATAAAGATTAAAATATGTAAAATATTGTTATAGTGTCCTATTACTATTAAATTACTAATATTTAATATTTACGGAAGGGTAAAATAGTAAATTATTATAATCTTACAGGGTTATCGGTTTACCCAATAACCCAATAGTAAAAACCGATATCAAACCGATAACCCAATAATCTTTTTTTTCAAAACCACTATAAACCCGATAATCTAATAACCTAATAATAAAAAATCAATTACGTTTTTATCGATTCGATTTATCAGTCAGATTGACTTTTGTACACCCCTAGTGGACATATACAATCAATTTTCATTATAATTCTTATTCTACGAGAAATAAGAAGACCTTGGTGATGCTTTATTATCATTAGTGCTCCCTCCGTCCAACAATATTGGTTAACTATTCACTTTGTGCAACTTTAGAAACTATAAATAGAAGGATAATTTTATCATATTATTCTTTGAACATAATAAATGGAATGTTTTGAAAAATAGAATAGGAAAATAACTATAATTATGTATTGATTTTTCATAAATTGAACAAATATTATTGAGCATCTATTTTTAGTATAGTCGGATAGAGGGACTAGTAATTTGAATGAAAGTTTCAACATGTGAGGGACCTTTGATGTTATAACGACATTGTCATTAAAAGCCACAAAATCTTGTAATTCAAAACCAAAAAAGAGGGAGGTCAATGTAAAATATAGCCGTTAAAGGTCACAATGCGTCCAACGGTCATATTCATACTCTGTAATACGTTTATAAAGAAGTTACTAAAACACCAGAAAACCAATACTCCCTTGAGAAATGACTTGTTCAAAGCTAAGGCGTTCTTGTTCCTTTCCAATTCTACTGCTTTCCTTTTTGAATTTCATTCTGTTTATTCTGTGTGCAGCCTCTGTAGCTCGCATAGTTGTCCTCAAAACTCCACCAACTTCACTTGGTTGGTCTTTCCTCATGGTTTCTGCCATTTCACTCCTTTCTTGTTTCATTGGTTTCTACTCCCAGCTAACTCATTGTTGTTTCATCACCCACCTATCCCTTGTTATGGCATCTTGCATCGGCCAATTACTAGGCATTTTAGCCTTGTTCATAAAGGAAAAATCGAGTCTTTCGATGCTGAAATCACCAAGGGATCCGAGAGAAGCAAAGTTTTTTGTGAGATTGGAATGTGGGGTTTTGATGTCCATGTTTGTGATGCAATTGGGAGTCTTGATTCTGACTTGTGCAGTGCAGAGTTGTTGGGTGAGATTATGAAGGTCTTGAAGCAGAGAGAAGGAAGAGGAATCAGAGGATTGCTAAGATTCAGGAAGAATCCATGGCAAATGCAAACAAGATATCTCAAATGAAAGCCAAGGAATTGGATGACAAGATTAACAACAAATATGGACAGTGGGTAAAAAATGATTTTGAAGGCTAATTTCAACATTGCTGTTGTTCTGATGGTGTTATTGAGTCACTACTACTAAGTGGCTATATCTGTGATTGCAATTTATTCGTGTAAAGCCTTGTTCATTTGTGCCATTTAAGTATGCTTTCTCACCAAATTTCAGTCTTTAATACATTCAAAACTATTGGGTTCAGTGATGCTAAAATAGTGTGAGGCTTCTCAGTCATCACACTGGCCAATCAACTAATAGGATTAGGAAAAATCAGTAATTAGTTGATCATAATTCTGCAAACACCAAGCAAAGTTCCCCAAACAAAAAACATCCGTATGCTGGATCTCAAGAAGTGGCCTGCTCGTCCTACAAGTTCCACCGTACAAGCCCATTGTTGTTCTGCCCTTCGAGTATTCTATTTCATGCACTTCCTCTTTTCTCTCTAATTTCTAATAGCTTGGAAACAACTCAAGAGTATCTCTCCCATAAACAAGCAAGTCGTGGTGAGTATTCCTGCCTGTCACGCGGCTGACCCAGCTTCGATCCCCCTTTTTTTTTCTTTTGATCTTCCAAAACCCATCTATGAGTTAACTGTGCATCTCAGCAGCAAGATTGAATTGAATACCCAGATCAAATTAAGAGGGGCGCGCAAGAGTTTCTCACTTAGGGCCGGCAGAAACAATTTCTGCCCGTGTCAAAAACCATCAACATTAAACTATGTGTTCATTAATTTCGTTATGGGAAAATGTTCTCCATGAGCATGGTTAGTTCCCATTTGATGATATAGCACACTCTATAGTTCAAAAGGAAGTGAGGGGACAAATTATGACTTCTGGCATTCACAGAGGACACTACTTTTTTAATACTTTGAATAAAATCATCAGACTAAAGATGGTACTGCTGAATATCGTAGAGGTCCCTGCTGCAGAGAATCTGGTGCCTCAATGT
Organism: Solanum ossicruentum; assembly: GCA_025774065.1. Taxonomy (NCBI): domain Eukaryota; kingdom Viridiplantae; phylum Streptophyta; class Magnoliopsida; order Solanales; family Solanaceae; genus Solanum; species Solanum ossicruentum. The sequence continues at coordinate 13,109,385 of JAOTQR010000097.1, read as the reverse complement.
GCTGTAGTATCGGAGTCATCTTCAATCCAATAATCTGAACTTGGGGATTTGAGTGCCCATCTAGAAAAACGCTAGTAACCTGCATATTATGCCAATGTTATTTTGCAGATGTTAAAAGGGATTCAATGAAAAGGAAATGCAGTACTGACAACTACAGAGTCAAAATTATCAAAGAAAGAAAAAGAACTGCAGCATAGACGAAACAAATGGCATCAACAGAACATCAAAAACTGATTTTTTTTTTTTAAACAAAAGTAATATAGAACTATAGCTCGTTAACCGTACCAACTATGGCGGAGTCCGAATTTTCACCGAGTGGAATATGCAAGGACCCTCTTTAGGAAGATAATGCAACCCCGAAAGCCTAAGCATTTCGGATATTTCACAACCATTAGATTTTGTTATCCAAAATTTTCGGATCAATCTGGAACATTGAAGCAGAATCTTATGATCCTTTTTTCAGATCATATGAACCATGATTTTTTAACCGAGATATCTGCTAAGGCCATGATCCGCGGTTTGGAACTTGGTCATTAATGGGACAGACCCTCTACCCTTCTCCACTTAAATACCAAGTTTTTTTTGCTGCGGCAAATTTCGAACAAGTAACGTGCACCTAATACGCACATCATGAGTTGCACTCATCCCACTGGATCAAAGCTGAGCCAGTTCAAATGAAAACCTTAAGATGAATGGACCTCAATTAAATGATCTATTTACTTTCAATTGACAGAAATAGTGCACTAGAGGGTATGAAAGGATTCTAGGTTACAAAAACGACAACGACCACAACATCATATCCAGTGAAATCCCACCAGGAATTCCTATAATTCTATAAGAATTATGAGCATGTGCCTTTCAACACTCCCTGCTATCAGTCGAGGTACAGGAAATTATGTAGGACACATTACTGTTTCTTTGATTTATCACGCAAACTCTAGGGAGATGAGCAAAGTAAGTTTCACATTTACCAAACTAAACAGAGCATACCTGAGAACAGCCAAACAATTTTAGTACTTCCAATGATAAGCAGTTATCAACAATCAATCCCAGGGCTTCGTTTGTCAAGTTGCGGCACCAAGACAAGTCCAGACTAATCAGATTTTCTGAACATTTGGCTAGAGACATTGCAGTGTTGTGTGAAACCTATAAAAGCATATAAAGGTTGAAAAATTAAGATTCCTCAACTTTCAGACTGACAATAATTCATTGAATTTTGAATTAGCAAATATCACAAATCCAGAAAAAAGTGGAAGAGGAAAACTGAAGTCTACAAAATGAAAAATGAAAATCTGCCAGTTCAGATAACAAACCCAAAGTTCCGTTTGCTAGTTCTCAAAAAATATATATTTGTTTGACAAGTTAATGTTGATTTTACAAACAGTACGGCACCAAGAAAGTGGTAGGTCACCACAAATGGAAGTGGAATTTTGTCCCTTTGGAATGTAGGGAGTCTTTAATTCCACTAAATTGTCAGGAACATCTA
>JAOTQR010000097.1:13093196-13107799 GCA_025774065.1 Solanum ossicruentum | reverse complement strand
CAGAACCCATAACACATTTTCCTATGACCAACCAAACACAATAAGAGAGGCAATGAACATTGCATGTTGTCAAGTACCTTATTGACACAATTGAGAGACAGTTCCTTCAAAGACTCCCCACTAGTTTCCAAGTAAGCAGCAACAGCTTCATCACTGCCATTAGTAAAGATAAGAATAAGCTTACGCCACTTCCATTTTGTTATTGATGAATTCAAGGAATGCAGAACATACTATCAAAAAAATGGTACTCCCTCCGTCCTATTTTATATGGTACTCTTTGACTTGACACGATGTTTAAGAAAAAAGGGAAGAATTTTAAAACTTGTGGTCTAGAATCATTCTTAGATATTGTGTGGCTGAGAATAATTTCATTAAGGGTAAAAAGAAAATTTTAAAGGTAAATTGTTTCCAATTAGAATAAGGTGACATTCTTTTTGGAATAGACCAAAAAGGAAAGGGTGCCACAAATGGGATAGAGGGAGTAATTCTTTTCTCTTATTTTGAAGAATGCACACTACAAAGATCCTATATATAGCTTGACAAAAAGAATGACAAACACCTATATGTAGCATCTATTCTAAGCCTTCAAACATGAAGTATTTGTCAAATAAATCTGAAACCAAGCAGTTTGATATATTTTGACAAATTGCTCTTAAGACATAAGTCTTGTCATTCAAGAAAAGAATAAAACGGTACACAAAATCACGAATATTGCAAGAAAAAGATTACGGCTAAAGACACTGACATGCTACAATTAGAAAAAAATTATCTGCACAACTGCTATATTTTGGAAACCTGAATGCATTGCGACGGAGTTTTAGATTGTCAACTTCTCTACAACCAGTGGCAAGATGTCCAATTGCAGAGTCTGTCAATTTACTCAAGTCACTCAGGTCTATAGTCCGCAATCCAGGACAGTTTTGCGAAATATCTTTCAGAGAACAGTCAGTCAATTCCCTGCGTCAAATTCAAGGCACAAAGACAATCAGTATCAGTCAAGTTTCTCCGTGGAGCATCACTTGAAACATGACAAAAACAACTTACATGCATCCCTTCAGTACAATCTCTCTGAGACTCTGACCTCGATGAGTGACAAATTCTTTAATAAAAGCATCACACACAGTCTGGATTCCAGCTACTGATAGAACTTCCAAATGTTCTAGCTTTAGTAATGCTGGCAGAATAAGCATGGGATCTATTGCTTCACAATTCTCTAGATATAACTCTCTCAGAACTGATCCCAATGAATTAGGCAAACAGCTAATTCCATCACATGTCAGCAAAGAGCACTGGCTAAGATTTATTGACCTTAAATTAGGTGCTGCGGAGATGATCGCCTTCAACCCAGCATCCGAAAGGCGACATGCACCTTTCAAGGATAAGGTCGTCAACGCAGGGAGATTGTTTGGACAACGAGCTAATGTAACCAATAGGATGTAATCTGGCATACAGCGACCACACTGATCCAGTTGAAGCACCTGGCTCCACAGAAAACATTTTGACTAACATATCATTGAATTGTTAAGACATACGCAAGCAAAACTTGACTGGAGAGACAGAAGACATTTAAAGTAATATAATACAGATCATACGAAGAGGAACACCATTACACAGGTCCAAGGAATAGGACAAATGACAGGCTACACATGATTGTCATTTATCTGAAAGCAAGGGGAAAAAGGAAGGTCATTTGGTTTTTATGAATTTTAGTTCCAACATCAACATAATGCTAAAGACCATAGTTACGCTGAGATAAAGCTACTAAACGTGGTCCGTTTGTGGCTCCTTATGTAAAAAGAAGGTATTTATAAATTTAGAGCATTAATAAGTAACATATGTAGCATTGTGTGCGTGTGTGTGTGTATTTTATATTTTTATTTTTTGGGTTGGGGCGAATCTAGCTAAACTTCATCTCACCAAAGACATGAACTTAGATAGAAAGGAATGGAGATCGCGTATTAGGGTAGTAGGTTAAAAGTCTAATAGGAATAGGTTGATGTCTGGCCCTATGATATAGTAGGTTAGTAGGATTAGTCATGTCATTTATCTTGTGTTGTCATTGTATGTTTTATATTTGTTTTGTATTTATATACTATCATTTTTTTTCCACTTTAGTCATATTTCTTTTCCTTTTTTTTTTTTCCTTTTTTCATATCTAGTATCTTCCGCTTATGGGGCTTGATATTTTTGATACAAGGGTGTTCCGGAAACAACCTCTCTATCTCTACGAGGTATTGGTAAGGTTTCCGTACATTTTACCATCCCCAAACCTCACTTGTGAGATTTCTCTGGGTATATTGTTGTTGTTAGGTTGGGGTGAATCTGGCTTCTACAATGACTAGATGAATAAACTAAAGGTGGTATTCATAAAGATTAAAACTATGTTTAGTTCCTTGAAGGAAAAGTGAAGAGGAAGAAAAGAAAAACCAACAATGTACTTCCCTGTGTTAAGTATTAATGATTTACTTCCAACTATGCTTGTAATATATTCATCAGTTGCATCCAGCTTTGGAGAGATTGAGATTGATGATACAGAGTAATGCACAACCCATACACTCTTACTTCATGTTTTCTAAAATTTCCTAACCAACTGAGGAGAAACACATACACTTCCACTTTCACTTACTCCTCCAAGCATTCCTTTTTTCACTGCAATCAACCATCGCATAAGTAGAAAAGAAATATTAAAACTCACCACCAAGTTGGTGGTGTCACATCCTTCAAAGCTCTGCGTGAACTTCTCCTCATTCAACCATGAACAATCCATTATGCGTATCTCTGTAGGAGATCCACGGATAAGAAGTTCAAAAAATTGATACGTCATTTCCCGAGAGCCGCACAGTGACTGGCAAATCTTGTGCCTAAGAGCATCAGGTACACAATCAAGTGAAGTGATTGCATCTACATTCTTCACTAAAATGCCCGTGCATAGGTCTTGTAGTGAGGGAACCACCAGCTTTCTAGATTGACACTGCTGGTCCTTTTTGGGAACCCATACCACTTCAATCTTACTTTTCTCAGATTTACTCGTCTGCTGATGCTTAATGTTCGATTCACGATCTCTAATAATATTCATAGCAGTTGAAAATGGACCGGGCCAGTCCTCTATTTCTTCATCAGTCTCCATTACTTCCTGTGGAATTTCCTCAGCAGCGACATCTGTCTCCTGTTCCGCTTGGGAAGAGAAATGAGCAAACCTGGAAGCATTTCGTCTAGCTATATCCCTAAACCTTTCTGTATGAACTCTTCTTGTAATAGTTGCACTGTCGGTCACTGCAACTTGCTCTCCATCCTGAGTTGTCAAATTAATAGCTCTTGAAACGATTTCATCAATGAGTTTCTCTGCCCCAGGTTTGAATTTTCCTTCAGATGTATCAACACCGCGACACAAATCATCACCAGCCATCACGCTTTTCCCCTTTCCCTCTCTACTAAACCTTCTCGTCTTTGAATCATGATTTTGCGAAGTGGCAGCTTGCCCATCACCCTGGACAGACAGATCCACAGTTTCGGGCAAACAGACATTCTGAGGTACTGTGTAGTCAATTGACATCCCAAATGCTACCTCTGGTTCCAATTTCACTGAATGAACCGCTGGCGATCCCTGTTCAGCAACTGTATGTTTAGATTTCTCTTTTCTACTGAATCTCCTCCTCTTAACACTAGAAGGCTCAACTAAACTTGTCCATAACTTATCGCTGGAGCCATCTGAACAGCAATCGTTTGACATTCCTTCACTTAGCTTTCCATTAGACAGCTTCTCATCAAAATCATTCTGAACATTTCCAGTATCGCCAACAGAGCCACCGTTACATTCTTCAACTGCTCTCTTAGAGATTTTCTTGCCTGACCGTAAGCTCAAAAACTTAGTGTCCCCTTCTCCCTGCACTTCCATACTTGTCCTTTGTTCCCCTTCCCCCACTTTAACATACTCAACTCTTTCCTCAATGTTTGCTGAATTTCCTATATCATCAGCTACATTCATACCTATTTCATCAACTGCTTCACTATATAAAACCCCCAACCCCTTATCATCTTCGTCCAAACCCTCACTTTCTACGCCGAAGGCACTCTTCAAACTCTTGCCAATATACCCATTATCAAATTCAAAACCCTTACTCTTCCCTCTATTACTCAAACTTTCGCCAACTTCGGTTGACCCAGTTTTAGAAGCCAATCTCAAACTCCTTCTGGTAGCAACACGAGGAACATCACGACTAGCCGAAGAAGGAGAAGTGGGAGTCACGACACATAAAGACTGAACGGAAGTTTCAAGAGATCTCGATGGAGTTGCCGGTTCCACTACATGATTTTCTAGGATTTTTGAAGAGGATTTAGGCTTCGATGCCGCCGGAGTCACCTCGCGAGACCTCAAAAGCGTCATTATCTCTTATATCCTGTGAAGTTGACGAAACCATAAACAAAAAAATCACAAATCTAAACACAAATGTCTATCTACAATATAAAAAATGTGCGCAACAAAACAAAAGAACCGAATTCAAACTCAGAAATTTAGGAAGGAAGCTTTCACCTATATTGAAGGATAGAGTAAAGTTGACAGTTACCAGTGACGAGGGAGGAGACTGCAATGGTAAATGAGTATACTGATGAAAGGAATACGGGAGCGGTTGAGGACGGCGGGAGGTTTTTCAGGTTTGAGGACTTTTTATGGTCATTTGGAAGCCCATCGGACACGCATCTTGGGAGCACTTCGACTTTCCCGCCATAACTATGGGTTGGGGCTTTCAACATATTTGCTCAATGAGGCCCAACTCATTTGTAGATAGCAGATCATCGGATGAATACATAAAGTTGGCTTGTCTTTTCATTTGGTGTCAACAATAACATCAAATAATCATATGGAATAAAGTTTTACGGAAATGGCTATATTTTATGAATTATGATATTTTTTTAATTATATTTATTATAATTATTTTTAATAGTTATAAATTATATAAAAAAATATAAAAATATGAATAACTAATTTAATATTAGTATATACTATATATATTATTAAGGAAAGTATATAATCGTTTTTCTTCTAAAATAGTAACAACAAATTATATTAATTAGATTATCTCATTTTGAATTGTCAATCTTCCCTTAATTGTATTAAATATATATTATTATATAATTTCAATTTTAATGCTAAATTTGCTTATATTTAATTGTTTTCATTTTAATCAAGTAAGTTGTATTTTATTTTTATTTGTAAAGATTGTCAAATTTTTTTTATATCTAATGCATTAAAATCTCATGTTATATCCATTTATGTGTGATTTAATTGTTTTCATTTGATTCAAGCATGTTGTTATATTCATTTTTTTCATGAAATATATCAAGTTTCTTTGTATATTTAAATACAAAATATATATTGATATAATTATCTAACAGTGGATTTCAAATACAAGCAAATATAAAAATTCTAACTATTGAAAAGTATACCTATATGGAATGTATTTTGTACTTATCATTCAATTCAAAAGCATATGAAAGCATAAACTACATATTAGTATCTTTCAATATCAATAACATATAAAATACAAAAATTGATGCAAATACATATGTCTAACTATTTAAGGGCTTTATAAATGTTAAAGTGTCTTTGATACTTATCTTTCAATTGAAAAATCACATGAATACAAATACATAACAAGAAACAATACGATTGAATACATTGAGTATTTTCCATTCCTAACTATACTAATACCAATAAAATACAAGAAAAATTGAAAAAAATATTTAAATCACAGTCATTAAACTAGAAACCTTCTACAACAGATTGTTGCAGTATGAAAAGATAACTTAATTGAAATCAATTTTGGATAAAAAATGAAAGTAGAATTGATTTGATTTGAAATGAGAGAGAGAGAGAGAGAGAGAGAGAGAGAGAGAGAGAGAGAGAGAGAGAGATAGAGAGAGAGAGGGAAAGAATATGATTGAACATTTGCTTGATATATATAGTAAGTGCATGTATAATTAATTTATTGCTATAAAATTGATAATATAGCTATGAACAATAATAATCATAAACTATAGCTGAATATCCTAAATAATGATATATATTTGCTATGTAGTAGTTTTTCCATAAAATTGTAGTGTAGCCAATTTATTGACAAGTTTAAAATAATTTATTTTAAAATTAATAATTAGTATCATGATAAGTTATTCCTCCCCTTGAATAATATATTAATCTCAGGATAAAATAGGTAATATGATAAATATATCCTTTTATACCTCACTTTTCGCATGCATGTATATTCACATTATTTCTTATACGATGGATAATAACATTCACAATCTTCACCACTCATTATTTTTATAATAATTCTTCATATTTTAATTACTAAGTTACATACTTTTAATTATACTAGAACGGCATGGCATGTGCTATAGCAGGGGTTTATTATCTATAAGCAAAATGTTGCGACAAATTATTCGGTTATAAAAGTCAGCAGTTGCAAGAATTTAATTAATTCAAGTGTGTATATGTTGTAGTGCAAGGAACAATCTGAATTTTTTTTTAAGAAAAAAGTCTATTCATTTAAGCATTTGCAAACAATACATAATATCAAATGATTAATAAAGGAAAATACATGAAATGCTGACACGAATCAAGCAACTTGTAAGAAAGAAAGAATAAGAAAAGAAGAATGTTGAAGAAGTTAGGAACATTATGCTTTTACAATCTATCTTTCAAATTCAAGCGGTGTCACAACTTCTAACTATCCAATGTGTCACGGACCACACAAACTCTTCAATTCTTTGTGCATATTTCTTTTCAGCACTCAGAAAATGTTGAGGGATGAACTACATGCACTGTCATTAATTTTGCCTCTAATATTAATAACTTGAGTGTCTATTACCAAATAAAAGTGCGCTTTAAATTATCTCTCTCATTTGTACTGCTCGTCTTGATTACTGGGTAGTGAAAAATAAAACAGGATCAATAATACTCATCATTTCAATATACCTTTTTGCATTGAAACATGATCTATCCTAAGCTGGAAGATGTTGCATTTTTATGGGAGTTGGAAATTTTGAAGAGTCATTAGCTTCTTGTTGATGGCACCTAGTGACTTTACTCCAAGTACAAATTGATGCTAAAAGAATGATCTCTTGAAACTGCTCTTTTAGTAATTTTCTCATGTAAATTTCATTTGTATTACATTTCAATAGCACTCCCTTTGTGGTTGAACTCATCTTTCTTCTTCAAATCCTATACATCTAATTAAACTTAATCATAATTTTACGACATGAACTATAACTTGAGATACCTCAACTTAATAATCAACATATATTTCTTTAATTCATGCACCAAAAAGTTCTCTGCTATAGCAAAAGAACTCATTACAAACAGAAGGGTAATCAAAAATGACATTTCAAAATAATTGGACTTTGAATATCAAAATTCATAAATGAAAGAAAAATACACACTAATTAAGATATTTTTGTTGTACAAGAGTTAAAAGAATTTCAATTTTTCTGACGTCAATGGATCAATCTTGTTAATGTGCTAAGGGAAGAAGACCTCCACATTTGAAAGCACATAGTAGACCAGGCTATAGGAAAACAAAAACACCCAAATGATTTTAACTTTCAATAAATACGATATAATTAATGAAAGACACGCTCTTGCAGCATACAGTTACAATTAAAAAAAAAAGGGCTCTTGGGCAATGTTAATATGAAAAAAGAATCAGAATGTTAATATGTTTTCAACTTCATTTCTTTGATCTCATCCTCTGCTCTTCCTGTTTACACATCATAATTAAAATGTGTATATACATAAATTTGCATCTCCTCACTTTACTATTTTGAATACTAAACTGATTTAATGAGAAACAAAATAAAATTTACTTTCTCCCTTCATTTTCTCTTGCTTTTGTTTCTCCTAAAGTGAGAAAATGAGATACATATATAAGAGAAGCTGTTAGTTATAAAAATATATACAAAAAGTTGCATAGTAGCTTAACTAATCTCATATGGGAGGTATAACATTTGGATAATTATGCAGACATTACAAGGAAAAGGCCTAGACAAACTTCAAGCTACTATGGATCGGAACATTGTGTGAATCAGTGGTCAAGAAGCAGAAAAGTGGCATCTTTTATATGAATCTCATATTAGAATATGATTTTTTTTAAAAAATGAATGTAAAAATAGTCCGACATATGATATGCCCTCACACGCTTAGATCAAATTGTTAATATATCATGAATGAAGATTGTCACGATGGAAAAACAGCAAAAATGTAGTATTACTTAATATGCCTCTACTTATTTCATCAACACAAGTATTAGTATATCACGATGTTCCATGTTTTAAAAGTTGCTACCTTTTAATTTTAACTCATGTCAAAGTGATATATTTGTTATAAATTATGATCAGTTACTAAGTTTAGGACAAAGAAAATTGATGTGTAAGCTTATCATTAGCATTGCAGACGAAGTTCAATAATCGAATCGATATTAGATATATAATTACACACCAAACCTTCAGCAGATGCAACTATGGATTCACTCCTTCAGTAAATAAAATTCAACGTTTCAATCATTATTCATACTGTATGAAAACATTGAACTAAATTAGTACATGAAGTTCATCGTTCATTTGATGAAAATTATAGCGTAAAAAATGAGAAACAAATAAATAAAAGCCACGAATTATCTAATGAGATACAAATTTGAAAATCAAAAGTTACGAAGCATGGAGAAATTTAATAATCATATAATAAAAAACAAAGGAAAAGGAGAACTAAAGCAAATTACGTCTAACCAAAAAAATAAAGAGATGGATTTTTTGTTAATTTTTCTTAATACACTAGATCTGTGACAACTAATAGCGAGATTACTCGAGAATAAACATTAACCATTATTTTCTGCAATGGTTCACTAGAATTCTTGACTTCATCGTCCAAGGGCCTTTGTATTAAACTAAAATTCCTCTTTTCGAGCAATGCAAATGCAATTCCTAATAATAAATAAAGCACAAAGTAGAAAGAAGACAACACTGATATCTAAGTTTGTGAAAACAAAAATAAGTTTACATTTGCAGACATATCATTCAACAGAATGGGACGAAAAATAGAGAAACTTGAATTTTTCATATTTGCATTAATCATTAACAAAAAGAATAGAGCTAGGAGATCAAGAAATAAGCAAACCCAAAGCCATTCAATATTAATCTAACATCTTGATAATCCAATTACCACCTTGCAATCAGTTTGTAAATAGTAAATCTTCTCCAATACGTTGCTCCATAAAAAATTAACATTAGTAAACTTCTATAGAAAACAAATAAATAAAAGAAGCACATGAGAATTGAACAAGTTTAACCAGAGAAAGATGAAGAATGGTACAAAATGCCAAAGGACAGAAAATAAGAGGAATGGACAATTCCAAGTGTTCAGAAATAGTACGTGATTTGCTAATAAAGAAGTGTTGGTACACGTGTCTATTCATCAATAAAATAATCAGAGATAAACTGTACAGTCATACAACATGATGTACAATTAAGTACCGTGGTGTTGGTGCTTTTGTTGTTGACTTATATAATATAAAATATTCTTTTAGTCACTTGAAAATTTATATTTCATATATCAATTGAATTAAAGATTGTAACACTTCCTAATTCTTTCCTATCTGATATGGACGTAGATGTACATGAGATACTGAGAAAAAGCTGCAGAAGCCGATTTACGAGAGGCATTACGACTCGTAGAGAGGTTACGAGTCATAAAAGGGGTCTCGCAGGGAATTCCAGTAACTCTGAGTTTCAAGACCCTTCAGTTACAGGAGGAGTTTACGACTCGTAGAGGAGAGTTTCGTGACAAATTTCAGTGACTTGGACTGCAGGTTCATCTTGCTTACAAGAAGGAGTTTACGACTCGTAAAACACATAACGATTCGTAAGATGAGATTTCGTACTAATTTTCAGTGACTCCAACTTTTCGATATCTAGTTTACGAGGGGCCTTCTATGACTCGTAGACGGGGTCTCATAGACCCCAATGACAGTTTAATGAGGGGTATTCTTATCCATTCTGATTCTTATTTAAATAAATCCCTGATTGTTTTGGGCATGGATAGGGTCTTAGAACAAACCCTAAGGGTATTCATTCTTCATTCTTCACCTTGGATTTTCTTAAGAGCAAAAGGAAAGGAGAAAGAGCTAGGATTTTCAATTCAAGCATAGGGATTGATTGGAGTTCGATTGTTTCTTCAATTCCCAGGTATGTAAGGTACCGAGGTGTGAAATTCCTTCCTTTCACATGCCCGTTTATCTTCTTGAGTCAAAGATTTGGAGAAGAGTTGAGAGTGGAGGATTTCTATGATTTAAGTATTACATTCTTGCATTTATTTTGAGATTTACTAATAATATATGAGGTACTTGTTGCCTTGCAAAATATTTCACATGAAGTTGAGATGAAGTTTTACACTTGATAACATGAACCCTAAATTTCATGATTTTTTGAACTCCTATGCATATTTCGGAGTTGAGTATATGAGTTGAGTAATTTGAGCATGATTGAGTATGAAGAGTATGTTGCAGTGAGTCACAAATATTACTATACATGACTATCTAACTTGCACTATATGATGAGTCAATTTGAGTGAGTCTAAATGACTGTTTGAGTCTGAGTCGAGTTGATTGGTTGCATTGATTGATTGGAGTATTGAGTAATTGAGATGAGTTGAGATGAGATACCCCAAAGGAGGTTGAGTTTTAAGTTGATTGATGAGTTGAACATATTATAGTCTTGGGAGGAGTATCGAGCACTGCGGGAGCGAGTATACATCTACTTTAACCCACAGAACTACGTTGCCTGTGTAGGATAGTCATTACAACTTGTTTTGGTGACTCTTGTCCCGCAAGTGGACATTTATTATGGATCCATAAGAGAGTTTGATCGCCCTATTCTATGGCAAGTTTAGGGCAGGTGTGACAATGATGTCGAATTCATTGTGCATAACATAATTAAAGGAGGTGGGATGAAGATGTCTGTTAAGAGAAACTCTCAAGCAATATTAATTGAGTATGATATTTTAAAATGAGTCTATACCTACTGAACTTACTTTTAAAAGCATGATTTTACTCTGAACTTGCATAAACTAATTTTAGCATGAATTATTGAGTTGAGATGAGTGAGTTGAGCATTACTTTTCTTGAGCTATTCTACACATCAGTATATTCCATGTATTAATGTCCATTTGGGCCTGCATATTTTCATGATGCAGATACAGGTGATAGAAGACTTCAACTCGCGTATCATTGAGGTCCACAGATCCGTGCATTTCCGGAGTTGGTGAGCCATCTTTGCTTTATGGAGAAGCTCCCTTATCTTATGAGTTGACTAAGTATATATTTTCCTTTCTTTCTTTGATTTGGGATGTTTATGCCCTGTCATGACACTATCTAGACTTGTTGAGTAAAGGCTTCATAGACACTGAGTAGAGGATTGTTGAGTATTTTGTATTCTAAACTTATTTACTGACCATTATGAGTAGTTGAGTTGCATTTAGTTTCGTATAATTCCTTCCTATTTGAATTATTCTTCCACTGTCGAGTTGATGTGACGATGAGGCCAATTAGTTCTCTTGGGGAATCAACAATGGTTCTTCAAGTGCCGACCACACTGTAAGTGACTAAGTTTCGTTCCTGAAAAATAATAAATCAAGAAACAAAAAGTAGAGGCAAACAACAATATTTGTACTTCAAGAATTTGTGTGAAGGTTAAAATCTTTATAAAAATCTAAAAAAAAAAGATGTAATCCTTTGATTCTTCTCCTCACGATCATCAACTCAAGCGCTTTTCTTTGTTCTTGAATCGAAGAATTTTTTTTTGAAATTTCACTACGAATGAGAAGCCAAGCTTTAATCATAATTGCAGAAATATGAAAACTTGCGACTTACAACTTAGAGACAAAACTCCTTGTATGAGAAAGACTTGCAGATTACCACTGAAGAACAAAACTTTTTTTATGTATTCTCTTCTTCTTGTTCCTCCTCCTCTTATTCTTTTTCTCTTTTTTTTTTATCTTATGAAGATCCCTGTATATAGTTGTAAGTTAGGATTTTAAGGGTATTTTGATCTTCAATTAATTTTAGAAGACCTTGAGCTTGAAGAACATGAGTTGAGCTCATCTTGGCAACTTAATGGACTGACCCAAATATAATTTGAATTTTCTTTAAGTCATAATATTTTAACTTAAATATTAATCCAACCTCATTAACCAATAATTTGACTTGGTCAATGTATCATGAATTTAGGATTTAATACATATTTAATATGGATTGATCAATAAATTTTTTTTGCTTACAAATACCCCCTATTTCAAGGCTTGTCGGGGTGCTTGACTTGTCGAAGCTTTAAAGACAAGACTTGAAGTATTCATGAATAAAATATATTTTTTCGTAGGAAGTCTTTCAAAACTTTTCATATTTGATTCAATAGAGATTTTTCATAATTTGACTCCAATGAAACTTTCCATAACTTGATTCCTATGTGATTTTTCATAACTTGAATCCTATGGAATTTTTCATAACTTGGTTCCTATGAAATTTTTTATAACTTGAATCTCATGGAATTTTTCATAACTTGAATCCTATGGAATTTTTCATAACTTGGTTCCTATGGAATTTTTCCTATGGTTTGATTTTAATTATGGGTTTTCCATAGTTTGTAGAAAAAAATTTATGTACTTTTGATATCTATAAATATCCATACTCTCGTGAAGGCTAATTTTCAATTTGCGGTATCATCAAGCTCGATCAGATCCACCTCCATTAGGTGATATTTATCTTCTAATTTTAGTCACTTTTTTTCCAGCTCAGCACACATGCTGTAGAAAGTTCATATCTTGTTGTAAAAATATCAAAATCATGATCTATTTGATTTTTCAGAATCTAGACTCATAATCTACAATATATCCAAAGATTAATGTCAAAATCCTTGTCAATTGTCGGGAATCAATTTTTTATTTTGCTTCTCCAGATCTATTTTTTTACAGCTTATAGAGTCTCATCAAAATATCTGTATCTTGGTGTAGGGGCGTCCGAATGAAGAACAACTTGATTTTATATAAAATAGACTTCAACATCTACAACGTCTCTAAAGATTAAAGCAAATTCCTTATCAAAGGACAAAAATTTATTTTTTGAAAAATTAGCTACACAATCAACTTTGAGGTGACTTTGGACGACATTCATGAATTCACTTCTTTGTATTTCGCCAAAGAGCCGCATATTGATTTTTCGTATTGATTGATACTTCCGCTATCATCCACATGAAGGGAGAAAGTACAAAATCTTTAAGCCAGTAGGACCGTAGTCATAATGTGCTAGAGCATATGCCATACTTTTCACCATGTTGATTTGAAGCTTCGTGTTATTGGCACTGTAAGATGCATTACTCCTTTTATTTATTTTTTGTGTAGATTAACAATAGACTGCAAACATTCTCAATATCAAACTAAAAAAATATGATGGTAATCCAAAATTGATGAGAAACCACTTGGTGCATCTTGATTTGCAGTCGTGATTTTGTCAACGAGCCACACTTAATGCATTTTTCAAGCAATTGTGGCTTTGGTGGTGGCAAACACACTTGGTGCATCATTTTTTTGGAGTTGCATCTTTAGCTATGAACCGCATTGTATGCCTTTTTCTTTGTAGTTATGACTTTGGTGATGAACAACATTGTGTGTTTCTTCTTCTGCGGTTGCGGCTTTAGCAATGAACATCATTGTATGTCTCTTTCTCTGTAGAGTCGGCTTTGGTGATGAACAATATTGTATGCCTCTTGCTCTGTAGTTGCGACTTTGATAATGAACTACACTTTGTGTCTCTTTCTCTGTAGTTGCAACTTTGATGATAAACTACACTTTGTGTCTCTTTCTCTTGGATTTTGGCTTTGGAAGGAAAGAGATTTTGGTGTAATATGTTCTAATTTTAGATAGCAACAGGGTAGTAGTTGTGGAACTACTGGGTCGGGAGAGGAGCGGGTGGCAGAGAGAATTTCCGGTGAAGCGGTGAAATGAGTAGAGAACGGAAAGAACACCAATGACTCTACTTGATACATCAACTTCACAAATCAAATTTCAAAATTTGCCCCCATGCTGAAGATATAGACTTGTTTATGACTGCATCAATCCATAAAATATTTGAAGTGATGATATTTGATGAACAAATGATCCAACCTTGATACAAGCATTTAAAACGAGTTGGCAAGTCACCTTTTGGCATTCAATCTCATTTTTTTTCTACTTAGATTCTTTGTATAGGATGACACATCAATTTCTTTTCTTCTTATCATTGTTGATGTATGAGTACTCTTGCAATTTTTTTGAAATAGTTAAATATATTTACTTTACACTTCTATGCAAAACATGTGAGTTTTTTTTTTCTTTTTTTGCATTGACCACTTAGTTTGAGGGTTTCAACCTAGAAAATTTATTTATTTTTATCATACAAATTTAAATTCATGGCGGACCAAGAGTAATGACTTAAAGATTTAACTCATTTTATGTCACACCCCTCCCTGGGGTCGTGACCTGTGCCCGTTAGGGACACCTACTCATGCATAAACATAATCATTCCAAT
>JAOTQR010000097.1:13071702-13084821 GCA_025774065.1 Solanum ossicruentum | reverse complement strand
AACAGAGGAAACTCTGCCAAAATTTCGGTAGAATTCTAGGCTACGATTATAAAGGAATTTGGCTTAGCATGTGTTCATGTGCTCCTATAGGGCACTGGTCACGACCCCAGGGAGGGGTATGACATGTGGGCTGATGGATGGAAGGCTATTGCCTCACATCCTTAATGACTGATTTGTTACTGTATTGAGACTGGTTCAAGGATGCTTTTATGTATAGATGTGTTGAGAACAGTTTAGTTAAATTTGGAATGAGTTTGGAATTGTCGACGTCAAAATGGGGCAAATGGGCATAACGTTATGCTGTCCATTTGTAGGTTGTGCAGAATTGTTATGTGTTGTGCTTTTGGGCTGTTGTGAGACTTTTATGGCACTAAGATAGGCTGCACATGATGTGTACATGCGAATGTGTATTAGAAAATATGATTAGGGACAGAAAGGTTGAAAGAATATGCTCGAGTTTATAAATACCCGCTTGCTGCCCGTGTGTTGTTTTTTATGTGATTGGACTGCCAAGGTGTATCTATTGGCTGTTAATACTAGTTTTATCATCTTCTATGTTGTAGATAAATATTTGGAGGAAAGGAAGGTTATCTCGAGGTAGTAACGAGGTCATACAATGAGGTATGTAAGGCTACTTGATTTCGTATTGTTTGGCATGAAACATAGATCCTTCATTCGCACATAAGAAACTTACAAACTCCGAAACAACTATTAACTATGTCTACACTCTTGAACATGTTCATATGCCCATACATAGTCACCTTCAAATCTGCATATATACATGGATACCAAGTTACATGGGTTCTTTTAGCCAAATAAAGTTCACGAGTTATTTCATCTCATACGTATTTCATTATTTATGTAACGTACTATTTTCATTGTCATATTGTCTTGTATGATCATATACATGTCACATGTTACATCTACAGTCCTACAACTCCAATATTGTGACCACCAGAAGAATCACCTCAAAGGCAATTAAAAGATAAAGTATATTATTTATTGTTGGGTGGTAGTCCGAGGGGTGGAAGAATCACCTAGCCAGGAACGATCCTATCACGGGTGGTAGCCCGAGGGGTTAAAGAAGAACCTAGCCAGGGACGATCCCAATATAGTTTTATCACTTATCAGTTGGTCATTTATATTACATACTGTGCACAGATTATACAGTAAAGGTAGAGTAATATAAAGAACATAAAGTACATGATCCAACAGTATAACTAAAGGTGGTCTCTTATCCTACACTAGTGCATAGTTTCATTTGAGTTGTTACCTCATATATAGTATTTCCTGCCTTACATATTCAGTATATTATCTCGTACTGACGTCCTTTATGGGGGACCTGCATTTCATTCTGCAGGTACAGGTGCTAATAGATTTTCTCAGTAGGAGTACAGGACATCCAACTGCTATTACCAAGCTCCAGGTTGCTTCAGAGTTTCGTGTCTAAAGCTTATATTTTTGTATTGTACAGTTAGTCGAGGCAGGGTCTGTCCCGACCCTTACCAGATACCTTTCATTATCTAGAGGCTTTGTAGACTATGTAAATTAAAGTGTGATCATGTCTCATACTTTAATCACCATGGCCCCAACGACCTAGCTATATGCATTTCCTTTTGGCTTGTTATCACTGTTTATTTTCTTAAAGGCATGTCAAATGTAGAAATCCCTATAATATGTATAGAAAGCGCATAGATACAGATTGGTTCTCCCGGGCCTTATCGGCAACGGGTGCCAGTCCGTCCTAACGGGACTTTGGACGTGACAACCATGAATAAGAGACTATGAGATGTTTAGGATTGTCTCACTTCTTTGGTTAAATCAAATTGTGACTTAGAGTAGCTTAAGATATCCTTCCTTCTAATGACTTGTTCGTTGCACTGTAGAAAATGCTTCTAAGAAGAAATATTCCCGTACGTGAGGTTCCTCAACCTCCTGAAGAGGGCAATGTGTCCCACGCCGAGTTCAGGAATGTTATCTCATTATTGACTCAAATGGTTGCCAATCAAGCTATGCAAACTCCACCTCAAGCTCCAGCACCTCAAGCTCCAGCACCTCAAGCTCCCTCCCAGGCAGCTAGGGTGAGAGATTTCACACGTATGAACCCGTCAGAATTTTATGGAAATAAAATTGATGAGGATTCCATGGATTTCATTGATGAGGTATACAAGGTTCTCTCGATTATGAGTGTGTCATTAGAGGAGAAGGTGGAATTGGTGGCTTATTAACTTAAAAGCCTTGCCCAGATTTGGTATGATCAGTGGGAAGGTGAAAGGGTGCTTGGTGGTCCAATTGATTGGGAAGAATGCAAGGTTGCATTCTTGGACCACTTTTTCCCTCTTGAATTAAAGAAAGCCAAAATAAAAGGGTTTATGAACTTGAGGCAAGGGTTGATGAGCATTCGCGAGTACTCACTAAAATTCAACTCACTCTCCAAATATGCTCCTATACTGGTATCCGATCCTAGGGCGAGGATAAATATGTTTTGTTTTTGGGAGTCTCCGACCTATTCAATGAAGAATGCCAAACTGCCCTACTAATCTAAGACATGGATTTGTCTCGGCTTATGATTTTTACCTAGCAACTTGAGGACAAGAAGATTCGCAAGCTGAGGAAAAATGATGATAAGAGGTCGAGGTATGATGGTGAGCATCAAGGTCACAAAGGTGGTGATGGTAACTGAGGTCATCAAAACCAAAGGTTCCAACAATAAGGGTCTTTGAATGCCTTCAACCAAAGGCATACTAATGATCGATTTCAACATACTAAGGGTCAACAAAGTGGTGGCCATGCTCAAGCTTGGCCAACATGCAAAAAATGTGGTAAGATCCATGGTGGTGTGTGCTATTGGGAGTCGGGAAGTTATTTTGCATGTGGCCAACTAGGTCACAAAATTGCCAATTTCCCCAAGGCTCATAATAAGGGTAAGGGTAGTCGCCCACATAGTAAAGATGTGCAGATGGACCAAAAGCCACAAGTTGTGCAACAAGGTGGTGGTCCTCGCAATAATAGGGTCTATGCATTACATGGGAGCCAAGAGGTGGAAGATCAGCCAAATATTGTCACGGGTATGTTGAAAGTGTTTGATTTAGCTGTTTATGTGTTTTTGGATCCTGGTGCCAACTTATCCTTTGTGACCCCTTTTCGTTCCAATAGGTTCAATTTAAGTCCCGAAAATTTGCATGACCTTTTTCTTGTGTCTACTCCCGTGGGAGTCAATAGTTGCTAAAAGAGTTTATAAAAAGGTTTATGTGTCTATTATGCATAAGACTCTTTCAAGCAATCTTATTGAATTGTGTATGGTAGATTTTGATATCATCCTTGGTATGGACTGGTTGCATGCCTCTTATGCCATCATAGATTATAGAACCCGTAAAGTTAAATTCCAAATTCCTAACGAACTCTCGTTTGAGTGGGAAGGGCAAGATTTTGTGGTAGAGGGTAGGTTCATTTCATATCTTAAAGCTCGTAAGATGATATCTAAGGGTGTCTCTATCATATGGTTAGGGTCCGAGATATGTCTTCTAAGGTTCCCTCTCTTGAGCCAGTTCCTATAGTCAATAAGTTTCCCGATGTATTTCTCGAAGATCTTCCTTGTATTCCTCCCGAAAGGAAAATTGATTTTGGCATAGGCCTCCTTTCCAATGCCAAAACTATCTTTATTACACCTTAGAAGATGGCACCAACAGAGTTGAAAGAACTTAAGGATCAGTTGAACAATTTATTGGAGAAGGGATTTATTAGGCCTAGCAAATCTACATGGGGTACTCCCATTCTATTTGTAAGGAAGAAGGACGGGTCACTCCGAATGTGCATTGACTATCGTCAACTTAACAAGGTCACCATTAAGAATAAGTACCCACTTTCGAGGATAGATGATTTATTTGACCAACTACAAGGAGCTAGATATTTTTCTAAGATCGACCTTCATTCTGGGTATCACCAGTTATGGGTTAGGGAAAGTGATATTCCTAGACAGCTTTTAGAATAATGTATGACCACTATGAGTTTTTGGTGATGTCTTTTGGATTGACAAATGCGCCAACTATATTTATGGATCTTACGAATCGGGTCTTCAAACCCTACCTTCATATTTTTGTTGTGATTTTTATTGATGATGTACTAGTCTACTCCAGAAGTGAGAAAGAACATGAGGAACATTTGAGAACAATCCTTCAAACTTTGAGAAATAAGAAATTGTATGCCAAATTCAGCAAGTGTGAATTTTGGATGAAAGAAGTTTCTTTTCTTGGCCATGTGGTGACTGATAAAGGTATTATGGTGGATCCAAGGAAGACTGAGGCGGTGCAAAACTGGCCTAGACCTTTAACTTCGTCTGACATAAGGAGTTTTTTGGGTTTGGCAGGTTACTACCGACAGTTTGTAGCGGGGTTCTCTTCAATCGCATCCCCTTTGACCAAATTGACCCAGAAAAAGTCCAAGTTTGTGTGGTCTGATGAATGTGAGAAGAGTTTCCAGACATTCTAAGATAAGCTGACTTCGGCTCCCATCTTGACTCTTCCAGATGGTTTAGATAGTTTTGTGGTATATTGTGATGCATCTAGGGTTGGGTTAGGTTGTGTGTTGATGCAAAATGGTAAGGTCACAACTTATGATTCTAGATAGTTGAAAGTGCATGAGCGCAATTATCCAACTCATAACCTTGAATTAGCAGCGGTAGTGTTTACTCTAAAATTTTGGGGTTCGCGTGGATGTATTTACCGATCACAAGAGCTTGCAGTATGTGTTCACTCAAAGGGACTTGAATCTAAGGCCACGGAGATAGCTTGAACTTCTCAAAGACTATGATATGAGTTTGCACTACCATCCGGTTAAGGTCAATGTGGTGGCCGATGTTTTGAGTAGAATAACTATGGGTAGTATGAGTCATGTCGAGGGTGAAAAGAAAGAGTTAGCAAAGGAAGTCCATCAGTTGGCTAGATTGGGTGTTAGGCAGAAAGGTACTAATAATGGTAGCATATTTGTCCATGAGGGGTCCCAATCTTCTTTAATTATTGATGTGAAGTCAAAACAAGACCTTGATCCTACTTTAATTGAATTAAAGAAATTAGTTGAACAAAAGAAAGTAGAGGTTTTCTCACAAGGGGGAGATGATGTCCTTAGATACTAAGGCCGGTTATGTGTCCCAGATGTAGATGGATTGAGAACCTGTATCTTACAAGAGGCTCATAATTCATCTTATTTCATTCATCCGGGTTGCACGAAAATATATCGATATTTGAAGGAAGTCTATTGGTGGGGTAATATGAAAAAGGACATAGCCAAGTTTGTAACCGAGTGTCCAAATTGTCAGCAAGTGAAAGTCGAGCATCAAAGGCCCAGTGCGCTAGCTCAAGATATTGAAATCCCAACTTGGAAGTGGCAGGAATCAATATGGATTTCATTGTTGAATTGCCTCGAATTCGGAAACAATATGATTCAATTTGGGTGATTGTGGATTGTATGACCAAATCAGCTCATTTCTTGTTGGTTAAAACTTCATATAGTGCTGAAGATTATGTAAAGTTATATATTTATGAGTTAGTCCAGTTACATGGTGTTCCTTTGTCAATAATATCAGATCGTGGCTCTCAACTCACTTCTCATTTTTGGAAGGCATTCCAATGAGGTTTGGGTACCAAAGTTAAGTTGAGTACTGTATTTCATCCTCAAACAGATGGTCAAGCGGAAAGGACTGTTCAAACATTGGAGGATATGTTGAGAGCATGGATCTTGGAATTTAAAGGTAATTGGGATAATCACTTACCTCTTATTGAGTTTGTATATAACAACAGTTATCATTCTAGCATTGAGATGGCTCAGTTTGAAGCTCTTTATGGTAGGCGATGTAGATCACTGATTGGCTGATTTGAGGTTGGTGAAATGGCATTATTAGGCCTGGGTTTGGTCTTGGAGGCTATTGAAAAAGTGAGGATGGTAAGAGACAAATTGAAAATGGCTCAAAGCCGATAAAAGTCATATTCGGATATGAGGAGGAGAGATCTTGAATTTGATGTGGGATATTGGGTGTATCTCTAAGTTTCACCTATGAAGGGTATTGTTCGTTTTGGAGAAAAGGGCAAGTTGAGCCCAAGATTTATGGGTCTTTACATAATTTTAAGAAGGGTTGAAAAGGTAGCTTATGAGCTTAAGTTGCCTAATGAGATGGAGTTGGTTCACCATGTTTTTCATGTATCTATGTTAAGGAAGTGCATTGGTGACGTAAGTTCTATAGTTCTATTGGATGTTGTGAAGGTTGGAGAAAATTTGACTTATGAAGAAGTACCGGTACAAATTTTGGATCGAGAAGTCAAGAGGTTAAGAAATAAGGATATGGCATCCGTCAAGGTGCTTTGGAGGAACCAGGATGTTGAGAGTACTACATGGGAAGCTGAAGCAGACATGATGAAGAAATACCCCCATCTTTTCCTAACTAATCAAGTCTAAGGTTTAGGTAATTATATTCCTTGAGTCCGAATTCCTCATTCTGTATCATTTTGTCATTGTTATAATTACTAAGCATGCATAATTATTTTGATGTTACTTTATGATATTTGTATAAGTTTTGCATGAAAATAAGCTCTATTTTGAATTTTGACATGTTAAGCTAGTCACTATTTAAATTCCTATTCATTCAAACTACTCTTGTCTCATTCGGCGACGAATGATTCCAAAGGGGAGATATTGTAATGTAACAGGTGTTTTTAAGTCTATATTTGCGTGAAAGGATAATGTTTAAGCGAATTCCTATTGAGTTAAGTAAAATTTAAAATGAAGGTTATCCTAGCGATTAACTTGATTTAGTTATGTGATTGCTGAGGTGATCTTGGAAGAGCGGTTGGTTTATCCTTGATTAATATTTTGGGGGCAATGTTATGTGAGGTTAAGACTAAAGAAATGAAGTTTGGTTTGCATCTGGAATTATTCTAAATGAAGGTATATGTGAAGGTTGCGTAATTGACTTATTTGGGAGTAATTCTTTTGCCTTTGTTGCATGGGAAGCCTATGGCATTCCCTTAAAACGACTTGAGGCCATACCGTACCATGTCATAGCACCTTGGGAAAGGATAATATTGTCATACCTAGGTCCCATGCCCACCCCCTTGTGTTTGACATCTTTCTTCTTTTTAAAAGTACATCAAAAGGCCCCTTTGCACCATCTGATTTTATGTCCTTTCCCCTACAAGTTTTTTACCACTTTCTAGTGATTAAATAACCCCTATAACCTCCCCCCCCCCCAAAATCAATATAAATAACCCCCCCTCTACTTAGTCTCTACGTCACTCTTCAAGAAATAAAATCCCCTAATCTACATTGCTCTCCCAAAACTCTCGCAACACTTAGGCTAAGAATTCTTCAAGATCTCCACCAAGTCTCTTCATCTTCTCAAGGCTAACCAATCAAGGTATGTGGGTTTGATTCTTGGTTTCCTTTCAATCAAGAAGTTCTCTTCGAAAAACTAAATTTAGAATTACGAATTTTTAATCTTTGATTTATGTATAATTGCAAACTAATTGATATTCGCTTAATTTATGGTTATTCATATATTTTATGATTATTTATGAATATTTATCAAGGCTTTACATATTTTAATTTAAGCATTTCAGATTTGCATTACTTAAGCTAACCTATATTTTCAAGTCTTAGATCCATAAATGAGTTATTATGATTTTATCCTATGATTATTGTAACTTTGTTTGAATATAAAACTTGTGATTTTAAGGTCATTGAACCAGTCCCCAACGTGATTTAAGTTGAGTTATGAACTTTGGATATCTGGCTTTCATGGCATAATATGAAGTTGTGATTTTGGACAAGAATAAGTAAATACAAGTATGAAATGATATTGGGTGACTTAAGACCCATTCGGTTTCATTTTGAATCTTTGTTAAGGAGCTATTCTAAGTATAAGTTTGAATATGATTTATTTTACAAGTTATGACTTTCCGAACTAAATTAAGTTTTGATTATTTCTAATATGCATTGTCCATTTCCGTGAGATTTTCACTTAGCACCGAATGAGTTAGGAGTGGGACTCGACCTAAGGGGTCGTATATAAAGCTTCTAATCTCATAACTACGTGCAACCATAGGATATTTTGATTATGCCTTTTTAGACTTTCTGACTAGTGGATCCATTTAGTATTTTCGTTTTTGGAGTTATACCCTGGCAAGTTGACTCATTCTTTGGCCGGTGTGGAGTATGACATCTGTATTCCATATTATAGCTCATTTGATTTTGTCGGTTATAGTCTTATTCCCACACTTATTTTCTTACGTGTTTCTCTATGCATTTTCATGTGCATTACTTTACGCTTTACTTTGGAACTGAATATATTATTTAAACTTGGAGTTTGTCATATTGGGTAAGTATTATTTGTCATTATATTTACTTGTTGCATTGCATACGGCATACTTAGTACATTCCAAAATACTAACCACATTTTTGCCTACATGCTATAATCATGTAGGGATAGGCGATCTACCTCATCCTCCTCCGCGTGGCTAGATTGCTCGTGATGATTTTGAGCTTTGGTGAGTTCCCATTCATTGGGAACAAAACCCTTATGTTCAAGCTTTACCTTTGTTATTTAGATATTTGATGTACTTTTATTTTGACTTAGTATTGAGGAGCTTAGACTTGTATTCTTGGCTCTGTTTGTTGTCATTGTTTAGAGGTGTGTCTGGACTATTGCTACATTTGGTATATTTTAAACTATTTAACTTATGCTTCCACTTATGGTTACAAGTTGTCCCTTAGTCCCATTCCCCATATTTGATTGTCATCTATTTTTCATTTACCATTTAAACCTATAATGTGCAATTATGATTTAAGAGGCTTGTTTGAGGGCCTTTGGGTTCTCATTCGTTATGTCACACCTAGGCCCTAGGTTTGGGTCGTGACAATTCTGAAGAGGTTTGGTCACTTTGATGATAAACCTACTTCTACACCATTTGATCCAAGCATTAAACTAGTGTAAAATTCTGGTGATATTCTTTATCAATTGACATATTCTCAAATTGTTGAGAGTCCTATGTATGTCATGCACTGTACCAGGCCAGATATTGCTTATGTAATAAGAACTTTGAGAAAGTTTACTAGTAACCCTAGAATTGAACATTGAAATGCTTTGATTTGTGTTTTAAGATTTCTGAAGGGAACCATTAATGTAGGCCTACATTATTCTACTTTCCCAATAGTTCTTGAAGGCTATAGTGATGCTATTTGGAATTCTGATCAGAATGATTCCAAATCTATTACTACTTGAATTTTTAATTTGGTTGAAGCAACAATCTCATGGAAATAAAAAAAGCAGACACGTATTATTCATTCAACTATGGAGTCAGAATTTATAGCTATGTCTTCTGCTGGAGAAGAGGTTGATTGGTTGCGAAGTATACTAATGGATATTCCATTATGGAGTAAGTCAATTCCACCTTTAATTATCTATTGTGATAATCAAGCTTCTATATTTTGAACTTCAAGTGATTATTACAATGTTAAATCGGGACAAGTTCGTCTCAAATACAATCACGTAAGAAGATTATTGAAGGAAGGCATAATATCGCTCCAATATGTGAAGTCTAGATGCAATTTAGCAGATCCTTTGTCTAAAGGATTAGACAAAGAGTTAGTGGTGGAAACTTGTCATGAGATAGGAATAAAGCGTATTGTAAATTTGTTGTACTTTACGGTAGCCGTACCTAATGATGTAATCTTGGGTTCAAAGGGAAAAACAAGTGAAGTTACAATTGTGAAGTACATCGATAAAATTCTCATTCCTTTAAAAGAAAAAAATAAGTACATGTGCATGATTGAGATTATATTCTCTTAATAAGTCTATAAATCGATTTCGGTTGGAGTGTGTAGGAATACTCTTGATAGATTTATTGATACTTTGTTGTAAAGGAGGATGAGATTAATTTCTCTTAAGAAAATTTATAGACTATTTGGTCGGAGTATACAAAGTTACTCTTGATGAATTCACTGTACTAAGTGCAAAGTAGAGGCCTCTTCAATAAGATTTTTAATAAGAAAATCTTAAAGCATTTAGCTAAAAGGATTTAGGACACACGACTGTAAGGTGTCAAAGGATTTCGATTTTCACCAGAACATAGTGACATGTGTGGAGTATTTTTCTACTTCATTCAATAAATCACTTAGTTCAAGAATTCATTCACTAAGTAGTCAATGATTTAGAAAGTCTTCACTAGCTAATAGTTCAAGTCCAAAGGATACCATATTGATGCATGTTGCAAGATTAATGTCTCAAAATATTTTTTAATTTTTCAAAAGATAAAAATTTCTTGAAACAAGTGGGGGATTGTAAGAGAGTGTTTCAATTAATGTTGAAATAATTCATTTGATAGAAGTTTTTTAAGTTTCAAAAGAAATGAATATTTCTTTGAAAATTTATTTTTCATTTAATTTTACATTTTAGGTTCATGAAGATACATATTTATTTGTAACATTCATAAATCTATAAATAATATCTTTCTTAATGAAAGTCTTTTACGTTTAAGAATTTTTATCTTATAAATTGTGTTATCTTTTTTAAAAGACACCACTTCAACAAGAAAACACTTTCCCGTGAAAATATTTGAAAGACATTAATCAAAGATGAAAGCACCGATTCAAGAATAGAAGAGCAACATTCTTGAATGCAACTTGTTTTGTGGCTTAGTTGAATTAGAGTTGTCATTTATCTTCCGTTTACTCATGAGAGAGACTCCAACTATCTTCAAGAAATGTATTACGTACCTCTAAGCCAAACAAGTTCTTATTTAGAATTCCTTGTACTATCATCATTTTTGTTCTAACACAATAAAAGGGTATATATATTTGCTATACTAAAAAAGGGGAGAGGGTATCCACCTGAGCATAATGTAGGGGTGAGAGGGGGTGGGGGGTGTTCGCATGATGGGTGGTAAATCGAGGGGTCGAGGGGCATGGGTTGATGGCCTATTGTGTTCAGGTGGATTAGGTGGCGGTGGTGAGGTTGAAAGAGAGTTTTTGAAAATATTTTCCTTATTTTATGTAAGGGAGTAATTTTTTGTAAATTAAAGAAAAATAAGTTCATTTAGAAAATATTTTTCATAACATTTAATCGAATCAAAGATGAGAAAATTAAAATCATTTTTTGAGAAATATTTTTCTTAGTATACCAAACACAACTTAAATAGAGTCGTTAGTTTGATGAAAACAACTATGGTATCAAATATGAAGTTAAATTTCTACACAAATCTATACTTTTGAAATATTACTTAACAAACTCTGAATAAGAGTTGCGTCTTATTTAAATTTCTTCTAAAAAAAAACTAATTTTCCTGCGCTCTATATTTTTTTTCTAAACAATATAATGTAAAATCACTAATATTTATAAATGAAAAAGATTATATTCTTTTCTGTGTTGAATAGAAAAAATATGGGGAACTAAAGTAGGTAGATCAATGAGAGAATTATTATCTAGAAGTTACATGAGTCATGAGAAATAATAATCTTTATATAAAAGAATAGGTATAAATTCACCCCACATAAATTTAAATTTGCACCATTCTGTATTAAATATGGAAATGTTTGCATATTGTCACTCAAAAATATATTAATTATATTTTATAGCTATAGTTTGGTAATTATATTTCGTAATCATAGCTATATATGTGTTTGTATAATCCGTGATCGTTTGTATATATTTGTATAACTCGCTATACGATTTACAATTTTTGTATATCGTTTGTGTATGTCGCTGTACAATTTGTGCACAACCTTTGTATAATTCGCTATACAATTTGCACTATTTGTATATTTCGCTATACATTTGATTCGCGGCACAATGTATGTATAAATCGCGAGAATGATACAAACCTCAAACTGTAATTACAGCTAGATGTTTATTGTGAGCCGTAATTAATTCAAGCAATAGTTATAGTAGCTAATTAACTAGTATATGTTTGTTTATCCACATAATATTCTCAATTATTTTTTGAATATATCCACTCAAAAATACCTTAATTATGTTCTATATCTATAGTTTGGGCAATTATATTTCGTAACTATAGTTATAGCAGCGTTTGTATAATTCGCTATACAGTTTGTAGATTTTTTATAGCATTCGTGTATTTCACTATACAATTCGTACACAACGTTTGTATAATTTGTTATACAATTTACCAGTTTGTATATTTCGTTATACAATTTGATTCGCGTATAATTTTTATATAATGGCAGATAATGTTTGTATAAATCGTGCGAATTGTACAAAATTCAAACTGTAATTATAACTAGATGTATACCGCAAGCCGTAACTAATTCAAACTATAGCTAATTAACTAGTATATATTTATTTATTTGCATAATTTTTCCTAAATTAAATTCATCGTGCTCCACGTAAGTTTAAACTCGAACCGTCTGATTGGCGATTGCCATCACAAAAAAAATAGTGCAATACTGCAATCAAATGACTTTTTGCTGAAGACTGAAGTAGTAATGCTCTTATCTATTTGGATTTTTGATAAATCTAATAATAGAAAAGAAAAAAAAGGGAATTAATTTATTATTTAAAACTAATAGTAGATCCATTTTTTCCTCAAAAGTGATGGTAAATAATTGATATGACATCAGAATATCACATGATGAAGATGTATACAAAAAAATATAACGTAAAAATAGATTTGAAATTGATGTGAATGGACACACATAAAGTGGCAAATAGCCTATGATATTCACCAACCAATGAAAATTGATCACAATAATTTAAATGATAATGTCACAAACACCAATTCCATGTAATTAGGGCTCATTTAATTATTAGTTAGGAAGTGAATTAATCATGTATTAAAATATGATTCATTATGTTTGGTACTATTTTAATTGTATGTATAACATTTAGTTTGGTTATTTAGACCATTTTTACATTAAAATTCTATTTTGATATAAAATTTGGTGTTCTGAATCTACAATTCAATATTAAATTCTATACCATTTTTATGTGTAAATATTGTTACACCAAATTTGGGTGTAATAATCAAAATATCAATTTATTTTATTGAGTATTTTAATATTATTTTATTACACAAAACTTTTAGCAAATTCCAATAATAATAATAATAATAATAATAA
>JAOTQR010000097.1:13033571-13071602 GCA_025774065.1 Solanum ossicruentum | reverse complement strand
AGGGGGAGGGGGGGGAGGAGGAGGAGGAGGAGGAGGAGGAGAAGAAGAAGGAGAAGGAGAAGAAGGAGAAGAAGAAGAAGAAGGAGAAGACGGAGAAGAAGGAGAAGGAGAAGAAGAAGAAGAAGGAGAAGAAGAAGGAGAAGAAGGAAGAAGAAGGAGAAGAAGGAGGAGAAGGAGAAGGAGGAGGAGAAGGAGGAGAAGGAGAAGGAGGAGAAGAAGGAGGAGGAGAAGAAGAAGAAGGAGAAGAAGAAGAGGAGGAGGAGGAGGAGGAGGAGGAGCAGAAGAAGGAGGAGAAGGAGGAGAAGAAGGAGGAGGAGGAGGAGAAGAAGAAGGAGGAGGAGGAGAAGAAGGAGAAGAAGAAGGAGAAGGAGAAGAAGAAGGATAAGAAGAAGAAGAAGGAATAGAAGAAGGAGGAGGAGAAGGAGGAGGAGAAGGAGGAGGAGAAGGAGAAGGAGGAGGAGAAGGAGGAGGAGAAGGAGGAGAAGAAGAAGGAGAAGGAGAAGGAGAAGGAGAAGAAGAAGAAGGAGGAGGAGGAGGAGAAGGAGGAGAAGAAGGAGGAGGAGAAGAAGGAGAAGAAGAAGGAGAAGGAGGAGGAGGAGGAGGAGGAGAAGGAGGAGGAATTAAGACCCACTTGATTTCTCACTGATGTATCTAACTGCTCTAACAACTTTGTCACTGATTGCACTAATTAATTTTAGCTATCTAACTAATTGGCTTAATTATTTGGGCTAATTATTTACACTTCCAGTAATTAGGCTAATTGTTTACACATCCAGTTTCAATACTCCCCCTCAAGTTGGGTGGTTAAATTTGTCAAGCATTCCCAACTTGGACAACATGGCATTATGCAATTGCTTTCCTAGTGCTTTAGTAAGCACATCTGCTATCTGTTCTCTACTTGATATGTACTCAGTTTTGATTATTCCTTATTGTAGTTTTTCTCTAATAAAATGACAATTGATTTCTATGTGTTTCATACGTTCATTGTACATGGGATTTGAAGCAATTTGTATAGCCGCTGTGTTATCACAATGTAGTTCCATAGGTAAATTGACTTATGCACCAAGTTCTTGCATTAACCCTTGTAGCCAAACTAGCTCTGCAATTGTTGTTGCCATGCTCCTATACTCAGCCTCTGCTGAGCTCCTTGACACCGTACTCTATTTTGTTGACTTCCATGAAACCAAGGACTCTCTAAACTTAATCCCAAAACTTGTCACAGACTTTCTTGACAATAAACATAATGCCCAGTCAGCATCACAAAAAGCACTAATCTTCCCCGACTTCTTGCTGCTCATCAACTATCCTAGACCAGGCTACCTCTTAATATATCTTACTACATGTAATGTTGCATCATAGTGTGGCCTTTTGGAGCATGCATGAACTGGTTTAGATGCTGAATAGCGAAAGAAATATCTGGCCTTATCATTGCCTAGTATAGTAGCCTTCCAATTAACCTTTGATATATTCCTCTATCACCTAATTCAACATATCTTTGATCCTGAACAAGTTATCATATTCTAGACTTGTGAGTTTCTAATTTTGTTCAAGAGGTGTTGTATTTGTTTTTCCCCCAGCAAGGCCACATTCAGATATCAATTCAAGAGCATATCTTCTTTGATTCATTAATATTTCATTCTTGGATCTGGCAAATTCAATGCCAAGGAAGTATCAGCTTACCTAGGTCTTTCATTTGAAGTTGTGGTATAAAATGTTTTTAGCTTCTTGGATTAGTTTCTTATCATTCCCAATGATTAAGAGTCATCTACATATACAAGTATAATCACAATACCACCAACGACATTAGTTTTTGTGAATAGTGAATAATCCAGTTTTCTTTTTGTGAAACCTGAATGTGTGAGGGCAGTAGTGAGTTTCAAATTCCATTGTCTACTGGCCTGTTTCAAGCCAGACAAGGATTTGAGCAGCTTGCAAACCTTATTCTCCCCCTGACTACTGAATCCAGGTGGCAATTTCATGTACACTTCTTCAAACAAATCACCTTGAAGGAAGGCATTACACACATCCATTTGGAGAAGGGAACAACCTGATTGAGCAGCCGAAGCAATAACACATCTCAGGGTCACCATTTTCACAACAAGAGAAAAAGTATCATGATAATCCAAACCTTCCTGTTATGTGAATCCCTTGGCCACTAGCTTGGCTTTATATCTTTCAATACTGTCGTCAACTTTGTATTTAACCTTGTACACCCATTTACACCCAATAGGAGTTTTACATGAAGGCAAATCAACAATTTTCCAAGTGTGGTTATCACTAAGGTCCTAAATCTCTTAGTTCATAGCATGGATCCATTCACTATCTGGAGCATCTTGTTCGAAAGAGGTAGGTTCAAAGACTGAGGAAGAAAAAGCGGAAGATATGACTTGTATGAAGGAGTTATCTTATTGTAGGTCATGGATGTAGAGATAGGATGATTTATTTTGGAATTGGTGACATAGTCGGTGTGTCAAATCGGAGGTTTAGTGGATCTAGATGATTTCTGTGAGGTATAGGTGTATTGGAAGTAGATGAAAATAAAGGAGGTGCGGAAGAGTTGGAAGGTTCAGTGGAGATAGATGTAGGTGATGGAGATTAAACATGAGAATTGGTGTGAGGGACTATTGAAACAGAATGAGGAAAACAGTCATCTGTGGGATAAGGAAATGTTGTATGAAAAGTGGAAGTATGGGGAGGACTATCTAAGAAAGTGTGTTTTGGATGTTTGAAAGGGAAGACAGTTTCTCTGAAAGAAACATCTCTACTTACAAAGAAGGATCTAGTAGCAATATTGTACAATTTGTAACCCGTTTGTGTGTCTGAACATCCCATAAAAATAGAAGGAATAACTTTTGGAGATAGTTTATCAGAGTATGATAGCTTGGTGGCATAGCATAAACAACCAAAAACATTTAAATGACTTAAATTGGGAACTTTCTTATGAAAGACTTGATAAGGGGATTTACCTGATAACACTGAAGAGGGAGGCCTATTTATTAAAAAGTGGCAGTGAGCAGACATTCCGCCCAAAATTTCAATGGTACATGAGCTTGGAATAGTAAGGCTCTTGCCATCTCAAGGAAATGTCTGTGCTTTCTCTCAGCAAAACTATTTTGTTGAGGTGTATGCACACAAGAGCTTTGGTGAATTATGCCATGAGAAGAAAATAGAGTGTTGGATTGATTGTTAAAAAATTCAAGGCAGATATCAGATCTAATAGTTTTAATAGAAGCACCAAATTGAGTTTTGATGAGAATAAGGAATGCTGAAATGTATGTGACAACGTCACTCTTAAATCTCAACAGAAAAACCCAAGTCATTCTAGAGAAATCATCAACAATGGTAAGAAAGAACCTATGACCATTACAAGTGTATTGCTTATATGGTCCCAAACATCCATATGAAGAAGATTCTAAGGGGATAAAGATTTATTTATACTAGAAGAAAAAGGAAATCTAGTTTGTCTTGCAAGAGGACATATAGAACAAAATTGAAAAGAGGTATTCTGTAAATGAGGCTTCAAAGAAGCAATTTTCTAAAGCACAGCAGCAGGGGCACGCCTAAGTCTTAGATGTCAGATAGAAGAATTTGTGTGAGATATTGAATAATGGGATTGAAGTGCAGTGGCAAGTGATGGCTTTTTGGTAAATAGAAGTATGTAGAGACCCCCGTCCTCCTTACCAGTCCCCCTCACCTTGCCATTGCAAAGGTCCTGAAATAGATAGAAGGAAGGATGAAAAGACAGACAATAGTTTATCTCCTTAGTAAGTTTAGAAATGGACAAAAGGTTGTAAGTAAAGTTAGGAATATACAGAACATTATGCAACTCATTGGCATCAAATAATGTGACAAAACCAGTGTGAGTCACAATAGTAATTTGGCCATTTGGTAAATGTATAGTGTTTGAGTTACGGGTTACAGGTGTTGGATTAAGCAATCTGCCTAGGCTAGAAACCATATGATCAGTGGGCCTAGTGTCCACAACCCATAAAACTGTCATTTCTTGCAGTACAACAAGTATTGAATGTAGAGGAGTATTTATGATGTATATCTGCCATGTTAGCAACGATTTCATGTGAAGAAGCCTCCTTGTTAATCAGGTTCACCAGATGATTATATTGATTGGGAGTAAAAGTTAGTATAGTCTGCAAAGAAGAGCTATCAATAATGTTGTTTCTTGCTTCAAGTCCTTCAATGTAGTTTGCAGTAGTGATTTGAGGCCTTCAACTCTCTCCTGGATTATGGTATCTATGAGCAGTATTGTTATTCCCTGTTTTAAATCCTTCTACATAATTCACATTATTAGCTTGAATCTTCTGTTATTCCCAAAATTCTGTTGTCTCATATTTCCAAAAGACTGTCCCTTATTATTCTCATCCTCAACACCTTTTTCTTATTGATCCTGTAATTTGGAGGGTAACCAACCAGTCTATAGCAAAAATCTCTTGTATGATTTCTCAAATGACAATGATCACAATACAGTCATGTGTTCTGTTTGGGATTGTTGTTCCGTATAGATGCTAATGCAGTAGGATTATTAATGTCTAATTTCTGTAAAGGCAACACGCAGTTGGCTATCATACTTGATTTCATTTGTTGACTCTTATCCTGTATTATCATGTTATAAGCTTGGTTTAAGCTTGGACTAGGAACTGTCATGAGGATCTGTCTTCTCGACTGAGCAAAACTATCATTAAGCCCCATTAAAAATTGCATCAACTTCTGCCTTTCCATATGCTCTATACTTGTCACATTCACATGCTAGTAAAGGCACTAAGGATGCATGTTCATCCCAAAGTTTTCTCAACTTAGAATAATATTCAGACACTGTGAACATCCCTTGACTCATGTTACTGATCTCTCGATGAATTTAATATATTATGGTTAGATTACACTTATCAAATCTCTCCTTTAAATCCTTCCAAACATTATATGCATTAGATGAGAATATTAAGCCATCAGCCAATTCCTTTGAAACTTAATCTGTGATCCAGGATAATACAAATGCATTACACCTCTCCCATTCATGCTCTAAATCTCCTTTGTAATGTTCTTTACGGCAACTTCCATTAATAAATCCAATTTTGTTTTTTGCTAACGGTGCTACTTTCATTGAATTACTCCATCTAGTGTAATTCTTAATAATAGTAAGTTGATGAGAAATTAAAGTGCTGCCTGGAGTATCAGACGGATGTATAGTGGATTCCTGGGATGAACGTCAGAGAATTTCTCGATCTAATCTCGATTTGATGTGATCCTCTCACGATTTATCGTCTCCGATACTTGAGCTCCACGAACCATGCTTCGATCACCTTTGATGAATCGACTCTGTTCAAACTGTAACAAATGCAACTGTACTTATGGGTTGATGAAAAATTTGGTTCAGCTGGTCTTCCAATCTTCTTCAATTGAATTAGAAATTGTCTCCGTTGCTCTCTTTATTAGCTAGATCTTTATCGTTGCCCTACGCCCTGATATCATGTTGAATATTAGACCTTCCAGCCATTGGAGAGCAAAATGGAGAAGAAAAAAAAGAAAAAGAAGAGATGGAATGAAACAATAAAAGGAATTAAGACCTACTTGATTTCTCATTAGCTGTAATGTCCTATATATATACTGCTATATCTAACTGCTCTAACAACTTTGTAACTAATTGCACTGATTAGTTTTAGCTATCTAACTAATTGGGCTAATTATTTACACTTCCAGTAATTGGGCTAATTTTTTACACTTCCAGTTTCAATAAATTATCTTTTGAAGTTTCTGTTCATATTTATTTATTCAAGGATCTAAACATGATAATGATAATGCATTCCAATCTATCTCTTTCCTCAGTTGTTTATCTTCTCCCCATAATGTTGGGTATACTAATTCTTCAAAATGACAATCAACAAATCTTGTCGTGAATAAATCTCTAATCATAGGTTCCAAATATTTTATAATAGAAGGTCATACCCAACATATATCCCCAATCTTCTTTGGGGACCCATCTTTGTGCGTTGTGGTGGAGTAATTGGAACATATACTGTATATCCAAATATTTTAAGATGGAAAATGTTCTGCTCCTAACCAAAAGTCAATTATAATGGGGAGACTTTATGATAACTTGTGGGTCTAACATTAGCTTCTTTTATAATCAAATAAAAGAAATATTTCTTATCTCTTAAAATAGTATGTGTTGTAGTACTATCTATAAGACACATATCATGATAATTGATTTTGGATCCGATTTGCAATGACCCAACCTAGGGGTCTAGCCATCACATGGCGAATGAGATACCTCGAGGCACCTCATCTAAGCCATCCAAGCATCTCAAGCATTCATAGGTAATAAATAGAAACATAACGCAGAAAATCATAAGGGAAAGAGGCTATGGGTTTTTGAACAATGAAGCAACACCAAAAATAGTGGAAATAACTACATGCATTATTGTGTCCATATGCATACCAACTACATCGTGAGTCAACGGGACTGGTAACAAATAGTCCCCATTAATAGAAAAAAAAATCTAAACAGTATAATACAGAACGTAGATTCCTCAAAAGGGCTACAAATCATTGTCTCAAAATAAACTAAATACGAGCTAGAAGGAAAGAGTGGGGAATCCCGATCTAAGGGCTCACCACAAACAGTAAAGCAGATCTTGGACGTCGAATACTAGTCATGAGTTTGTGGAGGAGTACATCTTCCTACATGGTTATCATGCAAGCAAATATATGTTAGTACATTTAAATGTACTAAGTATGCGAGATACAATGCGCAGATGAAATTGTAATGCCATCATAATTAAATATAACATATAGATATACATGAGACTAATGAGTCATGAAATAAGCTTAAACATGCACAAGTGATTCGACTCAGACCAATATGAGATAATGCACATTTAACACATGAATTCAAGACATATCATGGAATCATATAACTTGTGCGAACAGAACATAACCAACAGTAAGACCATGTGAGCTACTACGTCGAATTCAATAAACTCTTTCCATTGGGAAAAGGCTAATGGAGTCCTTCCATTAGGAAAGAGGGAATCTATTTGTCAGTGTAGATATTCGAAACTTAGTAACTTTGCAATTGCATCTTTCATAACCTTGAGGCCTACGTGGATCTATTAGCCTAGCCTACAAGGCTCCTATAGCGGCACATAGTTTAGGACATTGAGATTTGGCTTCAAGGGATCATGCCTCAACTAACAGAATGAGTCCCAATCTCTAGTCCTTTCGTTGCTAAGTGATCCCATGGAAATCTTTTTAAAACGTATTCTTAGAATCATAAGTAGCAATCATAGGAGTAGCTCGAACTTAAGTCTTTCTTAAACATCTTTTAGGGAAATAATCACTATACACATATCTTTGCCAAACTTAACTTTGAAACTCTTCATGAATGTCCTATTTATAGTCATGATTCACAAGAACTTTCATTGAAAAATAAGGTGGGCTCATTTAATGCATGGAACAATCATAAATCACTTAAGTCTTAAGAAATTTCTTTAAAAGAAACATCGAAATTATCCAGTCTTAATCATATCAAAATCTATATTAGAGTCAATATCAAACTTCAAAAATATATGTACATTTACTTAACAAAGTAGTCATTGAACTTTAGGAACATCATATAGTAGTATAGGAACGATAAAATCATCATAAGCATGCATTA
The DNA here is from genome assembly GCA_025774065.1 of Solanum ossicruentum. Lineage (NCBI taxonomy): Eukaryota > Viridiplantae > Streptophyta > Magnoliopsida > Solanales > Solanaceae > Solanum > Solanum ossicruentum. The sequence goes on along the minus strand of JAOTQR010000097.1, from coordinate 13,063,936 downwards.
GAACTTAAGAACTTAAAGAAAAGGAAAATGTATAATAGGGAACTTTATGGATGAAAGGATACCCATAAATTAACTCACATACTTGAGAAACTAGAGGGAATCAGAATTGAAGTCTTGAAGAAGGAACTTGGGAAACCCTAGCCTTGTTCTTTCCTATCCCTAAGAGCTCCATTGTCTTAGAGAAATTTAAGAGTGTGGAATGAAAGTAATTAGGGCTTTTAGGCTAATAGGCCCCTTTCCCATCCCTAAAATGATATGGTTTTGGAATAGATTTGATGGGAATGAATAAACTACCCCTCATTTAAAAATACCAGAAGCCATCTACAAAACCTCGACTATGAGCCCTAAATTGGTTTACGGGCCGTAGACCCTTTTGTCTGATGACTCACCTGAGAACCCTGAAATATAGACTTTGCTGAATTGGAAACTACAAAAAACAGGATGGGTCATACTATTTTCTATGGGCCATGGTTGAACTTGTAACACTTACCCAAATTCTCACCTTGTATTTGACCTCTTTATACGAGACCTTATACAGATCATATAATGTTCTATGGGCTGTCTGATAAGTCATGGATTACCTTCTTGAAAACTCCAAATTTCTTCATGTTTGGAATTCCACTCATGAACCTATCTATGAGTCGTAAAATCATCCACTGGCCATAGACTATCTCATGAACCACGTTCTCAGTCATTTTTCAAGCCAACTTTTCTGCACTCAGAGCTTCTAAACTAGGGGTCATTACACAATTGATGACCGAAAAATTTTCATACTTTTCATAAAGATTAAAAATATATTATAAAAATATGAAAAACTAACTTGACAAACTATAAAACTAGCAAAGATATAATGCTTTATCATTTAAAAGAACAACATAGTTTTTATTTAGAGATATGAAAGATTATATTAATAGCTAATATGCATCATTATAGTCTAGTTACGGATTCACTTTACCTACTATTACAATTCAGGGAAGGAGGAATATTAGTGCTATCACAAAAGCTAGATAGTTATAAATATAGAAAATAATAATTATTCTTATGATTTTATTTTTCAACTAGATGATGGTTCTTAGTCAATATTCTCATAGAAATCTTCAATTCTCAAACGACTGTTATTTCATCATCATCTTTATAAATAATATTTTTCTCAATATCATCACATTTATTTAAGGGAGTTGTTTCGCTATCATCCATCTGAAAGGTCAAGTGAGTCTCCACATTATTTTCTTTTCTTTTGAGGGAGGCTTGATAAAGCTTAACAAAATGGGGCGTATGACAATCACGTGTCCAATGTCCTTTCATTCCACACTGATGACAAATTTTAATCTTTCCCTTGAAAGTATTATTTGAGAACTCAATTATTCTCAATGTTTATTTTCATCATGATGACGATAATCTGCCACTACGCCCTTACTTGCATCCTCGACCATGACCATGACCACGTCACGACCATGATAATTATTTTGTCATGTTTCATACTGATTAGACCTTGGTAAAACATTCGTTTTAGGGACTGGAGCAGATTTAGTGGGCCTTCACATTATTTTCTTTTCTTTTAAGGGAGGTTTGATAAAGCTTAACAAAATGATCAGGCGTACGACAATCACGTGCCGAATGTCCTTTCATTCTATACTGATGACTAATATTGATCCTTCCCTTGAAAGTATTATTTGAGAACTCTATTATTCTCATGTTAATTTTTATCATGATGATGATAATTATTTCGTCTGCCACCATGCCCTCGCTTGTGTCCTTGAACATGACCACGACCGCTGTAATTATTTTGTCTTATTTCAGACTGATTAGACCTTACTACAACATTTGTTTCAGGGAATGGCCCAGATCCAGTGGGATGAACTTTATGATTTCTCATCAATAAAGTATTATTCTACTAGCCACAAGTAGGCATGTAATTATCTCAGAATATTTTCTAAATTCTTTTCCATGATATTGTTATTGTAACAACACATTTGAAGCATGAAAGGCAGAGAGAGTTTTCTCAAGTAAATCATCATCAGTTATAGTATCTCCACATAATTTTAATATGAAGCCCACTTTGTGAATAACAGAATTGTATTCTGTTACAGATTTAAAATCTTGAAATCGAAGATATATCCATTCATATCGAGCTTTTGGTAATTCAATAAACATTATGTGGTCATATCGATCATTTAAATTAATCCATAATTCAAGTGGATCTTTCACAGTTCAATATTCAGTTTTTAATCCTTCATGAAGGTGATGGCGAAGAAAAATCATAGATTTCGCTTTATCTTGACTTGATGTTTTATTTTTTTGTTTAATAGTGTCTCCAAGACCTGTAGCGTCAAAGTGAATTTCAGCGTCAAGGATCCATGATAAATATTTTTTTTCGATAATATCAAGTACCACAAATTCAAGTTTTGATAAGTTCAACATGATAAAAACTTAAAATGAATGAAATAAAAAATGACTTTTGAATAAAAATTTCCTTTTTGATACAAATAAATTTAAATAGATCATTGAGATATAAAAACAAGTTGGTTACTAATTAATGTAACCTCATACGTAATCAGTATGTTATCTAATTAATCTTCAATCAATTTAAAGTAGAGTTAGTACTAAAATATAGATATATATTAAACAATAGTCCTATTAGTTGTAACAATATAAAATGCTCAAATGAAAATTTAAATAGTATCATAAGTTATTCAAGAAACAAAGTATGATGACATTATTATAATTTATATATTATAAGATATAGGAACAACTACAAGAAGATTGTATACATATTGAGATAGAAGTTTAACTTATTTGTATAGAAGGTTGGGCCTTATGCTGATAACGTGTTATGAAATGATAAGAATATATTAAAAGTAAGAAGGAATATAAAAAAGAAGATGTAGTATTTTTTATTCTCTTTGTTCTTCTTCTTTTCTCTCTCCACTTTGTTACAAGAAAGGGGGTATTTATACTTATGTATACATGGTCATTAATGGATATCCTATTGATATGTATATACTTTGGACACCAAGTATATTTTATGAATGATTAAGTTGCAACACTAATTAAAATAACTGTATATTACACATAATGCATATTGTGTATATGTGTATGTTGCCACAAAATATATTATGTAGATATAGAAAAATATTTATTTGAACATCTATTTTACAACAAACTTATGACTTTTATTGATCTAACAAGAACTGCAAGTGAAACTAACTTTAGGGACTAAAACAGGAAAGAAAAAGATTAAGTGAAACTAATTTTAGGGACTAAAATAGGAAAGAAAAAAATTATTCAAGATAGTATTAAAATGCGACAATTAGGATGACCTGAATGTTGATGCCATAGGTGAGGACGATTAAGATGACATTAACGCCGATGCCATAGGTGAATTAGAGCAACCACGTTACATTGAGGAGAACAACGTGTATAGACTGATGACCACTCATAAAATCCATCTTTATTTTGCCCGCGAACTACAAATGCCTCCATACTTTGATCTTTCACAAGATAATGAAAAGGCAAAAATAATAATAAAAAAAATAATTATCACGATAAAATTGAGAAATAGAAATAAAATTAGTTTTATGACAGTAGAGCATAAGATATTAAGAAGCTTGAAATGATGATTTGATGCACTTATGTTAGCATTATTGATATGGGAATCTTCAGTGTCGTGATAGTCATGTACAATGATTGGGCTTTGAGCACCAGATGTAATATGATGAGTGACTCCATTATCCATGATCCAAGAGGTCTGTTGAGGAGGAAAACGAGCAACAAAATTTTCTCGGACTTGCAAATGGTTATGAGACTGAGATCCTGGTATTGTTGATTGTTTGTTGGAGTGTTCATATATGAACAATGATTACGACAGTAATGATAATTACCTTGGTGAGGAGGAGTTGAGCTTGTCTTTTGTGATACCTCAACGGTGATAGGAGTTGATACCAACTTTTTGTCGTCCTCATACTTTAAGAAAAGCATGTGATTCAGAAGTTTTTCATAAAGCTCTACATAGAAAATTGTTGAATCCAAGCACGAATGAAAACAAAAAGTTCTTAAAATTCAAATTCGAATCCACTAAGAATTTTGACTATGAGTTTGAAATTTGATACAGGCGTACCAACAGTTATAAGTTCATCACAAAGTGATTGAACCTGATGAAGATAATCTGTGACTGGACGAAAGTATTTAGTAAGGCGAGCCAATTATCTCGCAAGCTGAAAATTCTTATTTTTTGCACAAACAATATGTAAAGCATCCCAATCAACTTTTGCGGAGACCTCAACACGGGCCAAGTGTAGGATCAACGGAGGCTAAGATAGTATTTTGAATTAACTGATTTTGGCAAATACCAGAGAACGAATGCAAGGTTATCAACATCATAATCGTTTTGTGAGATGGTGGGAGTGCAGCAAGAGATGGAGCCATTGAAATGACCATAGAGATTGTGACCACATATAAGCATTGAAACTTGAGCTTTCCACAGAGAGAGATTATGTCTGCTAGTTAATTTTAAGGGTAGTTTAGTCATAGGATTGAATTGGACAATAGTAATGGAGTTATTGACTCCATCAACATTTGTCACAGAAATAGTTAATAAAGAGAAAAAAACAGAAGAAAGAAAAGAAGGATCACTAGTCCGAGTTAAAAATACTCTGATACCACAAAGAGACGAGAGCAAAAGATGAGAAAATTGTGTTTTTTGTTATTGGTCATAGTGTTATTATATGAAGAATCTTTACAAAAAGATAATGACTATTAAACAAAGCCTAAACCATTAGAAAGAGTTACAACAGATTACTAAAGATTAGGAACTACAACAATGAAATTCTACAACATTAATGAGTTTTCTCTAATCATCCATCTCCTTAATATTAATATCTATGAATTATAACATTTATTGAACCATTCAAAATTATAAGTTAAACTTGAAAAAAAATATTTAAAGATGAAAATTATGAAAAAGTATAAGAAATATTTATAAATTATATCAAGGTAAATATTTTTATATATAAAATAAATTTTAAGAATTATACATATAATATCAGATTGATTTGATTTTGAATTGATTTTTTTTAAAACTAAAACCAACTGACCCCAAATATAGTCATTTTTTCTTAATTCTAAATCAAACCAAGTTAAGTCAAATCATTAGTTGAATTGGACTTGAATTGTGATTTTTTATTATTTTCGATTCAATTTTATCTATCTTATCGAATAATCAATTTCGTTCATCTTTAATAATATTTAAATGATATCAAATAATAAAATTTATACTAGCAATCAAAACAAATATTGTTTTTAAACTAATTATAGAACATGACATGGTCATCCAAACAAAGTACAACAATACAACAAAATAGGTAAGGATGATCAAAAGAAACTGTAAGAAAACGAGTAAGGGGGTGAAGTAGCTAAAAATGGCAGCTCCGGGAGGCAACTTTCTAAGGGTGGAATAATTTGAAAGCAGACAACATGATTGAACTCTCCCTTCCTTTTTACTGTATGCTTTCTTCTATCTCCTCTTCTGCTCAACACCCACCACTCTCTCCATTATTGCTCAATCATCTCCGCTCTGCAAGAACATCACTGCCCTACCATCCATCAAACCAATCCATCTGGATCAACTGTTTCTGATCAATATATACGAGTTACTTTATAATGTATTTTTATTGTTTTTGATTTTGAAAAAAATTACAAGATGGGGCATCACCATAAAAACCACCATAACCACCACCACTCCACCGCCACAGATGGCGTTCCATAGAGGGTCAATAGTCCACGATTCTCTGGACCAATGACTCGAAGAACTCACTCTTTCAAGCGAATCAACAACACTAACCAAAACACACAAAATAATAGTAGTAGTAGTAGTACTACTGCTACTTTGAATACTCACCATGAGATTGATGTACCACTCAACTCACCCAGATCTGAAATCAATGCGAATATTGCTGATGGGTATGAGATTTTAGTAGAAAAGAAACATACCCATTTGAGTAATGTCATCCAAAGGGTGCATTTGAGGAAAAAATTGGAATCTTTGACTGTGGATTTTGGGTTTGGCTTGGAATTGAAAGGAAGGAAAAAGTTGGGACACTGGATGTTCTTGGTGTTTTGTGGGATGTGTTTATTTATGGGTATTCTCAAGTTTTGTGCCTATGGATGGTTCGGATCTGCTATTGAAAGAGTTGCCTACAGTCAGGTTATTTTCTTTAGATTTTAACTCAGTTTTGAAAATGCAACTGATGATCTTGTTCTTCTGCACTACTAATTGCATTAGTAGAGTTATGTTTTTTCAAACGTTTGACGTTGCCCAATAGGATTCATATGACTCACTGGTTAGTCAGCAAAGTCTAAGGGATCAAAATACACATGCCTATAGACATATTGAAGGAGATACCCAACATAGTGGAGAACGGAATCATGTGGAACAGACTTTAAGTATGGTTACATCGGGTGTTGTTGGTAACCAGAATAGCATGCTAGATGTAAGTCTCACAAATTTTCCAGCTTGTTAGAACTAAAGAAAGTATCACATCTTAATGTTGTTGTTTTTTTCCTTTTCAGTATTCAGAAATATGGTTGAAGCCAAACAGTGAAAATTTCACTCAGTGCATTGAGCGGACAAAGAGTCAGAAACGTAAACATCTGAACAACTAAAATTCGTTTTTGTTTGGCCTATTAACTGTTTTTACCTTTCCCTCATCCTTTTTGCTTTCCTTGGCAGTTGTAGATGCAAAGACAAATGGTTACCTTCTTATAAATGCAAATGGTGGCTTAAATCAGATGAGATTTGGGGTCTGGTTGTTATAGGTTTCATGCTTCAGTTCCTGTTATTAAAGATTTCTATATCTCCATCTGATAAACAAATAATTCTAGAATGCAGATCTGTGATATGGTCGCTGTTGCTAAAATCATAAAGGCAACACTTGTACTTCCTTCTCTTGATCATACATCCTACTGGGCAGATGAAAGGTGCTCTACTTTTACCACTTCGTTGAATTCATATTTCATGAGATCATCACTAGAATCTTTGAAATGGTTATTTTGATTTGGGTTGTGATAGGCAAAAGTTATGAAAGATACCCACCACCCACAACACATATTTTATTCAGCTTGAATAACCAAATTTATATGTATCATGTGTGTTGGATTGTTTTTCACCCTACTAGTTTCTTGTTGATCATTTTGTGTAGAGTTTACTGACTGCACCTTACTTAGTAGATCCATACTTGTATAAACTTGTAAAGATCATTGTTATCCATATGTTGAGCTCAAAACATGTACGTATGAGCTCCTTGCGAATGGGAAAAAAAAGTCTAGCATCACAGAACAACATAGAGTCCAAATTTTGGTACTCTGGCCACAGGTGCTTCTATGTTGTAGTTGATGTCGAAGGGGAAACTTTAGTGTCTAGATGATTCTTAGTTTCTGTTATAATCCTTAATTATAGGAATTTTATTAGAATCCTTAATTATAGGGATTTAAGAATTTTTTATAGGATCAATTATAAGGATATGATGCCAATCAGATATTCTGTAAATATTCAGCTGCCTTGTATAGAGCCCTAGAGCCCCAAGCTCCTGTATATATTGGCCTAATGCCATACCTCTCAAAAGACAGTAAAAAGAGAGAGTTTAGCACGAGGACGTAGGCACCACTTGCCGAACCTCGTAAATCATTTGTGTTCTTTTTTCTTTATTTTTCTCTACATGGTATCNNNNTTGGAGCAATTTATCCCCTGTTAATGATATATTACCCCTCTTAGATCTCATTAGCTCCCTCAATATGGCTTAGAGACTATTCTCTTGCTCGTGGCTAACTCCCTGATTAAATAGGTGTTTTTGTTCTCCGGAGTTAGCCATGCTAAATGTGTATGTAATCTGCATCCTCTTGATGCCTTTCTAATACAACATCTTACTTCATCAAAAAAAATTGACTGCAGTTGCTATCCTTTATAGCAACTTTTCTTGATAGACTTTACACAACTATGCTCATGATTAGAGAGAGAGTGGCTTGTTACTGAATGGAAGCATAGCTCCAGGGCTGAGACTGATAAATCAGTTTTGGATACATGAGTATCTCGAGTTAAAAAGCATGATTTATGAAGGATGAAATGACGGAAAAAATCCTTCCTCAAATGAAGACTGTAAAGAATGAGCCTTGTACTCAATTTCTTATAGGCTTATTAACCGAGAAATCAGTTTACTTGTAACAATGACACTTTGGGAAACTTAAAACAGAAGTGGTAAGAAAGAAACGTTAACATCAGCATCACAATTTCGATTTTGGAGGATCTCCTTTAAGATACAAGCCGTTAAGGCAGTTGATGGAGTCTTATCCTCGGGTTGCTACGTAATAGGTGTCTGTTTTTCTCTTTTTGTTGGGTAACAATTGTATCTGCAATATAATTTTTTGAGAAATCTAGCCCGTATACCATAGGGGAAGCCTCTTAACACAATATGAAAGTAATGTATTTAAATTCCACCCGCTGACCTTATTAAGTTCTTAAAGTCCAATTTTTAAAACTGAAATTTCATTGTATGCCGTCATAGGAAAAAATGCTAACTCCCATTTCATAAGAGATTTTGTCTAATTATACCCACGTTGCAGGTCCAATTTCAACAATTTATACCATCAGTTTCTCTCTCTTCTTTTAAAAACAAACTCACGCAACAAATCCCAACATATTTTGGACTGAGGCGTAGTTGTTGTAAGGCATAGCACAGGGCTTAATTCATTTGGCAAAGGTAGGCATTTGAGGCTTAGATCACAAGTTCATGCCCTATGCCAAATGCAGTAAGCCTAGACCCTACTATTTAAGTTTAGATGGGTAGAGGGGAAGGCCCATCATTCTCGAGTTTCGAAGGCTAGCATTGATCCTAGGAGTTGGCTCCAGACAGATTATTCAGTATCAAATAAAAAAGAAAGAAAGATGGAGTAAGATCGGTTGTACTAAAGAAATAAGATTAGGAAACAGAGAGTGAAAAGGAAAATATGATAAATTTTGAAGAAAAGCAGAAAAGAAAAGGGAAAAAAATAGGAAGAGTCACCTTGTCAAAAAGGAAGAGAAAAGAAAAGGGAGTCGTAAGATGGGGAAAGATATGATTTTCTTATTTCAAAGGAGCTGGTGGGTCACCCTCCAGAACTTTGAGTCTTGGCTACAGTGAGCACATCCAATCATCTCTAAATATTGTGGGGGTGTCTTTAGCCACATGGAGACATCTTAAAAAGTTATGTGCATGAAATAGTGATAGCAAAATGAACCCGATTTCACTTACCCGCCATATTTAAATAGGTTGAGTGAGTGATGTTGATAATGGGTAAAATTTGGGTTCGACCCATATTTTAGCTGTGCAAATTTTGGTAACTCACAGGTTATTCACGGGTCTGATTTGGGTTGGCTGCGGCTAAATCACTCACTGCTACATAGCTAATTAGTTATGATTTGATTGCAGTATGTCACTCTTGAGATTTTTGAGGGCTTTACTTTAGTTGTTTTTTCTACGTTTGCTTCCATTTGTACTTTTAAAGAGTCTTTGCTTTCATTTTAAAAATAGTTTGTACTGGTGTATTATAGGAAATATATGCCATTATTAGCTCTTTGAGGGCCTCTATGGCGGGCAAGAGGAGGGAAGTGAGGTTGAGATGGTTTGGGCATGTGCAAAGGAGGTGCATCGACACTCCAGTGAGGAAGTGTGAGAGGCTGGTGGTAGGGGGTGCACGGAAAGGTAGAGGTAGGACGAAGAAGTATTAGGGAGAGGTGATTAGACAGGACTCGATGCAACTTCATATTACAAGGACATCACTAGTGGACGTCACGTATTAGGATAAAAGGTTAGTAGGGTGAAGTGTAGTCTTGCCATGCGTATGTTTAGGCTTGTTAGTGCTTGTCATAGTATTAGTCGTACTCATTGTAGTTCCTGCCATATGTTGTATTGAGTATTTTGATTACGACACAATTTTGTCAATTTTGTTGTCGTTTTTTAAGACTTTACATTGTTTTTCTTATTATCAAGTATGTTTTCTTAATTATTATCAAGTATGTTTTCTTAATTGTTTCTTCTCCTTTTACTTGAGTCTGCTGCACTTGAGTCGAGGTTCTTTTGGAAACCACCTCTCTACCCACCTCAAACCCCAGTTAGTGGGAGTTCACCGGGTATGTTGTTGTATTAGCTCTTTGAGGTTGCATGCATGTCCAATTGTCGTACTACCCCCTTCCAAAGCAATTACCAATAGCTTTTTGCTATCTGCATCCTAAAGCATAGACCCTATTTTTCTAATCCAAATTGAATAAATTTTTTATTGATTTTGGTGTAATAATGAATTAAATCATATTTTGAGCTTTACAAAAATTACATAGTTCATCAAAAGATTGTAGGATCAAGTTGGAAAATTGTATAGAAATACTAACTAGGTTGTAATATTACTAATTTTCTATTAGGATTACGCTGATGTACCTTCATCGGACATATTTTAATTGTTTCAAATGTGCTACTTTTAAAATACATTTATCATCAAAATTTCACTTTTAAGAAAAATAATATTAAATTCATATTTGGTTATGTATAAAATCTAACAGCAGAAGTTTCACTACCCCTATTAAAAATGGGTGAAGCCCATCTATCTTTTATCCAGCCCGTTTATAACCCTAATTTTTAACATGCTTAAATATGGGTGGGTTGAATTGTGACCCTTTTTGCACCTGTGTTCTACCCGTCCATTTGCCACAAGCCCATCCCTATATGTGAAGAACATAGTTGCAGCAGAAGTAGATGGGTGGCAGTGCACCTTATCTGTACACATTGGTCATCTTAACTTATGAAGCTAAACAACCATATGCAGCCTACTTCAGCACTCATTAGAGTGGCCAAAGTAGCTACAAAAAATAGAAGACTTGGGTTAGCGTTCTAAACTTGGCAAATCAGTGTAATGCAAACATGCAGCTCTTGATTTGCTAGATATTAATAAGCCCAACTGACAGTGTTTGCAGCCAAAGAATAATCTCATCTTTGATTTAAGTGATAATAAAAGATTGTTTTTTCCTTGGCTCAGTCATCTTTATCTTTGTTTCCTAAATGCAGTGGCTTCAAAGATCTTTTTGATTGGCAGCACTTTATTGAAACTCTAAAGGATGACATCCACATTGTCGAGGCACTACCACCAGAATTTGCTGGAACTGAGCCTTTTAACAAAACGCCTATATCCTGGTCTAAGGTAAAGTACACTGATTTATATGGGTATTTTTGACATGGTTGTGAGTACTCCTTTTAGTGAAGTATGAAACTAGCAATTGGTTCCAAGTCATGGTGTGGTGATGAGTATCTGCCATTCTTACATGCTTCTCTAATTTGATCAGATTAGTTACTATAAATCAGAGATCCTCCCTCTTCTGAAGCAGCACAAAGTAATGTATATTACTCACACTGATTCTCGAATAGCCAACAATGGGATACCTGATTCTATTCAGAAGCTGAGATGCCGTGTAAATTACCAATCATTAAAATACTCGTCTCCCATTGAAAATTTGGGAAGGATTTTGGTTTCGAGGATGCGGCAAGATAGAAAGCCTTATCTTGCTCTCCATTTAAGGTCAGTTCCTGCCTCTTTCTCTCATAGCTGTAGTTACATACAATTCCAATTGTTTGTGTCATTACTTTTGATTAATGCTGGGGTTATAAAATGCTAATAATCCGAGTCTAACATCTCTAAGAAAAAAGAGGGGGAGAACTTCTGGATGCCACTTTTTCAGTTAAAGGTTCAGGCCAGTGGGTATACCAGACATGCCATTTATTATAATAGCTTAGTTTGATTTTTCATTTCAATCAAAATACATTAAAAAATGGCAACTATATCACTTCATGCCTGTATTGTTATGTAGCATTACACTTGTGTTAGCTGTCTGTATACCTCTGTAAATTAACTAGGTGACAAAGTTATCTGAGAAAGTTATATAATTTTTAGTTCATTATTTTTGCAGGATCAATATTCATAGTTTGATGCTTTAATTGGACACAGTTATCTATTTATCTTAGTTTTACTTCTAATCTTATAGGACCGTTGCACTGTAAAAGCAACGGCATTGACTGAACTATTTTTGTAACTGCAGAGTTGTATATCAGATAAATGTACTTCGATTTATTTCTCAATTATCTTGATGGATATAAGTCATTTGGATGGTAAATTGCAAAATTTATAATGTTGATGTCTTATCTTAGCAGAGGCATTCGCTATAAATTTGATTTTGTTTTCCTGCTAAAACTGTTATTTCTGAACTCTTTTCACAGAAGCAGTTTATGATGCTACTTGCAGATACGAGAAGGATATGCTTGCTTTTACAGGCTGCAGTCATAATTTGACAGCAGAAGAGGATAAAGAACTCCGTAGCATGCGTTATGAGGTCAGCCATTGGAAGGAAAAGGATATTGATGGTGCAGAAAGAAGAAAGTTAGGTGGTTGCCCATTGACTCCCAGGGAGACTGCCCTTCTGCTTAAGGGGCTGGGATTCCCATCCAGTACAAGGATTTACTTGGTGGCTGGTGAAGCTTATGGGAATGGAAGCATGCAACCTCTTCTTGAGAATTTCCCAAACATATTTTCCCATTCAACACTTTCAACAGAGGAGGAACTGAACCCTTTTGAGAATCACCAAAATATGCTGGCTGGTTTGGACTATGTTGTTGCTCTTCAGAGTGATGTTTTCGTTTACACATATGATGGAAATATGGCCAAGGCAGTACAAGGTCATAGGCGCTTTGAGAACTTCAAGAAGACTATTAATCCGGACAGGTAATTATTCTTGCCACAGTGCCATCTGCCTATTCCCTTGTTATCTGGCTAAGACAGATTTTCTGTTGTCAAACTACGAGTACGCAATATTCTCAAATCTAAGTACTTCCGTCAACCTAACTTTTTGAGTCTAATCATCCTTTTGCAGGATGAATTTTGTGAAGCTAGTTGATGAACTTGATAATGGTAAGATCTCGTGGAAGAATTTCAGCTCCAACATAAAAAAGCTTCATGAGACTCGTTGTGGGGCTCCTTATGTGAGAGAGCCAGGTGAATTCCCAAAGCTGGAAGAGAGCTTTTATGCTAATCCCCTTCCTGGCTGTATATGCGAGAGAGAACCCACAGATAATGAAGTTTGAACACTAAGTGCTTAGTCCCTTGATCTTCTAGGAGTTCAGCTTGCAACACTATGGGAGGTATTGCCATGCATATGGCTCTAAGAGCATGTGGATTGAGTCTCTACTAAAGAATTCATCTCACTGGGACTTCTCCCCGTTTAGAAACAGGTGCCTTGTATTATATGTCAACCATCAAGGTCAAATTTCAGCCATTTGTTGCTGGTGCAGAGTCAAGTATACCGTTCAACCATCAAAGACATTAGTCCTTGTTGTTAATTGGACATTTTCCACTTTACTTTCTTGGCTAGGAGGATGGTGCTGCCAATATCTACATACGGCAGTATATGCACCCTGCAGAGCCAGATCATAAGATTTGTGGGTGGTTGATATAGAATGTATTGTTTCTTGAGATACAAATGACCAAATTACATTGTTAATCAAACATTATTTTCGGGCCTCCTTTCTATTGAATTGCTTGAGATGAGCTTAAATGCAATGACACTGTCACTGAAGATTCATATAGTTGGCTCTAACTTGTTTGAGAGTGAAAATTGTTTCTATTGAGTAGGCCTGCTTATAAAAGTATAAGATTGAAAATTCCGTCCGTCTTTATGTTCCTTCACTCTTGCTGCAAAACTTCAATTTTAAAACCGGGGTTAAAGGTCTTGCTCTTACCAAATCCATGAGGCGCAGAACATATGAATGTCTTTTATTGTAATCTTGAATGGGTACTTGCATTTTTTATTGTTTTCCATTCGGTGTCTGGAGTCTGTATTGGAGTCCTGGCTTACTCGCATTGCAAGGCCCATTGGTGGTGGCTCCCAACAAGATTTTCTCCATACTTGGTGCTCAAATATGAGACCTCTAGTTAAAGGTGAAGCAATCCCACCAGTACAACACAACCCATTTTAGTGAATGAACGGGTAATTACAATGCAGTAAAAGGAACTCAAACAGCATTATCCATAGCCGGAAGAAGCTTAGTTAAACTCCAAATTCCAAATATAACTACCATTGCTTTTCCTCAAATAAAGTCTTTGAGCTAAGATATAGACGATGACATTTTCTTTACAGTAACACACACACACACACTAAAGGAGGGCAAACTTGTAAAGTATTTTCTTCAATTACAGAGGATGCAAGTAAGGTGGAAGAATTCAACATCAAACCATGGAAGTTCTTATAAATGGGTAAATCCTCAAAGGCTCGGACAGGTTCCCACACTTTTTGGGCTTTTCCGTCCATCATCAACCATATTCTCCTCATGCAAACTAATCAATGAATGATGAAAGAAACAAAACTAATTGTAGAAAATGAATTGAATCACACCATCACACTAAAGCTGTAGAATAGACTCAACGAGCTCATAGAGGCGCGCAAGCTCTGCCTTGTCAATTAAGTGGAACTCCCGTGTCAAGCAAGAGCATGCATCATTTTTCCTCAATCTACACTAACTACATTCTACTTGTAGAGATATATGACGCACTACAAATTTATGAAATGCATTAAATCAATAAAATCAATTGTACCACTAGTATAAACTTACCCATGCGAACAGAACAAAGTGCTTAAAGCAGGTATTCATATGAGCTTCTTCCTTTAGACTGATAATCTCTTAAAAATTTGAATCATAAATGTGACCATATACACGAAATAATCGCTTAAATATTGTCTTTACAACATCTTGGAAGTTAGACGGAAATGGTACACCTGTAGCATAACATTGATCAGACATGAAATTGAGAAATTTTGATCAGAGTAATATGCACACATAAAGAGAGACTACCCACCCAGATTTTGGGGAAAAATTGATTCATCATCTAGCTGAGTTTCTATCCAACCCATCAAATAATCCACATATTTTGGAGCAGAAACTTCTATGGGTTTCTTTATATTAACTCCATCAGCCCAGCGATACTCGTACTTGCCAAAAGTTATTCGCAAAAAATGTATCAGCCCTCCCACTTGCCAGAGACTGGAGTACCACAACTTATTCCAGTAAGGCAATCTACTTAGGGTTTGACTACCCATTTTCTTGTGGTGGCATTCCCATGGATCTTCAGGTAGAAAAAGCCACAGGAGTTTTTCCATAGAAACATAGAATGGCTTGTAGGGAATGAAGAAGAGAATAGGATGATGGAGGGGAAGTGGGCTAAGTTGTTAAATCGTTTCACAGGGTTTATATGGGAATGATGTAGGCGGAAGAAAAGTATGAGATACCAAAGAACTGAAGAAGGTAGCCTTTTTCACTGGTGTGCTGTGACGAAGGTAATATTGATGACAGATGACTCTAGGAAGAGAGTAATAATGGTAATGGGTTGGTATTCAGTAGACAATTGAGAAAACAGCTGTCCTGCTTTGTTGCAATTCACTACATATGTATAAAATCTAGCATTTCCGCTACCCAATGTTATAGTAATAATACCAAGAAGACTGTAAGAGACAACTACAAATAGGAGGAATCATAAGATCAATAAAGAAAGAAAGGCAACCGGAAGAATTAAGCCATTATGCATTTTGTGACAGTTTGCAACGAGTAAAATAGAAGATAGCGAGAGATATAGATAGTCCAAAATATTCTTTTTGTTTCGTCAACTTTTTCGTGTAAGAAGAAATTTTCCATTTGAACCATAATGGTGGTTAAGCCAGCCACTCATTTTTTCACACACAAAGTCACCGTGTTCAATATTTCAATTACTGAACTACTCTGATTCATCCAAAAACAAAAATCGGTTAGCCAAATAAATAATTAACAAAAATCGAAAACTTAAGTATAGATAGGAGCTAAATTTTTTGGGACAATAAATCCCAAATAATTACTAGCAGTTGTGAATCGAGTTTGGCATAAGATATGGACAGGTATAACCAGTTTAAAATTTTGCAAAGTTAATGGGTAATAACCTTCTCTTTTGATGAAAATTATACCTACAGGGGTCTAGTCCTCTTTAACTCCATTCTAAGCAAACAGATTCAATCATGATGGATAACGTTGTGGTGTAACATATCTACAGTGCTTATTTACGTATTTAATAAATAAATATGATCTACCACAAAGTGAACAGATTGAGAAACCTACTTTGGCCCTGCAGACATTGTCGGACAGCTCCGACGGGGTGAAGAATTCTGTTAGAGTGCCACACAAGATATTCACTTGGATGAAAAAGTCAATAGTTGTAGGAAAGGAGAGAGATAAAAAGTTAGGATCAACAGAAATGTACTTACGATATCCAACAATCATCATACGGGTGGATGCACAACATCCGGATTGAGTACTTGGAGCAAATATACAGACACACATACACCAGACAACCTAATCTCAAAGGATATTCTGTTTTATGCTACAAATTGAAGAGAGGAGGTTGTGGGATAAAAATTCAACAAAGATGTTACAAAGGGACACCAAAAGTTACTAGAAAGCAGTATATATCCTTATTATTGAGTCAATATCATGGTACAAAAGCGTCGAGAGAACCTCTAGAAAGAAAATCATTCCTCGATAAAACTTTTAGATAAAATTTGTACCACTTTCATGGCTATATGGCAGAAATTTGTGGTTCTGGCAATACCAAAAGTTTAGATTCATCACAAAGTCAATATGTAAATGTCTGCAGGCCAAGGTGAAGTTACGAACCAAGCGAAGTCAATCCACATTCTCACAAGTCGCGACAAGAGGTATTCTAAAACAGCCTAATGTCAAATTATCTATCTGCAATTATTTATAACCTGATTGGATCTAAGTTATAGACACTCCATCAGCCATCCAAAAACACAAAGAAGTAGAGAAAATCAACAAAGGGGAACTTTGCAAGGTATATAAAGAGCCCAATCATTTGATAAATCAACTTATTTGTCTTCTGAAGCATGTTTTTTTTATCAACGCACAAAGAAAATATTTTGTTGCTAATTTAGCATAGCAATGTTCCTACAAATGGAAAACTTACTATTTATAGCGAGCCACTCGTTAAGAGCTTCTCCAGGCGGTAGCCGTACTGCTTCCTTCAAGTTTCCACTACCTAAAGTAGTATCAATGTGTTTCTTAAGTTGTGCACCCTGCATTTTGAATCATCGGAGCAATAACAAGAAAGGTTAATTAGCTACTTGCAAACTAAGAGGTGATTAAAAAATACAAGTGGAAGAGCAAATTCTAACCTTGCTTCCTGATGGAGCACTCTTTTTAGGACGAAAAGTCTTGTGGTTTCTGAAATGATCATATGAAACAAAAGGGAATTTTCTTGAAGTTAACAAGTCATAATCCAAACAACCAAAGTGAGAGAAAAGTTACCTATTTCCAATGCCAAAATGACTCATGATTGAAGATGACGGAGACAAGGAAAAGGGTATGTATTGGAAGAAGGCTTAATTTGTAGTCATTATCATCCTATTTATATAAAATAAAAGAGTGTAGACTGGCAAGGAAGGACCCTTTGTCTCTCTTTTATAAATAATTATTAAATAGGAATGTGAGCATAGGCCAACCAGGCATCTCTTCTTCTATCTTTGCCATCGCCATGCCAACTGTCTCTCTACTTCTTGCTCTAGGATTCAGGATCCTATGCTAAATGTGGAAATTCAATATTTATACGAAGAATTTTAAAATATGGCATATCAAAATATAGTTCATCTGTGGAGTATATTACAATACTAACAAATATATAAAGTGGAATTACTACAAATTAATTATTCAGACGTTGAAACTTTGGTTATTCTACTTTGATCAAAAATGTCCATTTGATGTAATTGATCAACAAAGAGAATTACATGCTTGTACTTTTTTTAAAATATTTTTATATGTTTAAGGTGTTGCAGAAGCGAATTGGATAGAGTAATTATGTCACTGTTACTATCCAAAAATAAAAATCGCTAAAGAATAGTAAAAGATGATAAATAAAAAGAACAACGAATTTACACACCATGTTTTCTTTTCCTGCAATCTTGAATCCTTCTAGCTGAGTCATGTAGATTTCCTCTTCCAAATCATCATGTAAAAACACTGTTTTTACATCCATTTGAACTAGTCTAAATCTAATTGCGCTATCAAAGCCAACAAAACTCTAATGGAGGAGTGCTTCATGACTGGAGAAAATACCTCATTATAATCAATTCCCTCCTTTTGTGCATATCCTTTGGCCACCAATCTTCTTTGTAGTGAATATCTTCTTGGTTAGGAAATCCTTCTTTCTTTGCATATACCCATTTACACCCAATTGCTTCTTGCCCTTCGAGAGGTTGGCTAATTTTCATGTATTATTCTGATGAAGGGACTTTATTTCCTCATTCATGGCAACTTTTCACTTTTCTTCACCATTTTGGATAGCTTCTTTATAAGTGGTTGGAATGTCATCAATAATGACTGAGTTGCACATGTCATCGTCTCAATGAGACGCATAGGCTTCTTCACAATTCTTTTGGGTTTATGGGTATCTATTGACTTAAGTTGTTGTTCAGATTCCTGAGTTGGAACCTGCATCTCAATTGGCTCTTCTTCCAAATCATCATTTGTTTCTTTATCTGCCTTTTGTGGAGTAAAAATAAATTTTCCCTCAAACTCCACCTGCTTTGAAGCACTATTAGTTACTTTTGTAGCTTCATCTGCATCTTTTTTCATCGTAGTAGATTCGTCAAAAGTAACATCTTGACTGAATATTACTTTTCTTGTCTCTAGACACCATAGGCGATATCCTTTGACTCCAGAAGTAATTCCCATAAAGATAACCTTCTTAACTCTCGAATCCAATTTTGACTCTTTCATATGATAATATGCAATTGAGTCAAATATATATAAAGAGTCATAATCCCAAATAGTTTTTTCATACCATTTTTCAAATGGTGTCTTCCCACTAATTGCAGCAGATGGCAAATGATTTATGATGTGGCATGCACATATTATTGTCTCAGCCCAAAATTCTTTGCCCAAGCCAGCGTTGGATAAAATACATCGAACCTTCTCCAGCAAAGTTCAATTCATGCATTCTGCCACTCTATTCTATTGTGGTGTATTTTTGACTGTGAAATGTCTAACGATGCCATTTCTTCAAAAACCTTCTAGAAAAGATAATTTTTGTATTCTCCGTCATTGTCTATACGAAGACACTTGATCTTTTTGCACTTTGAGCTTCTATCATCATCTTCTATTTGAGAAAGATTCCCAACACTTCATCCTTAGTCTTCATCGTATACATCCGCATCCTTCCTAAAAAGTCATCAACAAAGATTACAAAGTAGTGTTTCCCACCTAATGAAGGTGTTTTGGAAGCACCCCAAATATCAAAGTGAATATAATCCAAAATACCTTTCGTATTATGCATAGTTATTCCAAATTTAATCCCTGTTTGCTTTCCTTTCACACAATGCTCACAAAAATACAAGTATCCAGATTTAACACCTTTCAACAATCCTTGATCTGATAAGGTTTTCAAGGATTTTCCTTCTGCATGTCCCAAGCGCATATGCCATAGTCTGGTTGCCTCTGCCTCTTTGTCAACACTGGATGTTACTGCTGCTCTCCCGATAACTGTACTACGATGATAACGGTATAAATTGTTGTCCTTCTGAATAGCCTTCATTACGACCAGCGCACTAGAACATATTCTCATCACTCCATTATCTGCAGTGATTTTGAACTCCTTTGAGTTTAGGGCTACTATAGAAATGAGATTTTTTTTTTCAAATTTGGTATGTACTGAACATCTGTCAGTGTTCTGCACAATCCATCATGATTGTTTAATCCGATTGAACCAACAGCGTATGGGATAATAGGGCTATTATCTGCAGTGTGAACAACTCCACATTCTCCTTCTTGTAGATCAATAAACTAGTCCCGATTAGGACACATATGATAGCTACAAATTGAGTCCATCAACTATACATCAGATGATGTGGATGACTCCATTGTAACTAGTGAGAAATCAAAGTCATCACGGTCAACTACATTTGAATCCATGACAGCTTTTCCATTGGCCTTCTTTTTTAACTTTGGACAATCTTTCTTCCAGTGTCCTTTTTCTAGACAAAAGGAACATTCATCTTTGTTGGGTCTGAATGATCTTGACTTGGATCTCCCCTTCTTCGTTCTCATTTGATTTTGAGAACGACCTCTCGTTACTAATGCTTCTCCTTCTTCGTTCTTCTGTTTCTCTTTCTTTCTTTGTTCATAACTATACAAAACTGAATAAACTTTTTTAAGAGAAATTTTATCCACTTCATTCCTCCCATAAAGTAGAGTAGTTTCAAAATGCTCGTACTCATCAGGAAAGGATGCCAACAACATCAATGCTAGATCACCATCAATAAATGTTACATCCATATTTTGCAAATCTGTTACTAATTTTTTGAAACTGGTGATATGATTATTCATTGTGCTACCAGGAACATAAGTGAAGTGAAATATTCTTTTCTTTTTGTACAGTTTATTTTGAATATTTTTCTTCAAAAATTTATCCTCCGATGCCTTTCACAACTTACTAGCAGAAGTTTTCTTTGTGAATGGATATTTTTGATCTCTTCCAAGGAAAGACCGAATGGTATCACAAGCAACACGGTTGATGCATCTCCAATCTGCATCTCCTACATTTTCTGGTTTCTATTCTTCTAGAACAAGATTTAATCCTTTTTAAAGGAGGACATCTTTGACCTCACATTTTCACATCCCAAAGTATCCTGTTCCGTCAAAAATTTAAACTGCAAACTTCGCGTTTGTCTGAATTCTTGATATAAGCAAAGATACCAATGACGTGTTATTGACACTTGGGGTGGACTCCTGTGGCTTGTCTGAGATCGATACTTCTTTATTTCCCTCCCCCATTTTGTATCACAGATACTATTTAATAGTTGACTACACAGACCAAGATAATTCTTTTCTGATGTGGAAGTTCAGACTATGTTGCAACCACAAAGCATACAAAAAAAAAATATCTTGACAATACAAACCCAAGAAAAAAATCTTTTCTGATGTCCACAGAGCATACAACCTTGACTCTGATACCAATTGTTGCGGAAGTAAATTGGGTAGAGTAATTATTTCACAATTACTATCCAAAAAATAAAAGCCGCTAAAGAATCGTAAAAGAGGAAAAAAAATAACAACGAATATATGAGGTTCGATAAAAAATATTTTACCTACGTCCTCAGACAAAACTAACCCAATTTTATTTCACTCCAACAAACCCAATTTTATTTCACTCCAAAAAATACAAGTTAAATACTACAAGAGAGAAAGATGAACAAATATCTTAGAAGATAAGACGATAAGTGAGAGGTGTGTTTCAATTTCTAAAACTATATTTTAATTTATAGGGGGAAAATCCCCTTTCACACTTGCCACCCACCGATGTGGGATGACCAAACAACATAAGGTATTAGTATGATATTATTGAAACGTTATAATTCTCTATATGAGTGTATGTAAGTCAAAGTTGAACAAACTATGATTATCGATTTCCTAACCGAATAATATTAAATTAATTTGATGAGATTATAAAATAATATTTTTTTTAATATCAAAATCAAAATTTTATATACTATATCATTCTCACCCCAACCTTTCTGTCTCTATATTCTACATGTTAATGAGACTTGAGTGCTAATATCTTGGTTAGGATATTTTAAGAAACTTGAATAAAGAGTCCATAATCAAAAGGGTAATAAATTAATTGAAAATTTCAAAAGGTAACTTCACTTTTTAATACCACAATGGTAAAGGCGCAACATTTCTTGCACCTTACCTCCTGCACTTAATGTCCTTGTTTGATGAAAGAAAAATGAAAGAGACGGCTGTTAAAAGTTAAGGTAAGGCGTGAGCACTGTCTGCCTTACCATTTTTTTTTTATATATATTTTTAGTTGACTTATTACCATTATTTGCTTTGTTTTTTTTTAGGTTTTACCTTTCTTCTCTTTTTCTTCTATCATATAAGAAGCATGATATTTTTATGTGTAATATATATTACAAATTATCAACTTTTATATATTACAGTAACTTTATTTTTTATTTAAAAACATTCAATTTTAACAAATGTGGATAATTTTAAAGTTGAAGTTGTTTTTCATATAAATAAATATAAAATTATGAACTTTATTAAATGTGAATAGCATTACTAATTCATCTTTTTGTCTCACTTATATTCTTGAACTAACAATCCTTTCTTTTAAAGAAAATATTTATTATAAGTCATTTTTAATGGAATGACATAAATTCCAATCTCTACTAAATTTTATCACATAATTTATACAAATCAAAATAATGTACCTCTTTAAGCCCCCCAATTTTTTTTAAAAAGAAATCTATTAATCTTTTCAAAAAAAAAATTGTTTTAGGATCATGAAGAAAGAGTTCTTCTTTACTTGGATAAAATATGTGAATAATATTTTTTAAAAATTAGACAAACTAGCAGTACCTTTTTTGCTGTAGATTTTTTTTTTAAAAAAAATTAACAGGTATATATTAGCTATAATAAATTAATGAACAAAATCAAATAACAAATACTTTCTTCAATTAAATTTTCACATAATATGTTTAAGATAACCAAAAAATAAGACATCTCATACATGCATATACATGACATATCTTTAATTTGAAATCACAACATCCGAAAAATTTCCTTACTTTTTTTTAATTAAACTCTATTAAATCAAAATTACACAAACAAATTAAAACAAAATGAATACCGCTACAATATAATATTATGAAGGAGAGTATTGTTATCCGCAATTAAAATTCAATTTTTTAAAATTTATTTGTGTGAAAAATACTTTCAACTTTAATATTATTCATATTTATTAAATTGAATAATTTAAATAAAAAATAAAATGACTATAATTATAATAATTGATGATTTATAATATATTACACATTAAAAAAATAATGTTTCTTATATGATTAAATAAAAATGAAAAGAGAAGAAAAGCAAAACATAAAAAAAAAAGTAAAAAAGAATGGATAAAACGTTAACTAAAAAATAAAAAATAAAAAGGTTTATAGGACTGCTTGCGCCGCGCCTTGAACTTTTGTCAAACAACTGACATTAAGCGCAAGAGGTACAGGGTTGCGTCTTTAATGTTTTAATCACGCTCCGAAAAGGTATTCTAGACGTGATTGGCACCCAAAAACTATTGCTAGTCCCCAAGCAAACCACTTAGATTCATAACATTCATTCAATCAATAAACTCTACTAATCTTCGGAAGACAAAAGAAAAGTAAATGGGCACATCTCATCATCTAGTCTCAAAAGAATATAATAAGTAAAAAGGCTAGTGGAAAGAACTAGCTCGACAAGTCTTGCATCAACATTTAATTCTAGGGTAAGAAACTATATGAGGATGAACCCGCCAGAGTTCAATGGATCTAAAGTGGATGATGACCCTCAAGAATTTATTGACGAGGTATACAAAGTGTTGTCAATTATGGGTGTGAGATTGGAAGAGAAGGCGGAGTTGACGGCTTACTAACTCAAGGGGGTGACTCAAATATGATATACTCAATGGAAGGAGGAGAAGGGAACAACAATGTGATACTTGGGACGCAAGGAGTTGATGAAGTGCTCGATGTCATCACCGACACTCAACCTATTTCTATTCCTCCTTACCGTATGGCCCCGGCGGAGTTGAAGAAATTGAAAGAGCAATTAAAGGATTTATTGGAGAAGGGTTTTATTAGGCCTAGCCAATACCCTTGGGGTGCACTGATGTTGTTTGTGAAGAAGAAGGATGGTTCTTTTAGAATGTGTATTGATCACCGGCGACTTACTAGAGTCACCATCAAGAATAAGTACCCTCTACCAAGGATTGATGATCTTTGTGACCAACTTCAAGGGGCTAGTCACTTCTCTAAGATTGATCTTTGGTTCGGGTATCACCAAGTGAAGGTGAGGGAGTGTGACATTCCTAAGACGGCCTTCTAGACTAGGTATGACCACTATAAATTTGTAGTTATGTCGTTTGGGTTGACCAATACACCGACTATCTTCATGGATCTTATGAATAGAATCTTCAAACCCTAAGTTTATTTGTTTGTGGTGGTTTTCATTGATGATATCTTGTTCTATTCTCATAGTAAAGAGGAGCATGTGAGTCATTTGAGGGTGATGCTACAAATCTTGAGGGAGGAGAAGTTGTATGCCAAATATGAAAAATTTGAGTTTTGGTTGAAAGAGGTTGACTTTCTAGGTCATGTGGTGTTGGATAATGGTATAAAGGTGGATCCTAAGAAGACGGAGGTAATTAGAAATTGGCCTAGACCTTTGATTCTATTGGACATTAGAAGTTTCTTGGGCTTATTGGGTGGTTATCGGAGATTCATTAATGGGTTCTCTTCTATTGCTTCTATGTATGATTAAGTTGATTCAAAAGAAGGCTAAGTTTGTGTGTACTGACGAGTGAGAAAAGGGTTTTCAAACCTTGAAGGATAAGATTGTCTCTGCTCCTATCTTGTCTCCACCGAAAGGGGTTGGAAGGCTTTGTTGTGTATTGTGATGCCTCCCAGATTGGTTTGGGTGGTATTTTGATGCAAAATGATAAGGTGATAGTTTATGTCTCTAGATAACTTAAGGTGCATCAAAAGAATTATCCTACTCATGATCCTGAGTTGGTCGCCGTGATGTTTGCTTTGAAAATTTGGCGTCATTATTTGTATGGGGTGCCTGTTGATGTGTTTACCGATCATCAATATGTGTTCACCCAAAAAGATCTCAACTTGAGACAATGAAGGTGGTTAGAGCTTCTTAAGGATTATGATATGGATGTGCATTATCACCCCGGTAAGGCTAGTGTTGTGGCCGATGCTTTCAATATTGTGTCTATGGATAGCCTATCTCATGTTGAGAATGATGGCAAAGAGGTGGCTAGGGAGGTTCATCAGTTGGCTAGATTGGGAGTTAGGTTGGAGGAGGTTGATAATGGTGGTATTGTGGTTGTTGATGGTTCAAAATCTTCCTTGGTTGATGAGGTAAAAGCAAAAGCAAGATCTTGACCCCTCCTTGTTAGAATTGATGGTCTTGGGGAGAGATGGCAAGGTGGAGGTCTTCTCCCAAGTGAGAGATGGTGACCTTAGGTACCAAGGTAGATTGTGGGTGCCTTGTGTCGATGACTTGAGAAATTTAGATAAGGCTCATAATTCTTCCTATTCTATTCACCCCCGTTCTACAAAAATGTCTAGAGATTTGAGGAAAGTATTTTGGTGGGGTGGTATGAAGAAAGATATTATCAAATTTGTATCCGATTGTCATAGTTTCCAACAAGTCAAAGTCGAGCATCAAAGGCCAGGTGGCCTAACCCAAGATATAGAGATTTCCACTTGGACGTGGGAGGAAATTAACATAGATTTTGTGGTTGGGTTGCCTAAGAATAGAAAGAGTTTTGATTCTATTTGGGTTGTGGTTGATAGAATGACAAAGTCGGCTCATTTCCTACGGTTAAGACTACTTATGGTACTGAAGATTATGCTAAGTTGTACATTCATGAATTGGTTAGATTGCTTGTGGTGCCCTTGTCTATTATATTGGATCGTGGTGCTCAATTCACTTCTTACTTTTGGAGGTACTTCCAAAGAAGTCGTGGTACCAAGGTAAAGCTTTGTAAGGCCTTTCATCCTCAAACAGATAACCAAACCGAAAGAACTATCCAAACTCTTGAGGATATGCTTAGAGCTTGTGTATTGGAATTTAAGGGTAGTTAGGATGATCATCTTTTATTGATTGAGTTTGCTTACAACAATAACTATCATTCTAGCATTGTTATGGCTCCTTTTGAGGCCTTCTATGATAGACGTTGTAGGTCCCTGGTTGGATGGTTTGAGGTTTGGGAAATGGTTTTGTTGGGTCCGATTTGCTTATGGAGGCTATGGAGATGGCAACATTGATTAGGGACAGGTTGAAAACATCCCAAAGTTTTCAGAAGTCTTATGCCGAGTTTGAGGAGAAGGGAGGTTGAATTTAAGGTTGGTGATTGGGTCTATTTGAAGGTCTCACCCATGAAGGGTTTGGTTCGTTTTAGTGAGAAGGGTAAATTGAGTCTTAGATTTGTGGATCCTTATAGGGAGTTGAGGAAGATTGGTAAGGTGACCTATGAGTTTGAGTTGCCTTGTGAAATGGACTTGGTCCATCCGATCTTCCATGTGTCTATATTGAGGAAGTGTGCGGGTGACCCAAATGCTATTGTACCATTGGATTTTGTGGGGGTTGTTGAAGACAATTTGACTTATGAGGAGATTCCGATAGAGATTTTAGATAGACAAGTGAATAGGTTGAGGAATAAGGATGTTGCTTCCAACAAAGTTCTTTGAAGAAACCATCAAGTTGAAATTGCCACAGGAGAAGCCGAGGCGGACATGCAAAAGAGATATCCCTATCTCTTCCATTCTAATCAAGCCTAAAGTACTAATCCCAAGTCCTTTGTGGAATTTCAAGTCTTATTTATCAGCCCTTATGTCATTTGCATGTATTCATGTTTATGTTGGCAAGTTCATGGTGATTTTGGCACTTATGTTGAGATTTTTGAAAATGATGTTTAAGTGCATTGTTGCATTCTTGTTGGGTTTGATCTCTTCATGATTATCCTTCTTATACACATTTCTTTGACATTTGGGGACGATTGTTGGAGGGAGAGATATTGAAATGACCCTAAAAAGTGTTCGAAAATGTACCTCAGAAGTGCTCATAATTGTAATTTTCATATATCTCAAAATTCGTGTGTGATATCAAAAATTTGACTTCATATTCATGATCAGGGAAAAAATTGAGTGGGAAATGGACCTAACCCCGATTTTAGAGCAACCGTATCGAAATTTCATTTTCCCAAAAATTTGATTTTCAAAATTGATCCGCGTTGGTACCGCGACGCGCAACCATCGCTGACTTGTGTTAAAATGTCCTTCGCGTTGGGTCTGCATCGCGGATCAGATGCGGTCCTATGTTATTTTGTTGCCAGTTTTTTCAGTTCGGTCCAAGGCCTTTGGGTCTTGGGCCTAAGTCTTCTCATGCATAAAAGCACCTATACTTAGTCATATTTCAGTACCATATCGTACAAGACGTTCCCCAATACTCTCTCAAATACTTGGACAAATATTTCACTCAAAATCAAGGGTCCCTAACTCATTCCGGATCTTAAGGAATTCACTCAAGCTTCAAGTTCTCATCTCAAACTTCATCAAGGAATTCTCCAAAGTTGAGGTATGTGGGTTTCAACCATTGAGTTCTTCCGCCCATGGTGCCCAAGCTTTCTTTTTACCTAAATTACATGTTTCTAATTGATGTAGTTATGGGTCTTCTTATTATGAATTTAACTATGAACTATGTTGGGGATTTATAAAAGTGTGACTGTTTAAGCATGTTTTGAGCTGTGAATCTGTGATCTATTTTATGATTTTATGAAGGTTATATATTGTATGAGGGTATTACCAAGTATTGGTTGGTTATTTACTTCAAGTTTTCTTGCATGATTTCACTCTTGAATTGGATAGCTTTAAACTAGCATTATACACCCATCAAGTGTTTGATAAAATGTCTGGTTTAGGGTTCTTGAGTTGTTGATGATCCATTGCATGACCTATGACTTTATGATGATGAAAGGAAGGTATATATGTGCTTCTTTCATGAAAAGTATCTTTGGTGTTGCATGTTGACCATAACTAAGTTGAGGGGTTGGTACCTCAAACACCTTGATGGGAGGTGGTAGACCCATTAACCAAGTTGAGGGGTTGGTACCTTAAACATCTTGAAGGGAGGTGGTAGACCTATTAACCAAGTTGAGGGGTTGGTACCTCAAATGCCTTTATGGGAGGTGGTAAACCCATTAACCAAGTTAAGGAGTTGGTACCTCAAACACCTTGATGGGAGGTGGTAAACCCATTAACCAATTTGAGGGGTTGATACCTCAAACACCTCCAAGGTGTGGTTTACCTTGGATTCGAAGTACTAAGTGGCTTTTTCTATGAAGATGGTCTCTTCCTACACATGTAATACATTCTATATAAGTATGTTTTACTTCAAACATCATTATTGCTTGCCATATTGCTATTATGTTCATTCAATGTTTATTTATGCATTTCAATTATGTTGCTTATCCCTTGTTGTATTGTATCCTACATACTTAGTACATTTAAACATACTAACATATACTCTGTGTCTACATGATGTTACCATGTAGGAACCAGAGCCCCACTTGATCATCTTCCTCCTCCACGTGGCTAGTATGACTTTCGAAACAAGCTTGGTGCGTCCTCAACTCTGAGGACATATTTCTTTTGATTCCATGTTATGTATAGAATCTTTCTATGTTGAACACTTATGACTATTAGGGTGAACCCGAAGATTGTCTTGGCCCCTGCTCCTATCTATGTATTAAAGGTGTTGTTGGAACATTATGATGTATTAATATTATGATCTCGACTTTCTATGTTTCTATGGTATAAAAGATGTCCCTTATCCGTGTTTTCCCCCTTTTTACTATCTCTTGATGTGGCACAATTGCTTCTGCGACCAAGGATGTATAATGATATGCTAAGAGGCTTGTTTGGGGTCCCTTTAGGTTCCCAATTCGCCGTTTCACGTCTAGGCCCTAGGTTTGGGTCGTTACAATGCCTCACCCTCATATGTGATTCAATGTGAGGTACTCACATGTTGGGGTTATGAACTATGTGGTACACCTCATCCTCACGTGTGATTCAATACGTTGTATTATCTCATGCTTACATTTAGGGGTTATGACCTATGCTACTCCTCTACTCTTATTACTACCCCTTACCTTCTAGAAAGGGTTATGACCTGTGCAATATCCTTCACCCTCTAGTACAAGGTAATTGGATGATCTATTGATGTTACTTTATGGTGTTACACAAGATATGCAAGTACAATTATTCTTAAGCAAGTTTCATCTTATGCATTGATTCCGCATGATTAAGCATCTTGAGCTTATGTTCGTTAGATATGATTAAGCATCTTGTTATTATAGCTTTTTATTCTTATTGCATTGCATCCCGCATACTTAGTACATTTAAATATACTAACCCATACTTTATGCCTACATGATATCACTATGCGGGGCCAGGAGCTCCATTTGATCATCCTCCTCCTTGACGTGGCTAATTAGGTAGTTGGTGAGTCCTCAATTCTGAGGGCAATAACTACTCTCGTTTATGCTTTATAGACTTTTGTTCTTATGTTGGATGCTTATTAAATGAGGTTGAGCCCGTAAAGTGTCTTGGCCTCTACTCTATTCTATGTTAAAGGTGTTGTTGGATATTATGTCATGGTTTGATTATGTTATTGACGCTTGACTCTTCTTACTCTATTATTATTATGAATGGCTTCCCTTAGACCCTTTCCCTTTTCATTTATTTAGCTCTTATGTTTGTTTATTTTGCTTCCACAAACAATGATGTGTACATGATATGCTAAGAGACTTGTTTGGGTTGTCGTCGGGCTTCCCATTCACCGTGTCACGTCTAGGCCCTACGCTTGGGTCGTGACATTTGTTAAATTATTTTAATCTATTAAAAGGTGAGTCTTTTAATGAGTCAATACTCCTAATGGATTGGACAATTATAAATAACATTAGTAAGATAATGATTAGTTTATAGAACAGTGTCTCGGTCTCAAGTTGAAGGCACCCCTTTTATGCCTACTTAAGAGTTTTCATGTTAGAACCCTGCAGGTGGATTTTATATCCATCACGTGAAATAAATTAAGTATAAGTGATAAAGAATTAATTTAGTCAATAAATTAAATTTTTGCAGAAGATTTAATTTAATTGATTGGTGTCGGTAATATAATACTAATTTGGATATATTTCACATTTAAAGGCCAAAAACATTTTTTTTATTTTAAGGGGTATTAACTTTTTCCCTAAATTTGTTCTTAAAGTGTAATTTGTTTTTTATTTTCTTGAAGAAGGATAAAAACAATTTTGGAGATTTATTGGATTTTTATTGACCCTTCATATCCCCAAACCGTTATTGTTTCTTAAAATTCTTCTTCTAATAAAGTTAATAATAAAAGTTCTTCTTCTAGTAAAAGAAAAACAAACACACGGTAGGAAAAAACACAAGTTTCCTCAACCAATCACTTGCCCACACAAGCTATTGGCAGGGTAATTTTTAGGAAATAGCAGAAGATCAGAGTCTTGGATTCATTTTCTAATTCAGCCAAAATTGACAAAACCATTGTGTTAGACACTGTAATTAAAGTAACTGGGGCGAAGTGTTGTTTTGAAAATTTTGTCGACAAATTGGAATTTAATGGAATTAAGTTCGG
>JAOTQR010000097.1:12999358-13011791 GCA_025774065.1 Solanum ossicruentum | reverse complement strand
CATCCCTTTCTCAAAGTGTGGTGGGCAAGAATGAATGAGTGCGATAAAAGAGAAGTTCAAAAGCACATAGGCTATCTTCCCTCTATGATAGAAATGGAGGCTTGGCCAGATTTAGTTAGTGCAATGATCATGTTTTGGGATAGCGATTGTATGGTATTCTGTTTTGGAGACGTTGAATTAACTCCTACTCTAAAGGAAGTGTTGGCGAGTTACAAAAGTGTAGGCATGTGCAACCAGAGAAAGTCTAAGCCAGATGACGACATTCTAATTCCCAAGGTATGGGGTCCAAAGAAGATTAAGAAAGCACTCTCATCAGTCGATGTCGAATGGATAAGTCGGCTCAAAGGACCGAACATCCCACTCTAAAAGTTATATTATCGATTCGGATGTGCTAATGGCTACGAAAAGCTTAAAGGGGAATTTACTTCTGAACAGGCTTGGGAAGAGAAGCAACCTTTTGTTTTGGCGGTATGCTTGTTGGGGACCATGGTTTTTCCCTAAAATCTGGGGCACACCATTCATCCAAGCATGATAATGGTTAATCATGCCATCTTCAACGGGGTTAAATATGGAACGTCGACCAAGTATTACACCTTAGCACCTATGATCCTTGCTGACATTTTTCAGGGCTTTGGATAAATGTCAGAATGGGAGACGATTCTTTCGAGGTTACAACCTGATACTTCTGTGGTGGATGATGAAACACTTACTCAAAGCCCACAACCCTACTGAATCAAATCCGAAATGTCGAAATGATCAATTCGCTTCTCACAACTGGTGGTTACACCTCAATCACTTCAAAGTATAGAATGGACAATAATTCTGGATGCCAATATTGAGTGGATTGTAAGATGAAGATGTACAGTGGTCCATTGATGATGTTGTCATGAGTGACACCATAATTCGGAGTAAGGAACTTCCTTTCTTGGTATTTGCTGGACTTAGGGGCACCCGACCATATGCTCCCGATCGAGTTCTCAAACAGTTAGGTTTTAAGCAAGTCGCTCCTCAAACAAGAGATATGAGGGAAATTGCAGCACACCATAAAGACGGTCAGGTATCCTTTGCTAGGATGATGATTTGAGAATGGAAAACTTGGAGTGTGGCAGGAGATAAGGTTCCCTACAGGTTTAATGCCGAATTTAGTGGTGTGTATAAGGATTGGTTGAAGAAGAATCTTGCTGGAACAATCAAGCCTTACCCGAATATACCCTGTTACATCAAGGATGTTGAAGCCAAAAGTCAAGTCTTACTTCATCGACTCCAGGAGAAGTATCAAGAAAATCATTTGGCCCATCAGGTCGACACTTGGAGCATGATAAGGTTATAGAGTAGCTTAGACAGGAGCTTAGTAGAGCAAGACAATGCATAATTGGGTTGGATGATCGCATGGTACAAAAATTCAGACTATGGGGGAAGCCAGTCACGAAGTGGGGGCTCAGTTGGCAAGGGACTATTTGTGGGAAGATAGATACTTCATGTGGCAGGAGGTTGAGATAGCTAAAAAGGCAATGGTCAGCAGAAAAACCAAAGCAGTCTGAAGTCTTTTGTTGTACCCTATGTGGGATTGCTTTTATTTTTGTACTTTCTTCTTTTTAAAGTTTAGGGATGTATCTTTATGCTTTGTAAGCACTTTTGATGTAGCTTTTCTATATATCTTGTAAGCTTTTTATTTTGCAAATGAAAGTACTTTTGGGACAATGGATAGCCTTAAATTAATGCATATCCTTCAATTCGATAGGCCTACCCCTGGCGTAAAAGGGCCACCTGCATTTAGGACATGCAATAGCTATTTCTTTCCTATTTGCTATAACTGTTTGTATGATTATGTTGTTTTATTTAGGTAAAATTGTACCACACTCCATTTGAAAGTTTTCTAGAGCAACCTAGGCATAAATCCCAGTCACTATCAAATATGCAACCAAATGATTCTATGAGTCTTAAGTTTCTTACCAAAGTCCAAGTTCCTTAATCCACTTTTACATTTTCCTTCTTCCATATCAGGAAAGGTTGGATTCACAGTCAGGATGGAGAAAAGCCAAAATGCTAAGAGTGCTGAAGGCATATTGACAAGGATGCTTGGCAAGGTCACCCAAAAGGTCCTGGAAGATGGAGAAGTGAATTAGGCTACCAAGATGATGCTTGCTAAAATAGCTAAACTTAATGAAGAAATAAGAAGTACCGAGGATAAAAGACCAAGCCTGAGTAAGGCAAGTAAAATACTCGAAAAATATTCATCTACTCTAGAGGGGTATCTTGGAAATTAATAGCTCAAAACATAGAAGTAGAGGCGGAGCTCAAGGGAACCATGGAGGAGATAATCAGGCTGAAGCAAGAGAATCCCCATTATGCCCTCCCAGGACTAAGCAAAGAGGCCGAGGGAGTTAATGTTGACATCCTGTCAAAAGAGTAACTCAAATCAAGTATGAAGAAGGAAATCAACAAATCTGCAAAAGAAATCACAGTAGAGATATTTTATGTTTTTAGCAATATTTCTATCCCATATTTTTCATCTTTTTGTGTAATGAAGTCTATTTAAACCCAAGCTATTCCTTGTATTCTTGAACTACGTAGGGCTTGATTTCTTATTCGTAAGATACGTAGGCAGCTTTTTAGGCCCAGCCCTATCTTTTCAAAAGCTTATTTTTCCCTTGTCTACTTTATCAACAATACAAGAAGACTTGACTTGGCGCAAATCAATCTTTCTGATCCACTATTTCTAAAATCATATAAGGAAAGTCCTGCCTATTTACCATATCTCTCGTATCCATGGGCTAGTTTATTCTCAAAAAAAACAACAATTGTGTGCTTATTGATTTATGTGCGCTATCTTACATTACCTATTAATCTAAGGGAACTAACATGCTTGCTTTTGAGTAATTTTCTTACAGGTAATTTACAATTGATCTGTGTTGATAAAGCTGGTCGATCATCCTTATTTTACTAGATCCAAAGCCCACAAAGATCCCTCCCCTGACCATAAATAGTGGAAAGAAAAAATGACAGACAACAATGATGATGCAAGCCTGACTGAGATCACTGTGACAATCCCATTATCACACAATAGAAAAAATTGATTGCATAGCAGATGCAATAGATTGTTGACATGATGATAGAAATGAAGAAGACTTAAAAGTTAGCAAATTTGGCCATCACTGCTAGTCATCCCGGTCCAGACGACGGGAGGCCTCTATTTCGTTTTCCTTCTCCTAATGTATATCATCAACCTATCCCCATCTCAACAAATCCACCAATTACCCTTGTTCAAGCTTTGCCTGTCATTGCCTTAACTACCCCCGCGCAGGACCTTCTAATCTTTTGTCCCAAGCAACACCCCTTCTCCAAAACCCAAATACTGCCCAACCCTGCAGTTCCTCTCAAACTGCCCATGCTACCACCCCCGAGTAATCCCTCCTGAAAGCCAAGCCCCGGACCAATGCACCCCACTTTCCACCCAAATTGTGCCTTTTAAAATCCCCTTCCATATCCCAATCCTCACCAATCCACAAATTCCTCACGCCACTTACTCCGAGGTTGACCAATTTAAGGAGAAGGAAAAAGAATGGAAGGACAAGGAGGAGATGGCCAAATTGGATATAAGGGAAGAAATTGCAAAAGCTATGAAGCATTTACACTATGCAGCTAATGTTATGGGGCTGGATTATGAAGATTTATACATTCACCCGGATCTAAACCTTCCGGAAAGGTTCAAGATACCAAAGTTTGACACTTTCGAGGAAGTGGAAATCCTCTGTCCCATCTTAGAGCATATTGTGATCAACTGGTGGGCATCGGGACGGCTTTTCAGTTGAATTTTAAGCGGGGAGGCCGTAGAATGGTTTACCTCCCAAGAAAAAAATTAATGGGCCAGTTGGAGTGCTATGGCCAAAGCTTTTGTTGAAAGTTTTGCTTATAATGTCAAAATAGTGCCAGACCCCTATTCATTGGAGAAGATTAGACAGTAGTCAACCATGATTTATCGGGAGTATGCCTATAGATGGAGGAAGAATGCTGCCAAAATGCATCCTCCCATGTTTGAAAAGGAGATTATCGAAGTGTTCATGCTCTCCCAGGAGCCGGAGTTTTATGAAAGAATGATGCTGCTCGTTGGAGCAAACTTCACAGATATAGTTAAGATTGGTGAGAATATTGAAGATAGACTTGAAATGGGAAAGATCACCTGTATATAGAATTTAGCTGGAACATCCGAGATATTGAGGAAAAAGAAACAAGATATGTCAGCTGTCTTCGGCATATAAGAAAAAAAGAGAACACCTAGTAGCGACCCCCGAAAATCCACACCCCTTAAATCCATTTTTAACCTACCCCAAGTTCATTCCCCATCTTTCACGCTCAACCAGGATATCACACTTAGCCTGCAAACTACCAAATCCCTCCTCCCCTATCACTCCCCACAATATCCAAACACCATCCCGAACTACCAATCTCCACTGCCAAGTTGCTCCCATATCCAACTAACTTATCAGACTCCCTCTACTAGTTGCCCAATCCCAAATCCCCAAAACTCACAGTCAAATTACCAAGCACTACCATATCCAAGATTCCAGACCCCTACACCCCCCCCCCCATCGAAACCATCCCAATTACCATCGAGTGCCTCTACCTCCACAAAATAACTATAACCCTCCTCACCCAAATGAAGATAAAAAAAAGCCCCTAGGGTGTTCACTCTGCTCGCTGAAAGCACGACAAAGCTATTTGAAAGATTATCAGCTGCAGGGTTGATACAGCTTGCCCCTCCGAGAGCCATAGATGCTAATTCTCGCTTCTTCAAGAGTGACCAAGCTTGTGCTTACCACTCTAACAGTGTTGGACATGACACTGAAGATTGCATAAACTTGAAGCATAAAATCCAGGATTTAATTGATCGCGACATGGTCATTTTTTGGACCGTTGCTCCCAAAGTCAATAAGAATCCTTCACCTAACCATAGAGGGAATATTACTTGTATGATTGAGGGAGAAGCATATTGGTGTACAAGAAGATAGTGCCAGATGGCACTGTAAGTTTAGAAAAGAGTGTGGCATCTCTAAGTATCACTGAGAAGCCAAAGATGGAGATTTTGATGCCATATGAAGTGATTGCTACGGTACCAAAAGGAATTCCTAAAAAGAAGGTTGAGATCGAGATTGTTGATATAGAAAAATCAGTTCAGGGAGTAGACAGAAAAGCTCTAAAGCCGACAAGTGAAGCTGAGGCAGAAGAATTTTGGAGAAGAATGCGGCCTCAGGAGTACTCTATCGTGAAACACTTGGAGAAGATACCTCCCCATATTTCTGTATTGGCACTACTGATGAATTCACAATATCATAGACAGGCATTAATGAGAGCATTAGAGGAACAATTATGTGCCTATAGGAACAGACAACGATAATCTGGCAGCCATGACAAGCCAGGTTGCCCAAGGTCATCGCATTAGTTTTGGCACTGATGAGCTACCATTCGAGGGGGTAATGCATAATAAGGCAATTCATGTTACAATCATGTGTCGAGATTTGATTCTAAATTGTGTCTTGATCTATGATGGATTTGGACTAAATATTTTCCCTCCATCTACTCTCAAGCAATTGAACTACGATGTGGAGAAAATCCAGGGAAGCCGAGATAATGTGAGAGCATTTCACGGTGGCCAAAGAGATACACTAGGGGCAATGAATCTAACAATTTATGTGGGATCCGCTGAGCTCATTGTCAAACTTCAAGTGATGGACATAGCTACAAGCTACAACATGTTGTTGAGAAGACATTGGATCCATATGGCTGGAGCTGTGCCTTCTACCCTCCACCAAATAATGAAGTTCAATTTGAATGAGCATGAAGTGGTTATATATAGTGAGGGAAGCCATTCGAATGTGTATGCACCCATCATCAATAATGTCACTAGAGGATCAAATTTCTACATAGTTGAAATAGTGAATGCTACCGAGGACGACTGGACGCTGGGACCTCCTATGCTTTTGTTTATAAGATGATAGCCATAGTGATGTTGAAGAATGGGTTTGAACCTAGTTTTGGGCTAGGGAAGCACTTGTAGGGTATTATCGAGCCTATTCTAATGCCAGCAAAATAGTCAAGATTCAGCCTGGGATACACTATCTTGGGGAAAGATGAGTGGGAGATGCAGAATCAAAAAGATGATCAAGCCTTGGCCTGGCCAATACCGCACCTGTATCAGTCATTTCCAGTAAGAGAATGCATAGGTGACGATGGTTTTGGGGAGGGATTTGGGACCTGTTTGAAGAAATTGATGCAATCGATGTTGATGAAACAGACCAAACATCAGGTGTCTGATGTCCAAAACCAGATGACTAAGAGTTGAGAGAGACATCCACCTCATTGTTGATCCCCTACTTGTCTTAGTAGATGAAGAATTGCTAAATTACTCATTTTAAAAAATATAGGCGGCAGTCTGGCGGAGGCCCGTGACCCATCTTTTACCTTGCTATTTCACTCTTGAATGATTTTGTTTTAATTTCTCTCGTAATATCTCAAAAGGCAAATTGACCCATGGTCATGGCCAAAGTTTGCACTTTCTTTTAAATGAAAATCTCCATTTATTTCAAGTCGCACTTACTACTCATCTTATCATTTCAATAACTTTTTAGCGAACTATGTTTGTTTATGATTTTAGTTTAAATAATTTTAAACCTGCCAATGTCATGTCATGTCAAAAGTTGAACGAACAGGATGAAGCAGATGACAATGTGTTTGAGGAATAAGATGAAAGAACCATAGTACCCGAATATCTTACCCAGGAATTGAGACAATTAGAGAACTGGGATAAGCCTAATATAGATAAGATTGAGAAAGTGAATCTGGGAGATGAAGAAAATGTCAAGGAAACCAGAATCAGTGTCCATTTGAAGGATGCTCAAAAGGGAGAACTCACTAGCTTGCTCAAAGAGTACATGGATGTGTTTGCTTGGTCCTATAAGGATATGCCAGGTCTGAGTACCGATATTGTCTCTTATAAGTTGCCAATCAACCCAGAATTCAGTCCAATGAAACAAAAGACTCAGAAGTGCAAGCCGGATTTGAGTCTCAAAATCAAGGAAGAGGTTACCAAACAGATACAATCCAAGGTGGTAGAAGTGACACAATACCCCACTTGGTCAGCCAACATTGTTCCAGTGCATAAGAAGGACAGAAAGATTAGGATTTCTATTGATTATAGAGATCTTAACAAAGCTAGCCCCAAGGATTATTTTCCATTCCCGAACATCCATATTCTCATTGATAATTATGCCAAGCATGAGATGTAATTGTTAATGGATTGATTTGTTGGATATCACCAAATCCTAATAGATATAGAAGATGCAGAAAGGACAACTTTCATCACACCTTGAGGTGTGTATCATTATCGAGTGATGCCATTTGGCCTAAAAAATGTAGGAGCTACTTATATGAGAGCTATGACAAAACTTTTCCATAACATGATTCACAAAGAGATTGAGGTGTATGTGGATGATGTTATATCCTGTGATAGTTTGGATCATCTGACTCATTTGAAGAAATTCTTTGACAGCCTATGCCGGTACAACTTGAAGTTGAATCCTACCAAATGTGCTTTTGGGTGCCCGCCGATAACATATTGGGGTTTATAGTCAGTCCAAGAGGTATTGAGCTTGACCTTTCTAAGATTAAAGCAATTCAGGATTTGCCTCCTTCAAAGTGAAGAAAGAAGTCATGAGTTTCTTGGGAAGATTAAATTACATTAGTCGGTTAATATCCCAATCTACGTTGATTTGTGAACATATCTTCAGGATGTTGAAAAAGGATACATTGACAAACTGGAATGAAGTATTCCAGACTACTTTCGATACTATCAAAAGCTATTTGTCTAATCCACCTGTGTTGGTACCTCCACGAGAAGGAATTCTACTATTATTGTATTTGTCAATTTCTGATAATACATTCAGGTGTGTGCTGGGCCAACATGATGAAACCGAGAAGAAGGAACAGGCAATCTACTATTTGAGTAAGAAGTTTAGTCCATGTGAAGCTTGACATACTTGTTTGGAGAAGACTTGTTGTGCTTTGACTTGGGTTGCTTAAAAGTTGAGGCACTATTTGTCTTCCTACACTACATACCTCATTTCAAAGATGGATCCACTGAGATATATCTTTTAGAAAGCAATGTCGACTAGAAGACTAGCCAAGTGGAAAATGTTGTTGAGCGAGTTTGATATCATGTATGTAAGTCAGAAAGCAATCAAAGGACATGCTTTAGCTGATCATATTACAGAAAATCCTGTTGAAAATGATTATGAACCACTCAAAACCTACTTTTTTGATGAAGAGATATTATTTGCTGGAGAAGACATCTTTCAGCATACCCTAGCTGGCTAATGTTCTTTAACAGAGCTGTGAATTGCCAAGGTAGC
Source organism: Solanum ossicruentum (assembly GCA_025774065.1). Classification (NCBI taxonomy): domain Eukaryota; kingdom Viridiplantae; phylum Streptophyta; class Magnoliopsida; order Solanales; family Solanaceae; genus Solanum; species Solanum ossicruentum. The sequence continues at coordinate 13,003,386 of JAOTQR010000097.1, read as the reverse complement.
AGCATTGGAGTGGTCTTAGTATCAGAATTCGGACAACATCACCCAATGGTCGCGAAACTTTGATTTCGTTATACTAACAATATGGCTGAGTATGAAGCTTGCATTTTGGGCTTGAGGATGGCCATATACATGAATGTCCAAGAGTTTCTGGTCATTGGAGACTCAGATTTGTTGATTCATCAGGTTCAGGGAGAATGGGCTGTGAAGAACCCAAAGATCATACCATATGTACACCTGGTACACAGGTTATAAAAGATTTCAAAAGATCGAGTTCAAGCACACACCAAGAATATAGAATGAGTTAGCCGATGCCCTTGCCACCATATCCTTGATGATTCAACATCTACGCATGATGTATATTAATCCTTTTGAGATAGACTTGAGAGAGCAACCAACCCATTGTTTGCATATAGAGATAGAACCAGAAGGAAAGCCTTGGTATTTCGATATAAAGAAGTATTTAGAGATCAAGACTTATCCTAAAAATGCTACTTCCAATCAGAAGAGAGCTATATGTCAGAAGGCAAACAATTTCTTTCCGAGTGGAGAAATCCTTTATAGGAGGACTCCAGATCTAGGGCTCCTTAGATGTGTTGACATCATAGAAGCTACAAAGCTTGGTGAACAAGTATATGCCGGGGTTTGCGTTACTCATATGAATGAACTCACTTTAGCTAGGAAAATCCTTTGAGCTGGTTATTTTTGGATGATTATGGAATACGACTGTTGTACATTTGTGAAAAAATACCATTAGTGTCAGATACATGCTGATTTGATTTGTGTCCCTCCTCAGAAACTCAAAGCTATGAGTTCTCCTTGTCCATTTAGCTTGGGGCATGGATGTTATCGGTCCAATAGAGCTAGCTGCCTCTAATGGTCATAGATTTATTTTGGTTGCCATTGACTACTTTACTAAATGGGTGGAGGCAGTCTCCTACATGTCCGTGACAACGAAAGTGGTAGCTGACTTTGTGCGCAACAATTTGATATGCTGGTTTGGAATACCAGATTCCATTGTCATCAATAACAGAGCAAATCACAATAGTAACTTGATGAAAGAGATATTCACTCAATTCAATATCACTCATCGAAATTCAACAAGGTATCACCCTCAAATGAATGGAGCCATAGAAGCCTCCAACAAGAATATCAAGGAGATTGTAAGGAAAATGATTGACAAACATCAAGGATGGCATAAGATGCTACCTTATGCCTTGTTGGGGTATTGCACGACTGTTAGACATCAATTGGGGCAACCCCGTACTTGCTGGTATATGGAACAGAAGCGGTGATTCCTGTCGAAGTGGAAATACCATCATTGAAATTATTCAAGAAACTGAGTTTAGTGATGTGGGGTTTGTAATCGAATCAAATATTTGGCTTTAATATGTGAAAAGAGGATAATGGCCATTTTCCATGGTCAGTTATATCAATAGAGGATGATTCGTGCTTTCAATAAGAGAGAAAGACCTCAAATGTTCAAGGTTGGACAATTGGTTCTCAAAAGTATCTTTCCTAATCAAGATGAGTACAAAGAAAAGATTTCACCAAATTGGCAATGGCTGCACATGGTTCACAAAGTATTGTATGGAGGAGCGTTAATTTTGTCAAAGATAGACCATCAAGAGTGGCCAAGACCACTCAATTCAGATGCTGTCAAGAGATATACGTTTGAAGATTTAGAGTTTGCTTTACATTTTCTCCTTTGTAATTGCATTATTTAATTTCTGCATTTTATTTTTATTTCTCCTAATATAATAAACTACGTTTGACTTGAATTCAATTAATGCATATACATTATGTGAAAAGATGGACAATGTACCTGTGACGGCATCAGGTAAAGCTTCTAAATTCTGTCGACTCCCCAGTGCATAAGTGCGATTCTGGACCCCGCTAGAGCTAGCTGCCCCTCTAACACCTCTACCATGACCCTTAGGTGCTTGCTGACCTCTACCTACTAGAGGAATTGATGATATTGATGCAACAATTGACCCAGTAAGTTGTGCCACACCACCCATACGTCTCGTCGTGAAATCTTTTATCATGTGCCCTGGCGCACCACACCAATAACAAACATCTGTCCCAACATGACATATATCTGTATGATTCCTTTCGCACTGTTTACAAGGCTGCCTAGGAGTCATAGGTTGGCCTGCCGAATAACCTGTTGTCTGGGAACCTTGTCCTTCACCCCATTGACCAAACTGATTACTTCTAGACCCTTGAAGTTGTGGTGGAGCACTGACTGTAAAGCAGAAGGATGATGGCTTAGGCAGTCTACTAGAAAACTGAGGCCTAAGCTCACCTTGGGGTGGTGTAAACTGCCCTGTAGATCTGGCTCTTTTAGTGTTGCCCCTTTCAAACTCTTGTGTCCTCTTCCTCTTTCTATGGTCCTCCAATTTTTGTGCAAAAGCCTGCATTCTTGCTATATCCATATCTTTATTCAAAGAAGCAATAGTGCAGTCTCTGACCAGATACATATCCAATCTATCTACATATCGGTGAACTCGATCAACCATTGTAGCAACTACATTAAGAGCATACCTTGCCAGGGAATTAAATTGAAGGCAATACTTCCTCACACTCATATTCCCTTGGTAGAGATTCAGGAACTGATCTACATAGGCTTCTTAGATCTTTAATGGCAAGTAATGGTCAAGAAATGCCTCTTTGAACACTTTCCAGGTAGTTGGAGGTACATCTATACCCTTAGATTGTTTCCAAGCTTCATACCATAATATAGCCACACCCTTCAGCCTAAAGGTCGCTAACTCGATAGCTTCTGTATCACTCACATGCATAACATCTAACATATGCTGAATCTGATCAATAAAATCCTCGGGGTCTTCATTAGGATCAGACCCAATGAAGGATGGAGGGTCCAAATTTAGAAAATCACGTATCCTTGTGCCAGTTGCCCTATTTGTACCTCCTATACCCATAACTGGACCTTCTTGCCTTTGGCCTTGACCAGCAACTATACGGGTCAATAGTTGGACTGCATTTCTCAAATCCTGCATGGTAGCATCAATAGGTGGTTCTGAGGGAATTCCACCACTCTCGGGTTCATCAGGAACTGGAGGAGTTGGAGATGTCTGTGACAAAGACTCCTCTCAAACCTTATCTCATTGTCTCCCCTGGCTGTATACCAACCACCACTTTTATTCCCTACCCTTTACCTTTATTCTACCTTGCTTCTGGCATATTTGCTGTACAAAAGAATTTAGGAGTTAGACGTAATGCACCTAATGCACTTGACTTTATGGCACGATCTAAAGAATGGAAAGAAAGTAACAACTCCTAAATGTCACATAGACTCCTGCTTATAAATGTGGTGCACAACACATCGATAAACAAGATTCTACATAGACACGACTTTGTAGACTCCCTAGGATGACCTGCTCTGATATCACTTCTATCATGCCCCAAAGTCCTGTTAAGGCGGACTAGCACCCGTCGTCGATAAGGCTCGGGCAACCTGTATCTATACATTTTCTATAAATACTATAAGGGGTTTGTACATTTGACACGCATTTAAGAATATAAACAGTGATAACAAGCGAAAAGGAAATGCATATGACTAGGCCGTTGGGGCCCAGTTTCTAAAGTACGAGACATGACTTCACTTTGCTTTGCATAGTCTACAAAGCCTCTAGATAAAGAAAAAACACCAGATAAGGGTCGAGACAAGCCTCGCCTCAACAAACTGTGCAATAAAAACATGTAAGCTCTAGACGTGTACAAAGCCCCGAAACAACCTGGAGCTTGGTGATAGCTTCTGAATATCCTATACTCTTACTAGGGAGATCTTCTAACACCTATACCTGCAGCATGAAAAGCTGGTCCCCCGTAAGGGACGTCAGTACGAGATAATGTACTGAGTATGTAAGTTAGGATATACTGTATATCAAGTAATAACTCAAATGAAGCTGTACACTGGTGTAATATAAAAGACCACCTTTAGTTATACTGTGGGATCATGTACTTTATGTTCTTTATTTTACTTTACCTTTACTATAAAATTTGTG
>JAOTQR010000097.1:12986596-12999258 GCA_025774065.1 Solanum ossicruentum | reverse complement strand
ATATATCAATGATATCATAATTATTATTAATTTATCACATAACTCTCCCAAATGGTATCACAAGTCTCATACTATCACATTAATATCCAACATATCTCAATTCTCAAGAATTCATCTCAAATTATCAATAGTATCATAAATTACTCAAATTTTAGCATAATCGATATTACATTCCCATCACAATTCAATCATAATAATTTGACTTCTCATGAATCAATATATATCTTACAGTTATCACGTGAACATATCCAATAATTCAAATCTAGTCCCAAAAAGATTAGCCGAACCTACCTTGATGCTGAAATCACACTCAGATAAACTTTCTATCAACTCAAGTCTCCATACCTATCTTAACATAGTCAAAAAATATGTAGGTACACATTTATGCACTCTTTAATGATTTTTCACCGTTGTGATTTAACATCTTAAATACCTACATTGCCAAGAACTTGGATGCGCGCGGATATCTCCCAAATGCAGCTAAAAATGTCGAAAGGCCTATATCAAGCTAAAGATAATTTAAGCCAAAATTTTGCAGCATTGGTCATAACCGATAAATTTTTGAAATTTCTTTTAGTCATCCTTTGTAGCATCAATTTTTCATTCCATTTATCTATGTTATTGCCTACTTAAAGGAGCTATTGGTGCGGGTAAAATGACATTCAATTTATGTCAAGTATGTGATTAATTTGGTGAAATATTTTAGCTAACTTGTTTTATCTTTGACTCTTTCTCTTTCATATGTTGCTTAGATTAATCAACTATTCAAGTATAAGAAGATAAATTTGCATAGAGCTGAGTGATGCCTAGCTCTCTAAAGACCTCTTCTACTAGGAATGCAAGATCATAAAAGAACTGAAGAGGATTCATAAGTTGATTATGTCAACAGATTTTGGGAGACCTCCTTGTGTTAAATATATAGTGTTCAAGCAAACGAGATATATTCTAATTTTTTGAGTTTGACTGCAACATTAAAAAATAATTGAATACATATTTGACTGTGCATGTAAGTGATTATATGCTTCGTTGAATTGTGTAAATGTAAATTTTGTAAGTGCGAAAAATATGAAGCACCCTTACAATCATGTTTCGAAAAGTATGTTGGACCATGATATTCATCATGCGCAAAATACTTAAAAAATAAATGTGATAAGAAATTCTGCAAGTTGAGCAACTGTAACAAAGATAATGTTGACTTGAGGCAATGAGTTCAAATTTAATGTTTTATCACTCTATAGTTAATAATCAAATGAATCCTAAATTGAGAAAATAACTTCGAATACCGCATAAAGATGGAAATCTGTGATGAAGAGCGGCTTGATAGTGTGATACTTTTGACACTACTCAATCCTTTGGGTTGCAACATCCATCGATACATCCTTTGAGTTATAACGTTCATCAGTACATTAAATCTATCGCTAAGAAGGTTAGACCATTCAGTATGCAGTGATATAAATGATTACTAATGCATATATTTATAGAGAAAAAATATATTTACTTCACGCTGTGAATTTTGTAATATTAACTTTAAAAATGATGCAACAAGAAAAATTCAAGTACTAACGCAAGTTGGTGTAAATTAAAGATAAAGAATATACATTCCTTGTATAGATGGAGAAGAAAGTTGATAAATTTAGAAGGTATTTATTACCAGAAGAAATAGATGAGGTTAAATGGTTAGCTTTGAGGGCAAATGCTAAAGAAGACAAGCCACTCTAGATACTAAGAAAGAGTCTACAAACAAATAATGCAGCAAATATCAGAGTGATTCCACTAAGCAAAATAAAAATAAAGAAGAATTAATAACTTTTACTTAGTACTAACTAAACTGTGCATTCTATAGTGTTATTTGGTTAATGATCCTTAATATATGTACAAGTTAAGTCAGTCACAAACTTAACAACTTGATGCAATGATTTCAAATAAAAAGACTAAACTTATGGGGTTTTATTATGTTATGTATTTACTGATATATAAGATGTGGTTCATGACTATGTCGTATTATTGCACCTTAGCTTGAAAATTTCATCTTTTAGCAAATGCAAAATCTCTCGATAAGGTATATCATTCAATCACTAGCAATTTAGGCGAACTTATCATTGACACAATAATATGCAAATCTCGTCATCATATCAATTTATTCGCGGGCAAAAAGTCAATGTGGACATTCTAATGAATGAAATGAGATGACAATAACAAACAAAGACTTCCAAATCCAATTCTATCCAGCTAAAAATATAAAGTAGTACCTATTCAAGAATGAGAAAAAAAATACTTTTGCATTGGCTTTTGAATCCAAAGCCTCAACTTGATTATTGTTCTTTATCTAAAACTCCAAATTAAATACAAAAGTTGATATGTCTAACATTAAATACAAAATGACCTAAAAAGAAGGCTATATAACCCACTTTTAGTTGCAATTTACTAAACGAGATTTCGGACAAGCATTTTAGTAATATTACTTTTTACTCGAGGGATTCTCATTTTTATAGGTATTCAAGTATTTGAACATACACATCACACACAAGTTCTATATCAAGTAGTATTTCTCTTACTTGTTTAATATCTGACGTCTTTCCTTATGGATGAAATAAATATGATATGAAGTGTGGTCATATAGACTTTTCATGAACATTTATTATATATTGATATGTCTAAAGAATCATGTCAACATATGTGGTGTGATTCTAGTAGTTAATATAAACACAAAAGAAAATATATAAAAAGAGGCTTAAAAAAGAGAGTCAGTGACAATGGGAAACAAAAAGAAAGAACAAATATAATGACGCAAACACATAAAGTAAAATACATGAAAAAAGGCTATAAAGGAAGAGGAAGAGATAAAATGAGAACATTCTACAATCGATACAAACATACAAAATAAAATAAATGAAAATGGCTATAGAGGGTGAGGACGAGAAAAAATAAATATACAATTGATACAAGCACACAACAAAATACAAAAAAGAACCTAAAAAAGGAGAGAGAGGGAGCGTGGACGATATCATAAAAAAAGAAGAAAAGGCGAGCTAGATTGAAAGAAAGATAGAGTAGATAGATGCTAGAAAAAGTAAAATATAGTTGATACAATTTTTTTTTTTAATTATAGTTGGGATGGAGCTATGCGGGGTGGGGCAGGGCGGATTTAAAGTTATGTGGGACGGGGGGGAGTTGAAGTATCTATTTTTAAGACTAATGTGGGGCAGGGGCAGGTTGCGGATTGAAAGAGCCAAATAGGAATTCAAAGAAAATTAAATTTTTGTAATTAATACCAATCAAAGATATAAATTTTTTATATTAAATATTAACTTTAATTTTATTTTTTTCCCTAAAATTTAAACTAGACATGTACAGTAAATTATTAATTATTGAAATGTTAATTAGAGGCTTCTAATTAAAGATCAAGAAACAATTGTTTAAATGTCAACTAAAAATAGTTAATTAGTTGTTGAGATGTTAATTAGCGAAAAATTAAAAAAAATTATGATTTTTTATTATTTATATTAAATTCAATTAAAAAAATAAAAAAAGTTAAAAATTTAGCGGAGGGAGGGGGGTTTATGTGGGACGAGGCGAGATGGGTTAAAAATGAAAAAAATCATCATGTAGAGTGGGAGAAGTTAAAAAATTTACGGATTAATCTCAATTCATTTCATCTCGCCCTGACCCGTTATCATCCCTAAATTAAATACACAACACATATTTAGTGTATTATGTAATTTTTTTATATCAAAACATATGTCCATTGGTGAGATAAAAAATAAAATTTCATTTCTCCCCCGACAACACACCATGTAGTGCAAAACTTTAAAAATAAACTAATTATGACTTCACTTGAAGATATAAAGTGAAAAGAAAAAAGATAAGATTCTTGTACACAATTAGACATCCCCAAAGTCAAATAATTCTAAGCTGCCACCAACCCCCACAGGACCCTAACCCCAAAAAGAAATTATTAGTGTGTCAAAAAAGACGAAGTCCAAAATAATTAAATCTAATCAATATCTACTAAACAAACAGCGCTTAAACAGAAAACGATGGTCCTCATGTCATTGTATCATTTCGTCATACACGAGGGTTCGCTTATTTTTATTTTTTATTTTTCAATAAAATATAATCCTAGTATTTTCCTGAGAAAATCTTTAATAAATAAATTAATAACTGAAGTAGTATAATAATAATTAATCTTAATTAAATATATACATGCTGCTTCTTTCTTACACCTTTTTCTCTTTGGGGGTTTCTTCATTTTCACAGAATCTGAACATCAAGAATTATAATAGTCTCTCTTTTGGGTCCTGGCCGCTTGATTGAACTCTAAATCTCTATTTCCTTTTATCTGATAGAAACCCAAAATCACTCTTTCTCTTCACTTTTCCCAATTTGACGATAAAGTTAAAGGTAAGACTTTTTTCTTTATTTTTCTATCTATTTTTCATTTTCTTCTTGATTATGATATAGGTGATGTTTACATCTTTTGTCCTCTTTTTTGTTTGATTTGGATTGTTAAAGGATTTGGGTATGTTATAGGGCTTTACATGTTGACTATTGGTGAAAAGTTGGGATCTTTTGCACCTTAACTTAGCATTTTTAGTTCGTACAAGTGGCAACTTTGTGTGCCTTTTTCAGCTACTTACAATTGCTTTACAGATTTGGTTCTTGATTAATCAGAAGTAGAACTGGAGATTGATGCACATAGTTAAAAGGACTTGACCAAAGTAATTTGTGATTAGTCCATATGGAAGCTTTTATGATCTATACTGTGAAAAAGTATGGGTTTTTTTTCTGCGAAGGAATTTATTTTCTGACTGCTGGTGCTACAAAGTATTTGCAAATTTTATGTTGACATTTTATAACTGATTTCCCATTGTTTTGATGATACATAGCTATATCATTATCAGAAGGAATAGTAAAGGATATCATACTAATTTATTTTTCAACTGCTTGCTTATTCGGTAGATTTTTACCGTGGACTTGGAATTTTCTTGTAAAAAGTGAACAGTTCTTCTCCTTACATATAAAAATGAAAAAAATATAAAAGAAAAAGCTGCTATTCTCCTTGTTAGGATGCATATGTTGGTGAAATTTGAAATGGGTAATATTCTTTAGCTTTTATTATTGACATCCTCTGAGTTTAATTTTGTTTTACTTTGTAAAAGAGAGAAGATGGAGAAAATTGAAGAGTCAGGTAGCCCTGGTTGGGGTGCATCCTTTTTTCAAACAACGGAAGACGTTGCAAGAGCTGTTGCTGCTGCTGCAGCTGCCGTTAGGTCACCACGACCTTCTGTGGTATATTCATCTAAAGATGATAGTGGTAGTCAGCTTCAGAAATTTCAGCGTCAAGTAACTAGATTAATGAAAGGCTTATCCAGTCCTCCTGAAGTTAAGAGTGGAGCCTACAACCCGGAAATACTAACTAGCCAAAAGCGTCAGTGGGCTAGGTTTCAGTTGCAATCCCTGGTATGCTATATGCCTAGCCTTGGAGCTTTCTGCTATATGCTAAAATGCAGGAAATTAAATTATCTATTTGAAGTTTCCCTCTCAATCTAATTCTCGTTTTAATAGCAGTTGCTCGAAATACTAATATTCCTGTAATTTTTTCCAAATTAATTACTAATTCCAGCTTGAAGTTTTGATTATGGTGAATTATAGACATTAAACTCCTGTATTTGATGGTTAAATGAAGTTTTCAATTTATACTGTGAGGGGAGAGTTCTTTTGGTTTTGTTGGATAATTATAGTATGTAAGCTTGTAGGATCATCGGGTTTGGAAAGAGCCATCAAGGCTTTTTGAGAGCATGGTGGTTGTTGGACTACATCCTAATTGTGATATTCAAGCACTTCAAAGGCTTTATTTTTCAAGAAAGCTAGATGGTCCAGGGAGATTTAGAAGCGCACTTGGTAGTCAAAGTCAATCACGCGTGGAACCTAACCTTGAGCCTCAGGTGTTGATTTTTTCAAGATTTAATTTGCATGAAGTTAGAATTGTATAATTTTCACGAACTAAAAGATGATGTTACATCTTTGGGTTTCAGGTCTTGTTCGCTTACCCTCCAGAAAAACAATTGCCACTGAAATACAAGGATCTTCTCTCATTTTGCTTTCCAGCAGGAGTAGAGGTTGGGTTATCCCTATCAGCCTCCTTTCCCCTTTTATTTGACATGTATATCTGATGGTGTTGTGGAGTTTTAGGTAGTTTCCCCTGTAATGTTTAGATATAGGAGAGATTTATTTTGAAGTATTTCAAGTTTCAAATGTGATTGCATTTGCTGAACTTTAGTGAAGAGTTAGATGTGGAAAGCAAAAAACTTTTTGGTTTGAAGCATGCAAAATATTATAGGTGATGGGTTATGCATCTTGCAATTTACATTTACCTGTTCCAACCTTAGGTAAGAGAAAGAAACAGAAGGAAAGGACTAGTTGATTTAAGATACAAGAGACTAAGTGATGCATTCTCCTTTCTGTATCAAGGGAAAACAAAGATACAATTAATTATAGCTTGAACTTGGAATGTATTTTAAGCCAGGCTAAAGGAATATTCTCTCCTATTGTATCTCTACCTTCTTGATTCAGTCATACTTGCAGTGGATATTTTCTGATGGTTCAAAAATGGTGCATCTGGCTACAGGTTCATGCTGTTGAGAGAACTCCATCAATGAGTGAGTTAAACGAAATACTTCTGGGTCAGGTATTGATGCTTCCTTTCTATAATGACCTCCGAAGTGAATTGCAACCAAATTCCCATAAGGAAAGCCAAACTGTAGAGAAGTTTACTCCCAAGAAGAAGCTGATTAAAATACTCTCTCAAACAAAAAGAAGTGGCTTAATATGTTATTTGACAATTAGATACTCGTAGAGGAACAACTGAAGGCTTAATGCAGGTGCAAGGATATCCTTTCCAGAAACTTTTTTAAGCTTGTATGTGTCTATGCAGTGGCTATTCTGAACTTGAAGAAGCTGCATCTTCTAGGTTCCATTACTAGGCCATATTTCTGTGGGTTCTGTTCTTGGATCAGATTTAGGCTTCTTCTAAACACAAGATTTAAGAATTAATGAAGGCATACTTTATTATCTGCTAGTTGGTGTACTTGCAACTATCAGTAACTTCATCGATGATACCTGGGACGAATTCTCTTTTTCTTTGCTTATGGTATCAAATAACTGTCCTGCTTCCCAAAAATAACCCTTAGATGAACATATAACTCCTCCAATGATTTCCTGATAGTGTATTGCTTGTTTAAAAGAAGTTTTTTTTTCCCATACTAAGAGAATAACATAATAACATTAAAGAAATTACTTTTCTGTCCCATTGTTTTTTTTCCCAGTAGAAAGACAATTATATATTTGTAAGTCTTTTGTCATCGGTCTGATATTTATCAACCTAACTTCAGTGTTTTGATTAGCAAATTTGGTTTTGTGGTGTAAGACAACGTTTACTGTATTCAGATATCCATGTTAATGTGCTGCTACTTTTCCAGGAACACCTTAAACAAAATGATCTGTCCTTTGTGTTCCGGCTTCAGGTATCTCGTTGGGCATTCTGATTCCATATATGCAATATCTGCCTGGCATTATGACGTCATATGACCATGTCTCTGACCACTCAATTTGTAATTGATTTTCTTTTGTTATTGAGCATGGCATTAATTTGCACATGGAAATGTTTTAGATTTCATTTTCTATCTACAACAATGTTATTAAATTTTACAACTTTTTGATTTTTTTGGTTTTAGTAGTTTCCTTTTTATTGTTAAATAGGTTCATGTAATGTGTAGGTATATGCAGTGTTCTTGAGAATGCAATGTAAAAAGTGCCTTACACTTTCAGGTGTAGCCTATATATTTATCACCAACATTACGTGACTCTTTTTTTTGATCAATAACATCAAGTAAGAATTAGCTGCCAACTTCTATGTCTACTCTGTGCATAAATGTGCCATCTTTGTTTTATAAACTGTCTTTTTCTGCCCCTTTTCTCATCCTACTGTAAAAAGATAGGAGCAATTAGATAAAGGAATTGGTGCTGACCAGTTGGAGTATGTATTTTAACTTAAGTTTTCTTGATATAGGTTGCTGATAATTCAACTCTATACGGTTGCTGTGTTTTAGTTGAGGAAATGGTTCAGAAACCCTCTGGATTGCTTTCCGTGATTTCAGATGGACAACATACCAGCTTGGGTATTAGCCGTCAAATTTTAACAACACGCCGCTGTTATTGCATTCTTTCCAGACTTCCATTTTTTGATCTTCACTTTGGTGTATTACATAGGTTCGTTTCACTTCCAATTGAATTTCTGTATTGCCCAGATCTTTTGGTGGTTGTTAAAAACTTGATGGGCCTAATTTAGGGAATCTTGTTGAACAAAAGCCCCTTGGTGTTCAATTACCTGGATGCTTTTATTGTGTGGTTAAATTGGGAGATCTATTTATTGATAGTGTTTATTTGTAGAAAATCCCGACGCCACACCTCGCTTGCAATATAGGCAAGATCAATGTTTCTATTAACAATGGGATAGCTACTGAATTTGTTGATACCTTGCAAAGTTTCTCTTGCACGTGTGATGTACTTCCTATCAGCTTTCTAGAAGAAATGATGAACTTTTTATCCTTCTCATTTCTTCTGAATTTTATTAGAGATTGCCAGCATGTACAAAAATTGTCAACATTTCAGATAAACGACAAGCGGAGGGAGAGTAAGGTGATCTTGAAGAAGAATAAAATGTTGGCTAATTTTTCAGCTGAAATTCATCTGGAATTAGGCTTTGCTGTATCAAACATTTGACCAACTTCTTAAATAGTTCAACAGTATGTTGTTTGGCTACTTAGATAGTTTAGCAGAAATGCAGGGATAAGGCTGCATACAATCGACCCTTGTGGTGCGGCCCTCCCCGGACCCTGCACATAGTGGGATCTTAGTGCACCGGGTTGTCCTTTTTACTCAGATACTTAAAGGAATCAGAAACATAATACAATTAGTGGATTTCAGCTCTTTGGCCATTGTTTTGAGAACTTAATAACAGAGAACTCTTGAGAAAGTCTATGAATGAAGTACTGCTTAGGTGCTTATACATTCACATTTGCTTGTAGTAATGATCATGAGCAAGAAGTAACAGTATACCAGCTTCCGGTTCTTGCTATTATTAGTTTATACTCTATATATGTGCAGAATAGGCAAAATGTATGGTTTAACTTTAGGAGATTCTTTGCAAGTCTTATTATTTCTCTGTTGGTAGTGCCTACTGATGCTGTTTTTTGTCTTTTTTCTAGCATTTTCACTGAAGAAAGGTTGGAGCGGTTGACAAAGCAAGTTAGTGATCTTGATTTTGATTCACTTATGATTGACGATAAGGAAGAAAATTTGGAAGAAAATCCTCCCAGCAGATTATTGGAAGAAACAGCTACTCACGTCCTGAATGGCACTGTAGAAAGCCCCCAACCAAGCCCTGCTGATTCCGCAATTAGTGGAATCGTGGGTGAAAAATCTCGGCTGGAGTATAGTGTTGCAGAAGGGGATGTACTCCTAAAGAAGGATGGAAGTGATAACAAGGCATGTGTGGTTGATAAGGATATAGATTTAGCTTATAAAGAATTTATATTTGGGAAGCAACTCCCTAAAGCTTTTTATAATTCCACCGATGATAACAAACAACTGGTAGAAAAGGGTGTACCAAGTGCTGTTTTGCCACTTCTAAGATATCATCATTGCGAAAGCTCTGAATCTTCCTCTAGGTATATTACTTCCTATTGCCTTTTTGTACATTTTTTTTCCTTTTTGATGTGTCTTGTAAATTTGTGACCCTCTTGCCCTGCATTATATCTGTTCTGTCCAAAATATTGTGAGAACATCTTACCGATTATTGGCAAATCCTACCTCTATGAATTGCTTCGTTTTGGATACAGCTTCCAGGGCTCTCCTAGCGAAGATAGACATTTTAGAAGTGATTTTGATGAAACCGAAACTGAGGAAGCATCCTTTTCTGGTCAAGATGATTCAAGCCAGCATAGTGATATAGTTGAATGGGCAAAGGTTTGAATCTTATTTGGCACATACCCAGTTAAAAATTTCAAGTTATGGCTTTTCATTAGTGGGTTATCTAGGTCTTCTCTGACCTCTTCGTTCCCCTTCACTTTCCAGGCCAATAATCACGGATTTTTGCAGATACTATGCGAATATTACCATCTAAAATGTCCTGCAAGGGGCTCAACAATTAAGTTCCATCCTCTGGATCACCTTCATCCTTTAGAATATTATAGACCCGATGAAGCACTTCTACATGTTGCTGGATCAACGATTGACTTAAAATTATGCCATACAAGTTTGGAATTAGCCGAGGTATATTCTTTTTTTTTTTTTGGCAATTCCTGGTTTTATTATATTTTCATCATTGAAGAGTGAAGTAGAGGGTTGGGCTGAGAGATGTCATGTCTTATGGTTGAGAAATGGTTTATCCAGCTAGCTGTGCCTTCCAGTATTGGTTTCCTATGCATTATCAGCTTATGTTAATTTGGTTTCCATAATACAGGCTCACAATGCACTCATGGTGGAAGAGGAAGCAACTGCATTGTCAGTTTGGGCTGTTGCATGCTTATGTGGCTCATTGCGGCTTGAGCATGTGCGTGGTTATACTGGTCATCTATACAACCTAAATATAACCTTTCAGTTGAATGATTGACTTACTAATTTGTCTACTGTGTATAATAAGTGACAAGTGTTCCGAGACTAGTATAAAGCTTTTTGACGTTTGTCCGAAATGATGGCCTCTTTGTCACCAAATTTCGTATAGAGAAGTGTAATGCCAGATTAGTTTATGTTTTCCTCATTAACTTTTGTCATTGAATGGGACGTTCTGATTTAAAGAGAAAAATGTAACAGGAATGTGTATGCTATGCTCCAATCTCTGACTTCCTGTAATGGGTTTGAAGTGGAAAACCACTACAGAACTCTGGCTTGCAGCATGAACACGAAGTTACCAGAATATTAATGAAATAATGCTAAAAGGGTAGAATGACTAATTTTTATTTGTTATGACATGATGGTTTTCTTTTTTTCTGTCCTTAAAAGTAATCGTTTGTATTAATATTGGCCTATTTCTGAGCTGCTATGGTAGATAACTTCTTGTGGAGGCCTCCCCATTACTGCTTGGATTGCTTATAATGGAAAGGAAGGTTAAGAGAACATATTTCTTACCAATAGAATGGGGGATAGGTTTATTTTTGGATTTTGGGGAATTGCTCAAGCTCGATAAAGTTTTGATTTACCTAATATCGCCAATGTATTTCGCGTCGAGTATTGGAACAGTCAATTCATTCACCCTCCTATATCTAGCTGTATGCTTAAGTCTATTTAATCTTTCAATGTTGTCTATGAACATTCTTGCATGCTGATCAAAGTTTTTGACACACTTGACCAGTGGTCTTGCTATACTGGTTTTAACATGCTCATCAGAGTCTTTTGACAGTAATGTTCCTACTCGCGTTGTATAGGTGCTGACACTGTTTGCGTGTGCTTTACTGGAGAAGCAAATTGTAGCGGTTTGTTCAAATTTGGTAAGTATCAGTTGCCTCATCTTTTCTGCAGTGTAGATTCAGTTAGGTTTGGCATCATAGGAGTATTGTTTTTTTTTAGTTTATTTAAATGACAAGGGGAACCCACAGCTGCTACCTTTGGGGGCGCATATAGTAAATGCCCGCTCCTATGCAATAGCCGCAAACCACACAGGAGAGGTAACTCTCACTAGGCAAGCTTGGTGCAACAAGCTCGACAAGGGCTTTCGAACTTGAGAACCTCCAACATGAAAGTCTCAAGCCCAAATCATTGGGCCACCCCTAAGGGTCTGTTTTTATTTCGCATACTGAATGCTTTCTTGATTGGTCTGTTCTGCCTAGTCAGCATAGTTTATTGTTGCAAAGATTGATTTTATCTTCCCCATACATGTAACATCTTAGGTGAAGACTTCTTTCTAGATCCACATTCCCTTATTAGTAGCATGGTTTTTGAAGCTGGTATCTTTGAAAGCCCTAAAATTTGATGCATACTTTAACTTTTAGTTACTTAATTGTTAATTGCAGGGAATATTGTCTGCGTGCATTCTGTCCATTATCCCTTTGATTCGTCCTTATCAGTGGCAAAGCTTGTTGATGCCGGTAACTTCCAGTTGACAATGATTGTTTTCCTCAGTGAACAGATCTACTGTGTTTATAATTTATCCGACTTTCTTGACGTGTGAATTGTGCAGGTTTTACCTAACGACATGCTGGATTTTCTGGATGCACCTGTTCCTTATATAGTGAGTATATCCATGTCTTAGGATTTTTTGTCTTCCATAATTGGCTCCGAAGAAATGTATAAGCAAAGAGATTCTGTTGGAAGTTAGATAAGGCTAATCATGAAATGATCATACTAGAATGAGGGGTTGGTAGATGCTGTAGTCATCAGTGATGAGTGTTTTCTTGATTATCTTGTTATATCATGTGCCATGATATCATTTTGCCAGCTTTTTCTTAGATATATTGCATTATTAGGGAATCATTCAATATGTTTTTCCTGTATTTAGTTGATCTCATCTGTGACAATGTATTGTTTCCTACAACAACAACAACATACCCAGTGGAATCCCACAAGTGGGGTCTGGGGAGGGTAGAATGTACGCAGACCTTACCACT
>JAOTQR010000097.1:12962337-12974290 GCA_025774065.1 Solanum ossicruentum | reverse complement strand
CAAGGGGCCCAAGCCCCTCATGCTCCTACACCAGCCTCTGGTGTAAGAGACATCATCAAAATGAATCACCCAAAATTCTATGTGTCAAAGGTGAGTGAGGACCCTCAAGAATTCATTGATAACGTTTACAAGATTTTATCTATGATAGCTGTGAGGTCTAAGGATAAGGCAGAGTTGACGGCCTAGCAACTCAAAGAGATAGCTCAAATATGGTAAACCCATAGAAGGAAGAGAAAGGAGCCAACTATGTGGTGTTTTGGGAGTTGTTCAAAGTGGGCTTCCTTAATTAGTTCTTTCCCCTTGAACTTAGTGAAGCTCAGTTGGTGGAATTGTGAATATGAGACAAAGGTCCGTGAGTGTGAGGGAGTATACCCTCAAGTTCAACCATCTTTCAAAATATTTTCAACATCTGGTGGCTGACTCAAGATCTACAATGAACAAATTTGGGATGGGTGTGTCCGACTTGGTTAGTAAGGAGTGCCGGTCTGCTATGTTGATTAGTGACATGGACTTATCACGTTTAATGACCTGTGCCAAGCAAATAGAAGAGGAGGGTTTATGAGGCTAAGAGGGCCCGTTTCGAGGGTAAGTTCCAAAAGGGTGGTCGGATCCACCAAGGCCACGGGTCCTCTCATGCTTCTTAGATGTTATTTTCTAATGACTTCCCAAGGAACCAAGGTGTTGGTGTTATGGTTCCTAATAAGGTGTGTCCTAGGTATAATCAGGGTCATAAGGACCTATGCTTGTGAGATACTAATGCATGCTTTAGTTGTGGGGAAGTGGGTCACAAAAAGGTGGATTTCCCTTGAAGTCGCAACAAGGGAAAAGAGGTTCATCCTCAAGGTGCTAACACAATTCCTTTAGGGAAAGGTGACTGACAAGATGGTTCCCCAAGGCACATCGATTTTATGCTTTGCATGGGAGCAAGGAGTGGATGAGGTCCTCGATGTCGTTATCAGTATGTTGAAAATCTTTGACTTTGATGTGTATGCATTAATTGATCCAGGTGCCACTCTTTCTTTTGTTACCCCCTTTGTTGCCAAAAATTTCCATTTTGACCCCGAGTTATTGCATGAGTCATATAAGGTGTCTATTCCTATTGGTGTATCTATTGTTGCTAGAAACGTTATAGAAGTTCTCCTATTTGCATCTTGCATAAAATTATTGCCTTGTGATTTGTCCAGTTAGACATGGTAGATTTGATATTATTCTTAGGATAGATTGGTTGCATACATACTATGTTTCTATTGATTGTAGAACCCGTAGGATCAAATTCCGATTTCCAAATGAACCCGCCCTTGAGTGGGAGAGTCAAGATGTGATAGTCAAGTTTCATCTCTTGCATTAAAGCCCATAAGTTGATCTCTAAGGTGTCTTTACCATATTGTGAGGGTTAGGGATGTGGAGTCTAAAGTCCTTCCCACAGAGTCGGTTCCAATTGTAAATAAGTTTCTTGATGTCTTTCCAAATGACTTTCTCGATGTTCCTCCCAAAAGGGAAATGGACTTTGGCATAGACCTCCTCCCCGATACGCAACCCATTTCTATTCCCCCTTACCATATGGCCCCAGTGGAGTTGAAGGAGTTGAAGGAGCAATTGAGGGACTTATTGGAGAAGGGGTTCATTAGGCCTAGCCAATTACTTTAGGGTACATCGATGTTATTTATGATAAAGAAGGATGGGTCCCTTAGGATGTGTATTTGACTATCGGCAACTCAATAGGGTCACCATCAAGAATAGGTATCCGCTTCCAAAGATTGATGATTTGTTTGACCAATTGCAAGGGGCTAGCCATTTCTCAAAGATTGATCTTCAGTTGAGGTATCATCAAATGAAGGTGAGGGAGTGTGATATTCCCAAGACGGCCTTGTAGACTAGATATGGACATTATGAGTTTGTTGCAATGTCTTTTGGGTAGACCAATGCACCAGTCATTTTCATAGACCTTATGAATAGGGTTTACAAATCCTACGTTGATTCATTTGTTGTGGTATTCATTTGATGATATTTTGATCTATTCGCATGGTGAGGAGGTGCATAGGGCTCATTTGAAGATTTTATTGCAAAGATTGAGGGAGGAGAAATAGTATGCTAAATATGAAAAGTGTGAATTTTGGTTGAGGGAGGTTGTCTTCCTGTGACATGTGATGTCGGGGGATCGTATTAAGGTGGATCCTAAGAAGACCAATATTATTAGAAATTGGCCTAGACCATTGACCCCATCCGACATTAAGAGCTTCTTGGTCTTAGTGGGCTATTATTAGAGCTTTGTGAATAGGTTATCTTCTATCACTTCCCCTATGACAAAATTGACTCAAAAGAAGGCTAAGTTTGTATAGGCTGATGAATGTGAGAGGAGCTTCCAAACCTTGAAAGATAAGCTTGTGTCTGCTCCTATACTATCACTACCAGATGTACTTGAGGGAGTCGTGGTGCATTGTGATGCTTCTAGAGTTGGTTTGTGTAATGTGCTAATATAAAATGATAAGGTGATAGCCTATGCTTCTAGGAATCTCAAAGTGCATGAAAAGAGCTACCCTACTCATGATCTTGAATTGACTGCCATATTATTTGCTTTGAAAATTTGGCAACATTATTTGTATAGAGTGCATGTTGATGTGTTCGATCATAAGAACCTCCAATATGTCCTCACTAACAAAAGATCTCAACTTGAGGCAAAGAAGGTGACTTGAACTTCTTAAAGATTATGATATGAGTGTGCATTATCATCCAGGTAAGGAAATTGCAGTGGTGGATGCCTAGAGTAAGGTGTCCATGGTAAGACTAGCTCATGTTAATGATTCTAATAAGGAGATGGCTAGGGAAGTGCATCGGTTGGCTAGATTGGGGGTTAGGTTGGAGGAGGTTGGTAATGGTGGTGCTGCTATTGTCGATGGTTCTAAGTCTTCTTTGGTTGATGAGGTGATAGCAAAACAAGATCTTGATTCCTCCTTGTTAAAATTGAAGGCCTTGTGAAAGAGGGTAAGGTAGAGGGTTTCTCCCAAGGGGGAGATGGTGCCCTTAGGTACCATGGTAGGTTGTGTGTATCGTGTGTTGATGGGTTGATAGAAAAGATCCTTGATGAGGCCTATAACTCTTCTTATTCTATCCAACTTGGTTCCACCAATATTTATAGAGATTTGAGAGAGGAGTATTAGTGGGGAGGCGTGAAAAGGGTCATTGCGAAATTCATTTTCAGTTTTCATAGTTGTTAACAAGTCAAAGCCGAGTATCAAAGGTCGGGTGGCCTAACGCAAGACATAAAGATTCCTATATGGAAGTGGGAGGTGCTTAATATGGATTTTGTAGTTGGAGCTCCCAAGACTAGAAAAGGTTTTTGATTCCATTTAGGTTGTGGTTGATAGGATGAAAAAATCGGCTCACTTCCTACCGGTTAAGACCACATATGGTGCTGAAAATTATGCACGGCTGTACATCCATGACTTGGTGAGATTGCAAGAGATTCCTTTGTCCATCATATCAGATCATGGTGCTCAATTTACCTCACATTTTTGGAGGTCATTCCAACGGGATCTTGGTACTAGAGTTAAGCTTTCTACGACCTTCCACCCTCAAAAAATGGATGGCTAAGCCGAAAAGACCATCTAAACCCTTGAGGATATGCTTAGAGCATGTGTGTTGGAGCTTAAAGGTAGTTAGGACAATCATTTTCCGTTGATTAAGTTTTCCTACAACAATAGCTATCATTCTAGCATCATTATGGCTCCTTTTGAGGCTCTCTATGGTAGATGATGTAGATTACCGGTGGGGTGGTTTGAGATTGGTGAGGCAGCCTTGTTAGGACCAGATCTGGTTATGGAGGCTCTTGAGAAGGTTAGGACGATTAGAGAAAGATTTAATATGGCCCAAAGTCGTCAAAAGTCTTATGCCGACGTGAGGAGAAGGGAACTTGAATTCAAAGTTGATAATTAGGTCTTTTTGAAGGTGTCACCCATGAAGGGTGTGGCCTATTTTGGTTAGAATGGCAAGTTGAGCCCATGATATATGGGTCCTTATAGGGTGATGAGAAGGGTTGATAAGGTAGCTTATGAGTTGGAATTGCCTAGGGAAATAAGTTTGGTTGATCTAGTGTTTCATGTGACGATGTTGAGGAAATATGCAGGTGATCTAAATGTTATTGTGCCTCTTGATGTTGTGAGTGTGGTTGAATATAATTGGACATATGAAGACATTCCAGTTCAAATTTTGGTAAGGCAAGTGAAGAGTTTGAGAAACAAAGAGGTGGCTTCCGTTAAGGTCCATTGGAGAAATCAACAAGTTGAGAATGCTACTTGGGAGGCCAAAGTGGACATGCAAAAGTAATATCCTTACCTTTTCCACTCCACTCAATCCTAACGTATTGATCTAAGTCCTTTATATGATCTCAAGTCTTAAATTCAACCCTCATGTCATTGCATATGTTCATGCTTAAATTGACAAGTTCATGATGATTTTACACTTATGATGAGATTGTTGAAATGGTGTTTAAGTGCATTTTTGCATATCTATGCAGGCTGAGATTGTCATGTTTATGTCTCTCATATACGTCTCTTTGACATTTGGGGACGAATATTTTCAAGGGGGAGATATTGTAACAACCCCAAAAAGTGCCTGAAAATGTGTCTCGAAAGTATCTGAAATCGTAATTTTTATATATCTTAAAATTCATGCGCGATATGATAAATACAACTTCATATTCTTGTTCAGGAGGTCATTTTTAGTGGAAAATGGGTCTAACCCCGATTTAAGAGCAAATGATTAGCAATTTGATTTTTCATAATTTTTGATTTCTAGAATCTATCTGCGATGGTACCGCGACATGCAGCTGATGTGCTGTCAAAATATCGCATATATGATGCCTAAAACAACGGATTTTGTGAGTTATTAATATGATTTTTTTATGGTTTTATGTGTTTTTTTGTTGTTCTTGCAGAAAAGCTAGGTTGGCATGATTTTGGAGAAAAGTTGTCAATTTTACTGAAGCATAGGACATACGAGTTAACCTATGAGTCGTAGCCCAAGCTACAAGTCATAGGATGCTATCGTAGAAAGAAACAGAGACTATAAATCAAAACTCTTCTAAGTGGAGGTCAACCCTACGAGGCCACCCTATGAGTCGTAGGTCTCACTATGACTCATATAGGTGTACTCATATAAGGAATCAGAGAGCCCAAACTATGGATCAACAACTGAAGTCCTAGTCCATGAAAGAAGTATGTAAGTTGTTTCCCAAGCTACGACTCATACCAGTTGGATCCAAGATGCCAAGAACCTGATATGAGACCCTGATTATGACTCACAGATTACCCTACGAGTCGTACCTGCGAGGTGCACCAGCTGCCAACTGTCTTTTCTATGTAATTTTGAGTGTTATTTTGTAAGCACTATAAAAACTTTATGTTAGGGTTTAGTTAGGGAGATTCAAAATTGAGAAAAAAACATCATCTTTGAAGATATTCTCAAGACAACTTTTAGGGTTTTAACTTATCTTATCATTTTCTCTTGGAAAACCCAATTTTGGAAATTGCAAATCTTGCTTTCTGCTTATTATCAATCTATCAAGCTTTTGGTTTGCAATTGGTGGTGTCTTCAATCTTCATTTCTTTGGGTAAAATTCTCAATCATGTCTTACATTTGCATTTTTATTGGTTTTGCCTTAGACATGAGTAGCTAATCACCTATAACTTGGGGTTGTAGGAACCATGGATATTTGACTTAAGATGACCCAGGTTAGTGCATTTCTGTGATTGGGGTTTGCACGTATTGTCTATTTCTCTTCGTTATGATTGTTGTTTGGTGGTGGCCAACACCAAACCCCACCTACTATCAGATCCCTATCAAGGTAGTGAATAATAGGGAAAGAGAAATAGATGACAGGATTCGATTGATGTGTTCTTGTCTAATCAACCAAATCTGACCAAAGGGAGGTTGATTGGGATAATAGATAACAGTTAGTTAGCATGCCATGTTTTCCAACCAAGCACCATAGTGATATTCGACCTTCACCTTCACAAGAGGGAAGGAAGAACCTAAGTTACCATCCTGCATGCGAATCTCTAATTGTAGTTATGTTATCTTGGTTAATAGAGTCAACGAAATATGGGGAACAAAATTCCCAAGTTGTCCCTAAAATTGAGCATTTTCTCTTATCATAATATTGTGTTTATATTACTTTGTTCTTGAATAACAACCTCCCCCCCTCCCCCATTTAGAGATTTTAGTTATAGATACTAGAAACGATTGATAGTGAATTCTCGTGTCAATCCATGTATTCCCTGTGGTTTCGATCCTACCTTTTCATTAGGTTAATTGTTGATAGTGAATGCTTTCTTAATAGAGTGAGAACATCAGGTCAGAAATTATAGCGCCAGTGTCAAGTAATACGGCTAGGTTTTGACTTGTTTTCACTATCAGTTAGTTCTAGTGTTAATTTCTAAACTCTTTTGTATTTTACTTTTGTTTTTATTTTTTTGTTTTATTTTAATTGTAGGGTGTACTAGACTGTATGCCCAACACAAGGAGCCAAGGCAATCCCTTAGCTCTGATCAGTTTGGAGATCCATCGACTCTAGAAAAATGGCTCAAGTGCGTGAGGATATCACGGTTGAAGAGGATATGAATATGAATGATGATATGGGAAGAGAGGAGAATCCACCACTACGGGATAACAGGCCACAACTTAGGGACTTCAAGGAAAATGCTTATGGATCGAACCAATATCGCTTGAACCCTATGGCCATGGACGTTACTGGTACTATAGTGTTTCCTTCATTACCGGCAGATGCTAAGGTCTCCCTGTCAAGTGGATTACTTCAAATGCTCCAAAACCATAGATTATTCATAGAGCTACCTTCAGAGGATCCCCACTGTCATCTCTAAAATGTAGTGTTTGCTTGCAAGAATGTCATGGGGACACAAAATCTTTCTCTTGATACCGTTAGTTGAAGAGTATTCCCATTGTCAATGACTAGGAATGTAGCACTGTGGTTATCTGAGCATCGTTCGGGTACCATAGTAAGTTTGGCTGAGCTTCAGAGAGTATTCCTTGAAAGATATTTCACAAGATCTAAGAAGTTGAAGCTAAAGGATCAAATAAACAACGTTGAGCAATTGTCGGGTGACTCTATTAGCACAAAATGGGAGAGATTTACCAAATGCTTGAGGATGGTTCCCGATCACAAGACTGTTGATGATGCCTTGGTTGAGAATTTATCGGGCACGTGATGATAATAGTCAAGCTTGCGCCGACACAATCATAGGAGGCATGTTCCTTGACCAACCTTTTGCATTGATAGCTTCAAGGATGGTGCAAGTGGTTAAAACAAATGGAGCATAGGGTTAAAGAGAGCGAGGTGTGATGAAGAATTTTTGTGCCATCAACACCAATAATGAGCAAGCAAAGGTCAATGAGGAGATCATGGAGTAGCTTGCTCAACTTTGCACAAGCATGGACTTGGTTTTGAAGCAAAACCAAGCAAGTGTCAAAGCGGTCACACACCAACCTGCTAAGGCACCCATCTATAAAGATCCTTTCTTTGATGAAGATGCTTGTTTTGTGAGTAATCAAGCGGCGGGTTTCTGGAATAATCCTCAAGGGTCCATTTTGAACTATTAGAGCCAAGGTTCTAGGAATCAAGGTTGGAACTACAACCATGATGGTGTGTATAGAGATTACTGTGGTGGTGCTTATAGAGAGGATACCGGATGTTGAATAGGGTGGAAGAGATGGTTATAGGATGGACCGTATGTGCCACCCCACAACCGTAATGTCATACCAAGCACTTCTAGGCTTGAAAAGATGTTTGATAAGTTGTTGAAGAGAGCCAATCACCAGATGAGACCTTGAAGAGTATGAAAGCAGATATTTTCAGTATTAATAAAAAAATAGAGTCTCACTCAATGGAGATTAAGCAACTAGAGCAACAATTTGGGAAAGTTTCTTTACAATTGAATCAACCCCAAAAGGGAACCTTACCGAGAAATTTGGTTCAAAATCCTAAAAATGAAGGGCATTGCATGGCAGTCATGACTCAGTGTGGCCAAAGCACTGTTAATCCTCCTATGCAAATGGTTGAAGATGGAAGATGTAAAAAGAGGGTAAACGAGGAGACTGAGATGCCCTGTGCAAATGATCAAGTAAAGAAATATAATACTTTTCTAAGGCCCCCATCACCTTTTCTGTAAAGGCTTGGGAAGAGAAAAGAGGAAGGTAATTTTGAACATTCTTGGTGACACCCTTAAGAAGTTGTCAGTAGACTTCCCTTTAGTTAAGGCTCTTGAGAGGATGTTGGGATACGCGAAGTGGATGAAAGATATGGTCAAAAAGAAGAACAAATTTAGCTAAGACCTCTCCCAAAATTTTCAACATTGCAGTTCCATCACCACGAAGTCTTTGGTGTAAAAGCGTGAAGATCCGGGTGTATTCACTATACTATGCACAATTGGGGAACTCGTATTTGTTGGAGTACTATGTGGCTTGGGAGGCAGCATTAATTTGATGTCTTTTGCCATATTTAGAATACTTAGTTTGGGCAACGTTGTTCCTACAAATATGTAGTTGTTGATGGCAAACAAAATAGTCAAGAAGCCTATAGGGATACTTTATGATATGTTTGTTAAGGTATTCAAATTTATATTTCCCATAGATTTTGTTATACTTGATTATGAGGTTGATTTTGACGTTTCTATCATCTTGGGGAGACCCTTCTTAGCCATAAGGAGAGCATTGATTGATATGGAGAATAGTCTGCTTACCTTTAAGTTTGGCAAGGAGGCAGTTGTTTTCAAGTGGGCCAACTAGAGAGAAGAAGTTGTGAGTTTCAGGTTGTCATAATGATTGCAATGAGTGAGGATGATGAAGTGGAGATCCTAGTTGAGTTGAGGCTGGGAGTTGAACCTTTGGTAGCTGTGCTATTGAATTTCGCTGGTGACAACATTCATGAAGAAACTGTGAATGCTCTTGGGGTGTCATTTGGGCCTAATCGACAGTCCAGGTTAGAGTTAGACTTGTGCAACAGGAAAACGCTACCAACAAAGCCTTCTATAGAACTCCTACTAGAGTTAGTGTTAAAGGCACTACCAACACATCTGAAATATGCAGACTTAGGAGAGAATAGCACATTGCCTGTCATAATTGCAGCTGATTTTAACAGAGGCCCTAGTCTCCATTCTCAAGCAATTTAAAAGGACCATCTGGTGGACAACTGCAGACATCATTGGCATACCCCCTGGAATATGTAGTCATAAGATTCAACTGGTCAAGGATTACAAGCCCAGCATCGAGCATCAACGACTGTCGAATCCTCCAATGCAAGAGGTTATGCGGGAAGAAATCATCAAGTGGTTAGACCCGGGAGTAATCTACCCAATTGCTGATAGTGAATGGGTCAGTCCAGTGCAATGTGTTCCAAAAAAGGAGGTACAACGGTGGTGCCTAATGCAAAGAATGAGTTGATCCCTATGAGACTGGTCACTGGGTAGAGAGTGTGTATAGATTCTGTGAAACTCAATGCTTCTATCGAGAAAGATCATTTCCCTATATCCTTCATGGATCAAATGCTTGATAGACTGGCAGAAAAGGGATAGTATTGGTTCCTTGATGGATATTCCAGGTATAATGAAATCGTTATTGCGCCTGAGGATCAAGAGAACACAACTTTCACATGCCCATATAGTACTTTGCATTTAAGAGAATGTTGTTTGGATTATATAATGCTCCTACCATGTTTCAAAGATGCATGATGTTTATTTTCTTAGATTTGGTTAAAAGCACTATTGAGGTATTCATGGATGATTTTAAAGTTGTTTTCAAAACTTTTGAAGAATGCTTGTTACATTTGCATGATGTGTTGCAGAGGTGTGTTGAGAGTCATTCGGTGCTGAACTGGGAGAAATATCATTTTATGGTAAAAGAGGGCATACTACTTGGTCATAGAATTTCAGGTAAGGGAATCGATGTGGATAAAGCAAAAACTGAGGTTATCGAGAAACTGCCACCACTAATTTCAGTGAAAGGTTTCAGGTGCTTTCTAGGCCACACATGATTCTACCATCACTTTATAAAGGACTTGTCCAAGATCTTACTGACCTTGAGCAAATTGTTGGAGAAAGATGCCAAGTTTGTATTTGATGATGCATGCATGCAAGCCTTCGAATAATTCAAAAGAAGGTTGACATCGGCACCCATTATTGTGGCTCCAGATTGGTCACAACCATTTAAGCTTATGAGTGATGCAAGTGGGGTTACGCTAGCTATGTTTTTGGGGCAGTGAAGGGAGAGAATTCTATATCTAATCTATTATGCTAGCAAAGCACTAAAAGTGGCTGAGAAAAATTATACAGTCACCGAACAAGAATTGCTTACCTTATTCTTTGCCATTGAAAAATTATGCTCCTACTTGTTGGGAGCTATGGTGATTGTGCATAAGGACCATGCAACGCTCAAATATCTTATGGCTAAAAAAGATGCAAAACCAAGACTAATCAGATAGGTACTCCTCTTGCAAGAATTCAATTTTGATGTTATCGACATGAAGGGATCAGAAAATCAGGTAGCCGATCACCTTTCTAGATTGGAAGATGAAGTTATGGTAAAGTTTGATGATGGACCTGACATCAATGATTCATTCCCCGATGAGAGAGTTTTGGCGGTCTCACATGACCTTATACCCTAGTTTGTTGACTATGCCAACTACTTGGTAAGTGATATAGTGCCTCCTGATCTGAACGTCTATCAGCATCGCAAGTTTATACACGACATAAAGAAGTTCTTTTGGGATGATCCATATTTTATTTAGCATTTGTACAGATGGTATCATCCATAGATATGTGCCAGACGTGTAAATGATGAGTATTCTTGAAGCATGCCACTCTTTAATGGTAGGGGGTCATCATAGTGGAGGTCAAACTGCTTACAAAGTGTTACAGTGTGGCTACTATTGTCCATCTATACATATAAACGCCCATGATTATGTCAAGTAATGTGATAGATGTCAAAGCGAGGGTAGGGTCTCGCAAAGAAACGAACTTCCTCTAAATCCTATTTTGGTGATAGAACTATTCGATGTTTAGGGCATTGACTTCATGGGACCTTTTTTGATCTCTCATGGTAATAAGTACATTTTGGTTGCAGTTGATTATGTATTTAAATGGGTAGAGGACATAGCTCTACTAAACAATGAAGGTAAGAGTGTTACCGGGTTTCTCCGAAGAAACAGTTTCTCTAGGTTTGGTACACCTCGAGCAATTATCAGTGATGGAGGTTCTCATTTTTACAACCAACTATTCAAAGCTCTCCTTGAAAGATATGGTGTGAAGCACCAAGTAGCAACCCTATAACATCCCCAAACAAGCAGGCAAGTAGATGTATCAAATAGGGAAATCA
This sequence comes from Solanum ossicruentum, assembly GCA_025774065.1. Taxonomy (NCBI): domain Eukaryota; kingdom Viridiplantae; phylum Streptophyta; class Magnoliopsida; order Solanales; family Solanaceae; genus Solanum; species Solanum ossicruentum. The sequence goes on along the minus strand of JAOTQR010000097.1, from coordinate 12,962,908 downwards.
AGCAAATCATATCCAAAACGGTGAATGTAATCATACTGACTGGTCAAGAAAGTTGGATGATGATTTATGGACCTACCAGACAACTTTCAAAACCCCAATAGGAATGTCCCCTCATCAATTGGTGTTTGGGAAAGAGTGTCACTTGCTAGTTGAACCTGAGCACAAGGCACTATGGGCACTATGAAACTGAATCTAGACTGGAATGAAGCAGCAATAGCTAGATTGATGCAAGTAAATGTACTCGATGAATTTAGGTTGTGAGCATATGAGAGCTCTACATTGAATAAGCAAAGAATGAAAGTTCAGCATGATCATCGAATTGAGAACCGTCAATTTGCTCGAGGAGACAAGGTGTTGCTTTATAACTCTAGGTTGAAGTGCTTTCCCAAGAAACTCAAATTAAGTGGATGAGACCTCTTAGGGTGGTACACATTTTTAGTTATGGAGCCATCGAGTTAGAAAGCAAGGATGGCAAAATTTTCAAGGTTAATGGCCAGAGGGTCAAATTGTACATGGGTGACATGGAAGAAATCAAGCTAGTGGAAGACTAGGACCTTGAAGAGGCATGAGC
>JAOTQR010000097.1:12913570-12962237 GCA_025774065.1 Solanum ossicruentum | reverse complement strand
CAGAGGGTCAAATTGTACATGGGTGACATGGAAGAAATCAAGCTAGTGGAAGACTAGGACCTTGAAGAGGCATGAGCGCTTCCTGGTAGGCAACCCAAGGTATGCCCCTTGTACCTGTCCTATTTGTCTTTACTTTGAGGATAAAGTATTATATTTGGTGGGGTGTGGGAAGTTATGGATTAAGGTCAAGTCTGAGTAGCCTCGAGTAAATAACATCCCCTATTTTTGATCTCAAGGTTTTCTTATTGTATTTCTTTTTCCTTGTGGATGTTTACTTTCTTGTTGAACTGGCATGTTTTTGTAGTGTAAAGAATGTGTATATTCATAGTAGTGGCATATACATAGTCTTTAAATGCTTTTTGATTGATTTGAAAAATTGGGTACGCTCAAAATTTTTGAGGTTGTGATTATTGATGCATTATGCATTTTGATGGTCTGGCGATGTTTGTTTTGATAATGTAAAGATAAGTTGAGGCTTGAAGCATGATATATGGGTCTAGATATGATTGTGGGTGCAACACCATGTGTGTTGTGAGGTTATTTTACCACATTCATTCATCTTGAATGGACTCAAAACTTGCCTTAGTACTCTAAGATTGGTTTGGTGATGTGGAAAGGATCTTAGGCTTTTGTTCTTTGAGTGAACCCACTTTTAGCCTAAATGACCTACCAACTGAGTAAGTGAATCCCTTGTTCCAATGTTTTAAGACTCTTATGTACTTATTCTTTCATGACACCTTACCAGCTTAACCTTGTTTGATGAAATACCTTGATATTGGCCCTGGTCTATCCTTGAATATGTGAACAATAATTGAGGCTAAAAGCCTAAGTTGAGGGTGGTTACAAGTTGTGGCCCTGGTTTGGGGAATAGATATTGCGTACTTCATCTCTGTCTAAAAGCCTAAGTTGATGGTGACCCTTATTATGGTAAAGTCATAACAATGAGGTGGTTAGTTAGGAAATAAAGAAAGAAATGAAGAATCATGAGTTGAGTGAAGAAAAAGAAAAGAAAAGTGCCTTGAATTGAGAAAAAAAGCAGCAAGAATTGAGATCAGAAATAAGGCACAACTGAAAATAGAAAGAAAGCACTCGAGAAAAGTTTGAAACAGGAGAATAAGGGTGGATTTAATGAAAAGGGTTAGGTTATGAAAGCAAAAAGTGTTCGTAAATATGGTTCAAGGATAGCTTTTAGTCATTATTTGCCTAAAATGCCATACCAATGTCCCTTGAACCTATGTTACAAGCCCATAAGTCCTATAGTGATCCAAATCCACTTTATCACCAAGCCAGAAGATGAGTACAGAGTTAAGTCTAAGGTGTTAGTCAGTGTGCATGAATTTTAATTGTGAGAGTGAGAATGCTTCTTCGGTCCCTGAATTTTAAATTCTTCTTGAGTGAGTATGAAGGACTTCTTTTCTGTGAGAGCATTTGCACTACTTGATTAGAATATGGTTGCACCAGTGATTATGGATGGTTGATGCTCCTTAGCTTATCATAGATGGGTTGGCAGACCATCATCATGTTTTTGTTGTGCTCAGTAACTTTACAATCTGGTTTTGAAAATGATAGTTGGGTACCTGGATTAGAGTGAATGATTTATATGTCATTAGTATAGCTACTATGTATTTCTCATTGTCTACATAGATTGAGTCGTTACTTGAGGACAACCAACAATTCTAAGTCGAGGTTGTTGATATGCTATCAAAATACAACATATTTGATGCCTAAAACAAGGGATCTTGTGAGTTCTTAATGCTACTTTTTAAGGTTTTTATGTGTTTTTTGTTGTTCTTCCAGAAAAGTTAGGTTGGCATGATTTTGGAGAAAAGTTGCAAATTTTACTGAAGCATAGGACATATAAGTTAACCTACGAGTCATAGCCAAAACTACATGTCTAGGATGCTATCATAATAAGAAACAGAGAACAAAAATCAGAAATCTGCTAAGTGGAGGTCAACCCTACGAAGCCACCCTACGAATCGTAGCACCCACTATGGCTCGTATAGGTGTACTCATAGCAGGAATCAGAGAGCCTAAACCTTAGATCAATAATTAAGGCCTAGATTACCAATCATAACCCAAGCTACGACTCGTACCAGTGGGTCATATTAGTTGAGTCTAAGATGCCAAGAACCTGATACGAGACCCCGAGTGCGACTCGTAAGTCACCCTACAAGTCATACTTGCGAGGAATACCAACTATCAGTTGTCTTTTCTGTGTAATTTTTAGGGTTATTTTATGAACACTATAAATACTTTAAGTTATGGTTTTGGTTAGGGAGATTTGAAAATGAGCAAAAACATAATCTTTGAAGATACTCTCACGACAACTTTTAGGGTTTTAACTTATCTTGTCATTTTCTCTTGGAAAACCCAATTTTGGTGATTGCAAATCTTGTTTTGTGTTTATTATCGATCTATCAAACTTTTCCTTTGCAATTAGTGGTGTCTTCAATCTTCATTGTTTTGGGTAAAATTCTCAATTATGTCTTATTTTTACATTTTGTTAGTTTTGCCTTAGACTTGAATAGCTAAGCACCCACAACTTGGGTTTGTGGGAACCATGGATATTTGACTTGAAATGCCTAGGTTAGTGCATTTCTATGATTATGGTTTTGCCTTTATTATCTATTTCTTTTTATTATGTTTGTTGTTTGGTAGTGGCCAACACCAAACCCCGCCTACTATCACAATCCCGACCAAAGTAGCGAAGAACAGGAAAAAAGAAATAGATGACAGGATTTAATTAATGTGTTCTCATCTAATCATCCAAACCTAACCAAGGGGAGGTTGATTGGGACAATATGCAATGGTTATTTGGCATGTCATTATTGCCGACCAAGCGCCATGATGAAATTCGACCTTCACTTTCACCAAGAGGACTTGAAGAACCTATGTTATCATCCTAAATGTAAATCTCTAATTGTAGTTATGTTATCTAGGTTAATAGAGTCAACGAACTATGGGGAACACAATTCCCAAATTGTCCCTAAAATTGAGTGTTTTCCAGTATCGTAGTATAGTAATTATTTAACTTTGTTCTTGAATCACAAACCCCCCCTCCCATTTAGAGATTTTAGTTATAGATACTAGAAACAATTGATAGTGAATTCTCGTTGGCGAACCCTATATTCCCTGTAGATTCAATCCTACCTTTTGGTTAGGTTAATTGCTGACAACGATTGCTTTTCATATTAGAGTGAGAACATCAGGTCAGAAGTCATTGCGAAACTGTGTAAATCTTGCCTAAGCGATAGGTCCACATCGCGGACTAGACGCGGACTTGTGTATTTATTTGCCTGGGATTTTATCACGGTCCAAGGTTTTTGGGTTTTGGGCCTAAGTGTTCCCAAACGTAAAAGTACCTATACTTAGTCATTTTTCACCCCCATATCATTCTAAACATTTTCCAATGCTCATTCAAACTCTTAGCCAAATATTTTACTCCTAAACTCAAGTCTCAAAATCCTTTCCAGATCTTAAGGATTGTACTCAAGCTTCAAGTCTCCATCTCCAATTTTCAGCAAGTTCTTCTCCAAAGCTAAGGTATGTGAGTTTCTTTCATGGGATCCTTTCACCCATAAAACCCAAGCTTCCTTTTACTTAAATTTGCATGATTTAAAGATGATTTACTCATGGGTCTTGTTTATTATGAATATAACTGCACACTATGTTGGGGTTATGAAATTGAGACTGTTTTACTATGTTTAAGATTAGGAATCTTTGATCTATCTTAAGATTTGATGATGGATTTTGATGTATATTGCTTGACGGTGTTATCAACTATCTATTAATGGTTCTATATTGGATTTCCCAGCATCATAACACTCTTGAATTGCATGGTTATACACTAGCACTACACACCCTATAAGTATTTGATAAAATGTATGGTTATGGGTTCTTGAGGAATTGAAAGAACAATACATGTCTTATGAGTTGAATGACTATGTTATGATGATATGATGAAATGAATGTAATTATATGGAATTCTCTATATAGTGTTGGAGTATGACCATGCCCTACTCCGGGGTTATGCGCAGGGTAACCTTGTCAAGGGGTTCGTATCTTGATCACCTATCAAGGGTTTTGTACTCTGGTAGCAAGGGTGATAGGGTGCACTATCTAACAACCTTGTTGGGGGTTTGTACTTATCCACCTATTGGGGGTTTGTACTCAGGCACCACGAGTGGCAGGGTGTGATGATCCACCAACCTATTAACAGGGTTTGTACCTCAATCACCAAGGGTGGTAGGGTGTGACGATCCACTAATAGTTTAACGATCTCTTTTTACACATATGTTATGTCCTATGTAAGCATGTTTTACTTAAGCATAAATCATACTTGTGACATTGTTACTATGCTAGCTATTGTTTATCTCTATGAATTTTGACTATGGTGCCTATCTCTTATTGCATTGCATCCTACATACTTAGTACATTCAAATGTACTAACGCATACTCTGTGCCTACATGATGTCACCATGTAGGAATCGAAGCACCGCTTAATCATCCTCTTCCTCCACGTGACTAGTTCTATTGTCATACAAGTTTGTTGGTGAGTCCTTCATTCCTGGGACGTTGCTTATGATCTCTTGCTATGTTTTAAGACTATCTATCTTTTGGTCATGTATTAACTATGTGGGTGAGTTCGCTTGTTTGTCTTGTCCCCCTCTCTTATCTATGTACTAGAAGTGAGGTTGGAGATGTTATGTATCTATGTTTGATCCTCGACTCTCTTGTTTTCTTGATGTTATGATATGGAAGTTTACTCTTAGTCCCAATTATCCTTATTTATACTTTCCTATTATTATCGTTTTAATTGCTTCCATGACCAAGGATGTGTAATGATATGCTATGAGGCTTGTTTGGAGTCCCTTTGGGTTCCCCATTCGTTGGTCACGTCTAGGCACGAGGCTTGGGTCGTGAAAAAGATAGTATCAAAATAAGGGTGGTAAGGTGTGACTATCCAACAACCTTGTTGGGGGTTTGTACTTATCCACCTATCGGGGGGTTTGTACTCAGGCACCTCGGGTGGTAGAGTGTGATGATCCACCAACCTATTAACAGGGTTTGTACCTCAATCACCAAAGGTGGTAGGGTGTAACGATCCACTAATAGTTTAACGGTCTCTTTTTACACATATGTTATGTCCTATGTAAACTTATTTTACTTAAGCATAAATCATACTTGCCATATTGTTAGTATGCTAGCTATTGTTTATCTCTATGAATCTTGACTATGGTGCCTATCTCTTATTGCATTACATCCAACATACTTAGTACATTAAAATGTACTAACATATACTCTATGCCTACATTATGTCACCATGTAAGAACCGGAGCACCGCTTGATCATCCTCTTCCTCCATGTGACTAGTTCATTTGCCCTACAAGCTTGTTGGTGAGTCCTCCATTTCGGGGATGTTGCTTGTGATCTCTTGCTATGTATTAAGACTATCTTTCTTTAGGTTATGTATTAACTATAAGGGTGAGCCCACTTGCTTGTCCTGCCCCGCGCTCTTATCTATGTACTAGAGGTGTGGTTGGACATGTTATGTATCTATGTTTGAGCCTCGACTCTTTTGTTTCCTTGATGTAACAATATGGAAGTTTACCCTTAGTCCCAATTTCCCTTGTTTATGCTTTCTTATTATTGTCATTTTAATTGCTTCCACGACCAAGGATGTATAATTATATGTTATGAGGCTTGTTTGGGTCCCTTTGGGTTCCCAATTCACCGGTCATGTTTAGGCCCTAGGCTTGGGTCGTGAAAAAATGGTATCAAAACAAGGGTGGTAAGGTGCCAACAACCTTGTTGGGAGTTTGCACCCATCAACCTATTGGGGGGTTTGTACTCTGGCATCAAGAGCGGTAAGGTGCAACGATCCACCAACCTATCGGGGCAATTGTACTCCAGCACCATGGGTGGTAGGGTGCGACAATCCACCAACCTATTGATAGGGTTTGTACCTCAATCACCAAAGGAGGTAAGATGTGATGATCCATCAATAGTTTAATGGTCTCTTCTTACACATTTGTTAAGTCCTATGTAAGTATGTTTTACTTAAGCATTAATCATACATGCCATATTGTTATTATGCTAGCTATTGTTTATCTCTATGTATTTTGACTATGGTGCCTATCTCTTGTTACATTGCATTCTGCATACTTAGTACATTCAAACATACTAATGCTTACTCTATTGCTATATGATGTCACCATGTAGGGACCGGAGCATCACCTAATCATCCTCCTCCTTAACGAGGCTAGTTCGATAGTCCTACATGCTTGTTGGTGAGTCCTCCATTTTGGGGACATTGCTTATGAGCTCGTGCTATGTATTAAGACTATCTTTCTTTTGGTTATATATAAACTATGAGGATGAGCCTGGTTGCTTGTCTTCGCCCCCGCTCTTATCTATGTAGTAGAGATGTTGTTGGACATGTTATGTATCTATGTTTGAGCCTCGACTCTCCTGTTTTCTTAATGTTACGATATGGAAATTTACCCTTAGTCCCATTTTCCTCTGTTTATGTTTTCCTATTATTGTCATGTCAATTGCTTCCGTGACTAAGGATGTGTAATGATATGCTATGAGGCTTATTTAGGATCCCTTTGGGTTCCCATTCGCTGGTAACGTCTAGGCCCTAGGCTTGGGTCGTGACAAAGATGGTATCAGAGCACTAGGTTGTTAGATCCTCAGCATCCACCACATCACATTGATTAAAGTCCTACTCATACTTGTGTTGTGCACCACAACTATAAGTAGGGGGCTATGAGATTTCTTAGGAAATGTTTCGCTTCTTCGTGTTCTAATTCGTGCTTTAGAGTTAAAGTAAGCTTTCCTCCCCTAACGCATGTTCATGTTTGTGCTAGATCTTGCCTAACACGAGAGTAAGATGAGCGCACGCTCGAGGAGCAACTAGCCAATGGAGAACTTAGGGATGCTATCACCTTGCTTGCAGAAATGGTGGCTAATCAAGCCAATCAAGGGGCCTAAGCCCCTCATGCTCCTACACCGTCCTCTCGGGTGAGTGACTTCATGAGAATGAATCCCCCAAAATTCCATGGGTCAAAGGTGAGTGAGGACCCTCAAGAATTTATTGATGAGGTTTACAAGATTTTGTCTATCATGCACGTGAGATTGGAGGATGAGGCCGATATGGCGGCCTACCAACTGAAAGTGGTAGCTCAAATATGGTACAAACAATGGAAGAAAGTAAAGGGAGTCAACTATGTGGTGCTCTGGGAGAAGTTCAAGGTGGCCTTCCTTAATCGGTTCTTCCCTCTTGAACTTAGGGAAGCTAAGTTGGTGGAATTTATGAATTTTTGATAAGGGTCCATGAGTGTGAGGGAGTATGCTTCAAGTTCAACTAAGTTTCGAAATACGCTCTACATTTGTGGCCGACTCAAGATCTACGAAAAACAAATTTGTGATGGGTGTGTCCGACTTGGTTAGTGAGGAGTGTCGATCCGCTATGTTGATTAGTGACATGGACTTATCACATTTGATAACCTATGCCGACCAAATGGAAGAGGAGAAATTAAGGAAGAAGAGGGGTCATGAGGCTAAGAGGCCCGTTTCGAGGGTAAGTTCCAAAAGGGTGGCCGGATCTACCAAGGCCAAGGGAACTCTCATGCTTCTAGTAGGGGACTTGCCAATAACTTTCCAAGGACCCAAGATATTGGTGTTGTGGTTCCTAATAAGGTGTATCCTAGGTATGGTAAGGTTTATAATGGCCCATGCTTAAGAGATACTAATGCATGCTTTGTTTGTGGGAAATGGGTCACAAAAAGGTGGATTGCCCTCGAAATCTCAACAATGGCAAAGAGGATCGTCCTCAAGGTGCTAATGTGGTGCCTTTGTGGAGTGGTTGCCAAAAAGATGGTGCACTAAAGCATAATCAATTTTATGTTTTGTATGGGAGGCAAGGGGTGGATGAGGTCCCCAATGTCATTACCGGTATGTTGAAAATCTTTGACTTTGATGTGTATGCATTGATTGATCCGGGTTCCACTCTTTCCTTTGTTACCCCTTTGTTGCAAAAAAGTTCCATGTTGACCCCGAGTTGTTGAATGAGTCATATGAGGTGTCTTCTCCTACTGGTGCATCTATTGTTGCTAGAAAAGTTTATAGAAGTCGCCCTATTTGCATCTTGCATAAAATATTGCCTTTTAATCTTGTTGAGTTGGACATGGTTGATTTTTATATTATTCTTGGGATGGATTGGTTGCATGCATACTATGCTTCTATTGATTGTAGAACCCATAGGGTCAAATTCCAATTTCCATATGAACCCGTCCTTGACTGGGAGAGTCAAGATGTGGTGGTCAAGGGTAGATTCATCTCTTGCATTAAAGCCTGTAAGTTGATCTCTAAGAGGTGTCTTTACTAACTTGTGAGGGTTAGGGATGTGGAGTCTAATGTCCTTCCCCTAGTGTTGGTTATGGTTGTAAATGAGTTTTTTGATATCTTCCCAGTGTTCCTCCCGAAAGGGAAATAGGCTTTGGCATAGACCTTCTCCCTGATACGTAACCCATTTCTATTCCCCCTTACCGTATAGCCCTGGTGGAGTTGAAGGAGAAATTAAGGGACTTGTTGGAGAAGGGGTTCATTAGGCCTAGCCAATCACCTTGGGGTGCACCGGTGTTGTTTCTGAAAAAGATGGATAGGTCCCTTCGGATGTGTATTGACTACCGGCAACTCAATAGGGTCACCATCAAAAATAGGTATCATCTTCCAATGATTGATGATTTTTTTGATCAATTGCAAAGGGCTAGCCATTTCTGTAAGATTGATCATAGGTCAGAGTATTATCAAGCAAAGGTGAGGGAGTATGATATTCTCAAGATGGCCTTCCGGACTAGATATGGGCATTATGAGTTTGTTGTGCTGTCTTTTGGGTTGACCAATGCACCGGCCATTTTCATAGACCTTATGAATAGGGTTTTCAAACCCTGCCTTGATTCATTTTTTGTGGTATTCATTTGATGATATTTTGATCTATTCGCGTGGTGAGGAGGAGCATAGGGCTTATTTGAGGGTTGTGTTACAAAGATTGAGGGGGGAGAAATTGTATGCTAAATATGAAAAGTGTGAATTTTGGTTCAGGGAGGTTGCCTTTCTAGGATATGTAGTGTCGGGGGATGGTATTAAGGTGGATCCTAAGAGAACTGATGTGCTTAGAAATTGGCCTAGACCATTGACCCCGTTGGATCGTAATAGTTTCTTAGGCTTAGCGGGCTATTATCGGTGGTTTGTGAATGGATTCTCTTTTGTTGCTTCCCTTATGACAAAATTAACTCAAAACAAGGCTCAAGAAGCCACCAAGTTGAAAATTAATCGAGATTTGATGATAAGGAGATGGAATTCAATTGGCTTGAATGTTAGATTGAAGCATAAGCAATCTGCATTTGGAATCAAAGTTGGGAAAACATTACTTGGATCCAAGTCACACACCATGAGACCACTTAAGGTTTGTGGTGCACTAGATGATGGAAGCTCTCTATTAAAGGCACCACATGAAGGAAATTTGGCCATGGCAACTTTTCTTGGAAACCAAGTGATATGCCACGAGTCCCTACATGGCCTATGGTGCACAGCACGAGGCATAAGGATGCTCACGAAATGCACATATGTATCCTAGAAAACCACAAAGCAAAGTTAGTCCACCATGACACCATACATGAGTCACGGTGCACTCCATGGCTCGTGAAGGTTTCCAGAGAAGGAACCATTTCTTTGAAAAGTTTAAGACCAAGGCAAGCCCCACATACCAGTCAAGGTCCATGGTAGAGTTCACGTTTAGTAAAGGGCATCGTGCAAGTGTCAAGTCGTGCAGATTTTCATGTTTTCCTATTTCATTTAGGACTAGGTTTAGGGCATTGTACAAGCTAGTTTTTGTTTTATTTATTGGATGAATTTCACCCCACTATTTTGAGGGTTAAGCACATGACATCAACATCAACTTTTCATTGATTTTCCATCATTACATCATGCCTGGATTGTGTGTGCAAGAAGACTACTCTTAGTTGCAAGGTTGATTGTGATTTGAAGGATAAATCATTTTTTCATCTCCCGTGTGTTCATGTGATTCGAGAATTGTTTAACTAATCCTTGCAAGTTAATTATAAATGAATTATATCATGATACTCACTTCAATTCTTGCAAGTTCGATTAAATAAATACATAACTACGGTTGTGAAAACCATGACACTATAACAAAGTAGGCAAACTTAGGGTTTTATTAGAATTTGTACTGTATGTATTATATTTACGTTTGCTTAAAAGTAATTCTTAATGAGTACACACATTGAGAATTAGCCTGCATTCGTTACTTGGCCAAAAGGAAAATAGTGATTAGGAAAAGGTAACCACAACGACAATTAGATGCATTCAATAGTATAGTTTGAGTAAGGGTTTATTTTCATCTGTAGTACTTGATGAGCTCCGGAAGGAAGAGCAATCTGAAATCAATAGTAAGGACTAAATCATATATATTCTGAGGATGAGAAGTGAGAGATGAGATGTATGTAGGAAAGATCAGAAGGTGAACTAGGTATTACATAACATTCTAGATTTTGCATGCAATGCAATGAACTATACTACTAATGCTAAATGCTTACTGAGTCATATTTCATGGGCACCGTAACCCTAGTCTCTTATCATATTATCTAAATCCTAGTTTGTTTGAACCATAGTCATAATCCTAGTTACTTAGTATTAAGACCCCACTTTTACTTTTTCATGTTGTTTGTTTTCTGGAAATAGAACTAATGACTGAGTAGAATAACTAGTAGAGTTGTTTCAACCTATTCCCTATGGAATCGATCTTGACTCTTAGTTGGGTAAATACACTATTAATGATCATCCATATTCTATAGAAGGAGTATAGTTGAACATTATCAGAAATGGCACAATTGCCACAAAATACAACTTTGAAATATCCTACTAGTTCTCTATTTCAGTTGTAGTTCTATTTCCTGATTTTAGCTTTTGTTTTTGTTTGGCTCTATTTAGGGAACAGTTTGTGCGTGCTAGATACCTAGAGCAAGTGTGCATTTGTACTTCCCTACAACTCTCAGCTATAGAAATCTATCAGAAGGATGAATGCACAAATACGTGAGGCATAGAGACTACAGAGTTGGGTGATATCCAACCAAGGATAATGATAGTAGGGATTAATTAGAGGAAGAAGTCCTACCCCTAATACAATGTCAACCAACACTGTGAGTCCAAGATCAGAGGCCTGTAAATATGAATAAAATGATGCTAATTTAGATGGTGTGAGTTCTAATGGAGCTATAGTACTTCCTCCACTCCCTCATGGTATGAAGTTCATAATCACAAGCACTATGCTACAAATGTTGAACCTAAAGGGATTATTTAATGGAGCAGCTGGTGATGATGCAAACCAATACTTGATGAACTTCATTGCAATATGCAAGTCATTGGAGATCCCTAGAGTGAGCCAAGAGATCATTCGTCTGTGTTTGTCTTCATTGTCTCTGTCTGGGGAGGAAATGAAGTGATTAAATAAGTTGCTACGTGATTCAATCACCAGATAGAGAAAATTAAAGGAATCCTTTTTTGAGAGGTTTTTCCCAATATCAACAAAACTGCAACTTAAGGATGAAATCAATGCACATAAGCAAATATCGTCAGGGGCCCTAAATGAGACTTGGGAGATCTTGTGGATAAGGGAATCCAGGTGGCCATGTTGCATATATGAACAAGACGATTCATTAGTCAAAAACCTACCAAGTCAAACATTAATCAAGCTTTGATGAAAAGGAAATAAAATTCGAAGCATTTGAATGTTGGATAGAAACATAAGTAGTGTGCATTTGTCATCAAAAGTTGGGACAACATTGTTTGGATACAAGTAGTGTACCATAAGACCTTTCAAGGTTCATGGTGCACTAGATGGTGAAACTCTCTATATAAGGCACCTCGTGAAGGGAAGCCAGCCTTATTTGAAAACAAACTGACATATCACGAGCCCCAGCACAGTCCTTGTACACTATGAGGCGCGAGGATGATCATGAAGTGCAGATAAAGGTAGTCTACCACAATACCTTTCATGAGTCGTGGTGGATTCCACATCTCATGAAGGTATCCGTGGAAGGCATTATTGGTTGGACAAGTTCAAGACCAAGGAAAGGCATCATGAGACCATTTAAGGTCCATGGTTCAGTTCATATTTAGTAAAGGGAATCATGAAAGTGTTCAGTTACCCAAATTTTCATATGTTGCTATTTTATTTAGGACTAGGTTTAGAGCATTATAAACACTAGTTTTTGTTTTATTTTTGGAATGACTTTTACCCCCACTGTTTTGAGGACTATTGTAACAACCCGCACATGGAAATTTAAGAATTTGAAAAGTTGTACAAAATTAAATTCAGATTGGATAGTACGAGCCTCTCTACAACTCATAGTCTGAACCATGTATCATAGACAAGCCTTGTTGTCTAGCATTTTCATTGGTGGAATTCTACAAATTTTAGAGTTCAACTACAGATAGAGTTTACCAGTCATCCTTTAGACCATGACTCGTACATATGGATCGTAGAAAGGGTCATAAGGGGGAAACTTTTCTAAGTTTGGAAGGCATGAAAGAGGGGTAAGTATGGCCCGTAAAAGAAATTACGAGTAGTAAAGAGGGTTTTGTGTATGGAGAATTAGAGACATACTTAGAGGCTTAAAAGTGTAACTAGTACGAAACCATGGTTCACCAGTCATACTCCAATCTATGACTCATGGGTTGGACTCGTGGACGGTTCTGCAGAAATTTATTGAGGGGATCTTTGGTCATTTCTTATCTATTTAACCCCTAAATTATGTTATTTTGATCTCAATAAGTATCTTTCAAGACCCAAGCCTAGGGTCTAGATGTGACCGGCGAATAAGGAACCCAAAGGAATCCAAAACAAGCCTCATAGCATATCATTACACATCCTTGGTTGTGGAAGCAATTAGAATGGCAATAAGAGATAAATGTAAACAAGGGAAATTGGGACTAAGGATAAACATTCATATCATAACATCAAGAGTCAATAGAGTCAAGCTCATAGCATAGATACATAACATATCCAACCACAACTCTACCACATAGTTAAGAGCGGGGGCCAAGACAAGCAACTGGGCTCACCCTCATAATTAATGCATAATCAAATGAGATAGTCTTAATACATATTAAGAGATGTCCCCAAAATGGAGGACTTACCAACAAGCTTATAAGACAATAGTACTAGCCACATGGACGAGGAAGATGATCAAGCAATGCTCTGATTCCTACATGGTAACATCATATAGGCATAGAGTATGTATTAGTATGTTTGAATGTACTAAGTATGTGGGATGCAATGCAACAAGAGATAGGCATCATAATTGAAATGCATAATTATAGGCAATAGATAGCATAATATCAATAAGGCATGTATGACCAACACTTAAGTCAATCATGCTTTACAAATCATTCATCGTACATAGATCATAATATATAAGTGTGAAAGGAAACCTCAACCGACAGAACATAAGACCTTTTGGTGAAGCAACCTTCCTTACGGGAGCCAATCCTATTTTGGAGGGAATTTTATTAGTAACTTTACCTTACGAGAGCCCGTTCCTTTTTGGATTAAGTGATCTTCCTTACGGTAGCCCATTCCCTTTTGAATTAAGTGACCTTCCTTACAGGAGCCCGTCCCTTTTCGGATTAAGTGACCTTCCTTACAGGAGCCCGTCCCTTTTTGGATTAAGTGGCCTTTCTTACATGAGCCTGTCCCCTTTCAGATTAAGTGACCTTCCTTACAGGAGCTGATCCCTTTTCAGATTAAGTGGTCTTCCTCATGGGAACCTATCCCCTTTCAGATTAAGTGACCTTTCTTACAGGAGCCCGTCCATTTTCGAATTAAGTGGCATTTCTTACGGGAGCCCATCCCTTTTTCGGATTAAGTGGTCTTCCTTAGGGGAGCCTATCCCCTTTTGGATTAAGTGACCTCCTTATGTGAGTCCATCCCTTTTCAGATTAAGTGTCCTTCCAAATAGGAGTCCATCCTTTTTCGGATTAAGCATTCCACAGAACTATCTCATCGAACTATTATATTTCAATCATTAAGAAAGAACTCCTCATTTTCCCAAGAATACAACAAACATAAGAACCCAACAATCTACTTGCAACATCATATGTATTTCTCAGGAAACAACTCATATAAATATTTCTATCATCATCATAAAGTCATTCAACTCATATGACATGCATTGAACCTTCAATTCCTCAACAATTCATAACCAGACATTTTATCAAACACCTAGAGGGTGTGTAATACTAGTGTAAAATAATGCAATTCAATAGTGAGATCATGCGAGAAAATTTAATGTAAAACATTCAATAGGTACTTGGTAACACCTTGAAGCAATAGACGTCAAAACCCTTCTTCAAATCTTACAATAGATACTAGATTCATAGCCTAAAACATGGCAAAACAGTCACAATTTCGTAAACCCCAACATAGTGTGCCGTGATTTTCATAATAGATACGACCCATGAGTAAACTCAACTTCAAATCATGCAATTTTGAGGAAAAGGAAGCTTGGGTATCATGGGTGAAAGAAACCCACATACCTTAGCTTTAGAGATGAACTTGATGAAGATTGGAGATAGAGACATGAAGCTTGGTTGAAATCCTTAAGATCCAGAGAGGGTTTGGCATTTGAAATTTGAGAGAAATATAAGCCTAAGTGTTTGATCCAGTATAGAGGAATGTTTTTAATGATATGAGGATCAAGAATGGCTGAGTATAGGTATTTTCTCATGTGGAAAGGCTTAGGCGCAAGACTTAAAAGTCTTGGACCGAAATGAATCCACTGGCACAAAAGTAAGCTAGTGCGCGTCGTACTAAGAATGGGCAGTAGCCACTGGAAATCGTCACTTTAAAATTTCAGATTTTTCTACGGTTTCTCTAGAATCGGAGTAAGATCCTTTTCCCCTTAAATCTGACCCCCCGAACAAGAAAATAAAGTTAGATTTCCAAAGTAACCCACAGATTTTGAGATATATGGAAATTATAATTTCGAGAACTTTTGATGCACATTTTCATTTACTTTTTTGGGATCGTTTCAGTATCCTAACCACCCCAAACCTGATAAAACTAACCTAATTCTCATTCTAACTCATTCAATCCCAATTTCACTCCACAATTCTAAGTCTTTTCTCTCTCAAAGGAATCCGCCACTGAAACAAGTTAGGTCTCCAAGTTTCTCCATGAATTCAAGGTCAATTTCTCTCAATTTCTAGGATTTCTTCAACAACGTATGTAGGGTTTCATTCACGGATTGATTTCATCCATGGAGCCCAATCTGAACTTCACTTTTTCCTCAAGTTCAAGTATGAATTCTATGAATTTTCATGATTTTTATTTTGATACTTGAATTATGATTATTATATGAGTAAATTACTCTATTATATATGATATATGATGATTCACATAGATTGCATGATTTTCAATCGATTTTTAAGGGATTTTAAGTGTATGTTGATTAGCACTTAGAAAATTGATATGGGTTATTTGACGTATGATTGAATTAACTTCAATTGCATTGACCTCACATGATTTTCATTAAATTTTTTGATTTTAGCTTCAGTTATTCATGAACCCATATTTTTCCCTAATTCTTACGTTAAACTATTTTCTCATGAATAACATTCCAAATATGAAAGTATATCAATGATCATGATTATTAGGATAACTTAAGACCCTAATGTTATGCTATGTTTATAAGATGGGGAGTATACCCATATTTTATGCAAGATATGTAGATGAATTATTCTTATGACATGAATTGCTTCACTTCGTTTTATACCTATCTTACAAGCTATGAAAATATGATTTTATGAACTACAAATTATGTTGACAATTATATATCCATTATATGTTATGTATTAAGTGGAATTTAAATTAGTACCAAGTAAGCTTGAGCGAGGGGAACTATCCCCAAAGTTCCTTATATGAATTCTCTTATCTCATAACTACGCGCCACTGTAGGAATTATTTGCCTGTAAGGTATAAGTTAGTGGATCCACATGTGATACTCATCGAGGTGAGGTAGAAATCATATGGTGAGGTATAGCCTACCTTGGCAAGTGACTACTTTTTCGGTGTGGCGATAATATTGAAATTCCATGTAATAGTCTGCATGGTCTTATTACCGATTATGGTCATATTCTCATATATGTATGTATGCTTGGTTATAAAATGCTTTCTAATACTTCAATTCATGATTTTAAAATTGCATCGTTCATGTAGCATCTCTTTTCCTTTAATTTCATTAATATGATTATATAGATTGTTATTATGATTATGATGTTTCCTTGGATTTGTGCATTGAAGACTTGGTGAGTTCCCATACTTTGAGGAAAAGCCTTTATTTCATACTTCATATCGTTTTAGTTGAGACCTTGTATTTTCTTTAATTTTATTGAGGAATAGCTAGTGCTATGTTCTAGACCCCACAAATATTTAGCAATAAGGCATGATTGGACATGATGATGTAATTTTTTTATTGGGAAGTTCTTGACTTTACTTTTAGCTTGCTTTTAGGACTATGTTTTTTCTTGCGTAATCATGTAATTGCTTATTTATCTTATCTATGCTTATGGTATGAATAAGAGGCTTGGATAAGGCATTTTGAGGTTCCACATTTGTTATGACATGATCCAAAAATAGGTTGTGATAGCACTTGCCAAGGTAAGTAAACCTAAACCTGCTCAGTTGAATACATAATATTACGTGCAGAAGAAATAAAGTCTAATAAGCTAGGATAAGCACAAGGTAATCAAGTCTATATACCATCCCAAGATGGGTTGTCATGTAGAAGCCACTAGGTTATAACACTCAAAAAAATGCACAGCTCAATGTCTACTCCTCGAATAGAATATAACATAAATATAGAATCCTTGAGGGATGCTGAAGAGACAAGCTACTACCTCTTAGGAATAAAGCTCGGTCTGATGATGAGAAATCAAATCAAGAGGAGCAGAATCACGATCTACAAAAATATAGCAAGGGGTAAATGCCAAACAACACGGTACTTGGTAAATGAAAACTAAATCTAAAGTAAAACAATGAAAAACACAAGTACTCCTATCCACCCAACCACATACCGCCGAACTACACACCTGCACTCAAAAAAGTCCAAGCACAATAATAATACACATGTATACATATTATAGAATACTATCTCAGAAAAATCAATTGATCCCTAAAGCCAAATAGTACAATAATCTATCAGTAATATTAGTAGTTACAATCTCAAAACACAATATCCCCATAGTCCAATCTCCACAATGTATAAGGCTCAATTTATCAAAATATATCACAATCTTTCAATAGTTCAATCCCAACAAAGTACAAGGTTCAACTTACAAACATATATCACAATATTTCAATAGTTCAATCTCAACAATGTATATGGTTCAAAACATTCAACACATCACATATGGTACATAGACTATCATCAAGTAAGTAATGATATGACATGGGATGAACTTTATGAAATATAATCAATGCGATGTAATGTGAAGTAATCACGATGCATGTATATCCTACGGTACACATCCGATTATGTAATCAGTCTAGAACCTATGGGGAACATATCTATTTATGTACCTTCCCTGACTCATGAGGCTGGTCCCTTTTATAATCAATGTCATATGTCATGACTCGCGTGTCTTATCCCCATAATAAATCAATCTCATATGTCACAGACTGTGTGACCCATCCCTATAATACATTGATATCACATGCCATGACTCGTATGACCCATCCCCATCCCCATAATGAATCAATGTCATATGCCACGCCTCATATGGCCTGTCCCCATAGTAAATTAATATTTCTTTTTTTAATAACTGGAACTATTTCCCTTCGTCTTTTCATAATAGTGAAACTCAGTCAAGAATGCACAACAATATAGTATTCTTATAGAGTGATAAAAAGTGCATATAAGAGTCCATATTATAATAAATATATCAATTCAAGTCAAATCTCACAATATACAAGGTATAATGATCTTTCCATTCTAAGGCTATACTTAATTATCTAACCCACAAATAATGTTCAACAATCATATCTCCAATATTTTCTATGTTCATGTAAAACATGATCCAAAATGTACATTATTATATCACAAGAGATTCTCAATACCAAATCACAAGTCAATATATGACAATTTTTAATATTCACTTCTACACTGTAAAGAAATTTCACAATTTAGTCCAATTCTCACAATTTATATAGTTCGCTTTAGCCAACAATAATTACCCAATCATTTTAATTCACAAATGAAGAAAATATAGTATTCAAGTAAGCTCAACAAGGTTTAAGGATCCACTTGTCTCAATCAATAGCCAAAACAATCAAACATCAAAGCTCAATCTCAATATTAGTGCAGCGCCTCAATGTTAGTACGAATCTCAGTATCAGTATAGTCTCAATATGAGTAACAAAAAATCAACAAGTTCACAAGTATTTATAATCGCACAATTATTTCATAAGTCAAGGATTTTCATAGATTTACAATTACCCAATTTGAAATTCCATGATCAAAGCCTATAATAGTATAATTATATCCTATTTCATATCACAAATCACCCAAATCAACTAACATAGGATAATACAAAGTTCAATCATATGTAACAAAAGATCAGAAGTCCACTTTCCTTAATTGAAGTCTCAATCAACTCAAATCTAAGCCTTTTTCCCTTCTACGATACTCCAAATCACCACAATCTAGTCAAATATAGAATAAAAATAACATTATGAACCTTATCACACTAGAATCAAGTAATTTAGGTGAAAAGGATAAAATGATCTGCCTGGTTGAGGAAGAGTTACGGGACGTAAAACAAAAAAAGTACGTCGATCGAGCACAAATCTCATATTGCAAAAAAATCAAAATCAAAAACTTTTTACATGAAAATGCTCCGCAAGAGATAAGGAGTCTAATGGTAAAAATCGTTTCGAAAAAATAAGTCAAATAAATTCATAATCACCATCTTTCTATCTGAAATCAATGTCCAAAAAAACTCCAATTTCTTCAATTCAAAACCTACATTTTGACATTAAGAATCATGAATTAATAAACACAATAAGCATCACTTTCTCTCACAATTATTACTACACAAGTCAATTTCCCCATGAATCAATCCAATATCATGGCTTATCACATAAACATACTCAATAACGTAAATCAAACCCAAAGAGGATAAGCTAAACATACCTCAAAGGTCGTACCGCACACGAACTAGTCAACTGGATAAAGAATCAACAAAATCGACTCCAAAATACTAAAATACTATCAAGAATGCGATATACACATCAAAAGAACTCAATTGATACCCATATTGATAGGAATTAGGTCTAGAACTAAAATGGTCAAAAATTAGGTTATTTTTCTAAAATTTTAAATATGAAAATTGAGCTCAAAATTTGGTTTTACACAAAAAATGGAGTTTTTGGGTAAAACAATTTCATAAATTTTGAGTAGAAATTGAGAGAAAAATCATCATTTAAAGTTTGAATCATGTTCTTGAAAATTCATAAAAATTGAAGGGTTGAAACTAAAACGAAGTCAAAATCATAATTTAAATACTGAAAATCATGCTTAGGAAGTTTACCCAAATGAAAATCTATGAAAACCTTGCTTAAAAATGTACATCCAAACTTTTAGAATTTAAAAATGGAGTAAAATGGAGTAATCAAAAATAAGGAAGAAAGGGGTATTTTCAGTAATAAAAAATAAAATAAAAAAGGTATTACCTGCTTTGACCGCAGCCAACTTGCACCAACACTTTGCAAAACATGTTTTTGACCCTTAGAACTCAACCTGAACCCTATAAATATGAACCAAACATGCAACCATACTAGAAATGACATTTCAGACTCGATCGAACTTCAACATTCACATTAGATCTTTTGAACTCTAAATATTGATCAAAGTCAAACTATGATCCGATTTAACTAAAAATATAACTTTGAGTCCAAATATATCAGTTTCCCTAGATCAAATTCCGCATTCCAGAGCTAATGGAATCAGCGGAATTATATTCCGACACCCAAAATTTAAGATGACCTCAAAATTCAAAACTTCTAACTTTAAGTCTTTAAAAACTCTTTCTTTAGCAAAATTCTAGATTATTATAAGATTTTCAAAATTTGACTATTTGACTCAACCAAAAATGACTCAACACAACTTTTTAGAAGGGAAAAATTAAAAATTTTATTGAAAATACTAAAAATTCCCTTCAGGGTAATTACAACTAGACCCTAGGTTGGGGCCGTGACAGTTACGCACACAACATAACGATCAAATTTTCATTGGTTTTCCATCATTACATCACACTTGGACAATGTATGCAAGAACATTACTCTTATTTGCAAGTTTGATTGACATTTTAAGGATAAGTTGAGTTTTGTCTCCTATTTATTCGTGTGATCCAAGAGTTGATTATTCTTCCTCATAAGTTGATTAAACATAAATTATATCATGATTCACGTGTGAATTTGTAAGGACCTATACATTCTATGGCCTTGATAGTGCATGAAAATTTTGTTTTGAAAAGTTTTTGACCGAGACGACATCACATGGGCACTTACATGGGTCGTGTGACTCATCACTAACCATGTGGAGGAGCCTTGAGGTGGTTCTTGGCCTTGTGCATAGAGTGTTGGCCTTATGTTGGAGTTCAAGATGAAGACATTCACCACATGAACCCCACACAGCTTGTGTGATGCTTCACTGGCCATGTGGTGGCTTGCCCGAGGAGCATTGGCCTTGAATCCCCCATTTTGGCCAAGGCACTTCACATATGAACCCCACACGGGCCGTGTGACCCCTTTGTGGGTCGTATGGTGTCTCGTATGGGCGTTGGTCCAAAAATTTTTGAAGTATGAAATCACCGTCTCAGAACTTCCTCTATGAGCAATGTTTCTAAGTGAGACCACACAGATTGGCACACAGTCTGTGTGACCTCTACATAACCCGTAGTGCTTCATTATGGGACCCCTGGTAACTTCTTGACACTCATTTCATTAATTGTTTTCTTATAATTTTGTTTATACCTGAGAGTTATTTATGAATTTTTTAACCTATCCAAAGCCTCTCAAAAGACCTACACTCTTCTATTCTCATTCAAATTCAACTCATACACTTACAATATTCAAACTCTCATCAAAAGGACTCTTCTTAAGTGAGCCTTGAAGGATTGGCTTGGAGATTATGGAAGGGTCTTCTTCTTCACTAAATTTCTTCTTGATTCTTCTTATTAGCTAAGGTATGTGGGATTGATTCATGGTCCCTTCAACCATAAAGACCCCAAACTCTTTTGCACTTGATTTTTATGAAATTGAGCTTACCTTACATGGGTCCTTTAGATTACTGTTTATTTGATTCAATTGAGATATAAGCTATGTTTAATTGTTGTTTTTAAAGTGATTTAAGCCCTAATATGAAGATTTGCATTGATGTTATGAAGATTTGAATATGCATTATCCCTTTAAAGTTTGATTTAAGCATGGTAATCTAAATGGTGATTTAAATGTTGATTTACTTATGGATTTACTTGAATTTTATATTATATTATTAGTTTTAATCTGTATTGTGCATGCTATCCTCATATCATTCATGGCATTTCCATGCATAAGCATTAGCTTTGATGAAGATTATATGGTGGATTAAGCACAAATATGTTTCTGGATATGATTTTTGATAAGAATATGGTTATAACAATAATGTGATTACATAAATGTTTGTGATATGGTTCTTTGAGATACTCCGGGTGTTTACACCATTTTGTATATATGTGAATGAGCTAGTCCTATGCATGAAAGTATGGAACTATGAATTGGCTTTTGAGCCAAGTGTGCATCTTATGAAAAATGTTTGGTTTTAGGCCTAAGTATGTGTTAAAATGATTTGAAAGGACTTATGCCTCTTTCGAAAGCATATATATGTATATGTAGTCTTGTGGGACGACGACTTAACACTGAATGGGACTAGAGGTGTCAGGTCTATCCCAAGGGTCCTCTTCTTTTCTATGGAACTATGTGCCAACATAGGTATATGGTAACCTTTACCGCAATGACCGGGTCATAAGGTAAGGTTACAATTATGATATGATATGATATGATATGATATGATATGGAAATCCTTCTGAAATGATTGGGCCATAAGGAAGGTGGCCATCGCACGGAAATGACCAGGTCGTAAGGTGTGGTGTAAATTACCTTTGGCAAGCTATCTTCTCTTACCCAATGGGAGGTTTTCATCGGACAAATTCATGTAATAGCTCACATAAGTTTGAGATGTTGGTTATGGTTACATCCCACTTATATGGAAGCATTATGATATTTCATACATCATAAATTTCATGGTATATTGATATAGTAGTCTTCTTTCTTATATACTTCTTTCTATATGTGCCCTTATCATCTAACATTGAATGCAGGTTTAATAAATTCATGTTTATTGCATGCCCGTATACTTAGTATATTCAAAGTACTAACGTATAATTTTTTCCTACATGATCGAACCATGTAGGAACTGGGGACTATATTCATCCATTTTTTGACAACTAGTTTGGATCATGAAAGTTTTTGTTGTGAGCTCTAACATCCAAGAACAAGCCACCATCCATCTACCTTTTTGTTGCTTCCACTTATGTTATGTTTACATTGAGGGTGAGCCTAGGATATGTCTTGACCCTCGTCATATTCTATGATGTAGAGGCATTGCTTGACAATATGTAAACTCTTGTGCAGATTTGTATTCTATCTTGCTATTTGGAGATTATAATTATGACTATCTATTGAATATTGATATTAATAAGATTTGGCTTATGATGAGATGTAATATGGAAAGTCCTCAGATCCCTTCTATACCCATAGAGTGAGTCATACTTACCGTCCTTTAGTTTCTATGTATTATGTGCTATATGAATCCATGCAAATCCCCTTTCCCTATCCCCATAGTGTGAGTCATATTTTTCTGTCCCTTAGATCTATGTTTTTACTATTTCATTATGCGCTTTCTAATCGACGATGTGAATGTGGATACTATGAGGCTTATTTGTGACTTTAAGATTCCCATTCGTCATATCACTCCTAGACCGTAGATTTGGATCGTGACACGATTCTTGCAAGTTCGATTAATTAAACCCACAACTAGGATTGTGGGATGACTCCATAACAAAGTAGGCCAACTTAGGGTTTTATTGGGATTTGTATTGTATGTATTATGTTTAAGTTCATCTTAATGTATTTTTCTAATGAGTGCACACATTGAGAGCTCGTCCATATTTGTTACTTGTCCGAGAAGAAAGTAGTGATTAGATAATGACAATTAGATGCAATCAACCTTAGTTTGAGTTGTTGGAACCTGGGAAGGGATATTATGCTTAGAGTTAGGATTTGTTTTCATCTACAATACTCGAGTCTAGAGAGGACAGTAATCCGAAATCAATAGCAAGGGTTAAAACGTATACATTCCGAGACCAAGAAGTGAGGAATGAGATGTATCGATGTAGGAAAGATTGGAAGGTGAACTAAGTATTACATAACTTGCTTTTTGCATGAAATGTAATGAACGATACCACCAATTTTAAATGCTCACTGAGTAATAAGTCATGGATACCGCAACCCTAGTCTCTTCTCATACTATTTAAATCCTAGTTTGTTAGAACCATAGTCATAAACCTAGTTTATTAGTATTAAAACTCCCACATATACCTTTTTGCATTATTTGTTTTCTGGAAATAGAACAAACAATGGACATAAGAAAAATAGTAGAATTATTTCAACTTATTCCCCCTGGAATCGACCTTGACTTTTAGTTGAGTAAATAGACTACTAACGATCATCTATATTCCGTAAAAGGAGTATGCTTGAACGTTATCAAGGCTTGTAAAACCTTAACATCAAGCCTTGATGTTCACAAGTCGCAAGAACTATTTATCGTATAAATTATGTGTAATGTAAGTTCTTCGGATCATGAATTACTCATGTGAATCGCTCTATTTTAATCCAATATTACCCAACCCATGAACAATAGGATAATTCTATATTAAAAGCAGGGGAAACTAATTTTATTATAACTGTTGCATCTTATCCTTAAAACGAGAGGGAACGATTGTATTATAACTAGCCAAACCCTTTTAGAAAAGGAGAGAGAACAGCTACATAATAAGTGTTCAACCTCTCCTAATAAATAGGGGATGTCTTCTGTTTTTTAGGGAAATGCACGTAAAGAACAAAAGAAGAATTAGAACTAGGAAGCTAATCCTTATTTTCGAAATTCAATCAACCCACTAACAAGATATTTAATTGTGTTAATTGCACTCTGTTTTCTCGTGAAACGAAATCGACCTACAAGATTGTTTTGAATTAATAGCAAAGACAATAATAATTCTACTGCAAATTTAATGTATGCATAGAGTTTTTTCTTCATATTTGTTACACTTTAAATCATCATAATTATTTATTTTCTAAGACAACTAAAAATATAATATTTAAATCTTAATAATTATCTTGAACATATGACGGTAAAAAATGATTATAATCAGCAATCAAATGTAGGCCTCTACCCCAGCTACTCGTCGTTGGGGAAAAAGTGGATAACTAAGGAAGAGAAGGTGGGTCAAATTGTAAGTGGAGTGAGTGTGAGTGGGGTAAGTAGTGGTTAAAGTAATAGAGATAAAAAAGTAAAAGGTAAGGGTAGGGTAAGAGGAGTATTGCAGTAAAACGTACAATCTTCTCATGATCTATCTACCAGGCACTGGTCACTGGGACAGCAGGTATATGCTATCAGAACAAACACCAACTCTGATTCTGATAAGCTAAGGGAAAGAAAGAAGACAAAAATAAAAAAATAAAAATTAGCGATTTGCTTAAAGGGAACTTTAGTTTATGGATTTCCGTATGTGTTGTCAGAGACAATAGCTGCCATAAAAGCAGAATAGTTGCAGGTGCAGATACAACAGAGCTTGGCCCTCAGTCATAATATTTTTGCTCAGTACACTGTTTCAGAGAGTCCCCAGTGTGTGTGTGTGTGAGAGAGATGGCAATAATATTTTGATCAGAACCATTAGTTTTATCCATGTACAGAAGATTCTGCAACCCAAATGGTCCCTTAAAATAAATAAATACATCGCTTATTAGTAGTGTATGTCTCTTCTCCAAAGAAGCTCAACTGCTAGTTTTTGTCAACCCAGAACAAAAAAAGCTATCTTGTGATTCATGATGAGCACTAGTACAGGAAGAAGTAGGTTTCCTTTCACAGCAAATCAATGGCAAGAGCTTGAACATCAAGCTCTTATTTACAAGTATATGGTGGCCGGAATGCCTGTCCCTGCTGATCTTCTCTACACCATCAAAAGGAGCTTGGATTCTTCCCTTTCCTCAAAGCTCATTATGCATCAACCTCACCACCGTACTATTCATCACATTATATGTGTGTTTTTATGTTTGTTTTGAGATTATTTAGTTATTTTAATATTTGGGTGCAGTTGGATGGAACTGTTTTCAGATGGGATTTGGGAAGAAAATAGATCCAGAGCCAGGGAGGTGCAGAAGAACAGATGGAAAGAAGTGGAGATGTTCAAAAGAAGCTTACCCAGATTCCAAGTACTGTGAGAGACACATGCACAGAGGCAGAAACCGTTCAAGAAAGCCTGTGGAAATTATGACTACAACTAACACAACAACAAGACCTATACCCCCAACGGCAATTCACATCTCATCAATCAACAAAAACATCAACACTTGTTTCTCGTATTCTTCTTCATCAACAACTCATGAACCCCACCACCAATATCCTTTTCTTTATAGACCACCTCAAGACCATACCCCAAAGTTCCTTTTCGAATCTCCTGCTTATTCCAGGTATAATATAATTTCATTACATTTCTATCACCCTCTAGCTAGTAAATTGCTTGATATTGTTAAGATTTTTTTTTTTTTCATTTTGGTCCAACAGAAACGGAATGAAAGACCAGGTGGACGAGCACGTTTTCTTCTCAGAGGCTTCAGGGACAGTGAGAAGTACATGCGGTTCAAATTCAGTGGACGGTGATAATTGGCAATTGTCACCACTCACAATGAGTTCTTCTTCACCAATGAAACAGAGGACGAATTATTCACCTTCACAGAGTACAGGTCATTCTTATTTACAACTTCAAAGCCTCAACGACGGACAGTATTATTATCATAATGATGTTGACAAACAAGATCATCAGCCCAAGAAAGTAATGCACCATTTCTTTGATGAATGGCCACACAAAGACAACAAAAACTCATGGCTAGATTCTGACGATAAATTTTCGAAAACACAACTATGTATTTCAGTACCAAATCCCTCAAAAGACTTGTTCATCACCACTAATGGTAAAAGAGTTAACTCTTAATTTCATCATGGACCAAAAACAAAGTCTCTCTTTTGACCATAATAGTTGCTTTTTTGTTTTGCAGAGAAATGAGATTTGGGAATCAGAGAGAGCCAAAAGTGTACTAGTTCAATGGTGGTGGGGCGGTGCTTTTTCATCTACATGTGTTCTCAGAACTGTTGTGTTTTTATTTTTTGTTTTTCTTTTCATATAAGTGATGTGTTGAATTAGAAGTATGTGGTGTATGGCTAACTGAGCATTCACATGGTATTTGAGTTGTCAGCAAGCAGCATTGTATTCCTTCCCCCTAGTATTACTTACTCACTGCTACTATTAGTATATGTTTTGAATGGTCAGGTTTTTCTGCCATTTTGCCACATGTTGGTATGTTTTTATCACTCTATATGACGTGTTCAATATCTTCTTCTGGCCTTTTTCTGCTGTTGCTTTCAACGACTAGTTTTAAATGGTTGCTATTTTGGACTCTTTTGTTATCTTATACCATTTTTCTGCTCACATTTTTTAATTAGGAAGTGGAAATTTTATTAGTATTAGTATATGGTTGGTGTTGCAATTGTTTTATTAGTATTAGTATATGGTTGGTGTTGCAATAGTATATGGTTGGTGTTGCAATTGTTTTATTAGTATTAGTATATGGTTGGTGTTGTAATTGTTTTATTAGTATTAGTTTATGGTTGGTGTTGCAATTGATTAGATCCTGTTCAAGTTGATGTGCACATGCATATGTTTCTGACTTAAAAAGAATCTTAAAGTTTGTAATAACTTTTATATATGACTACTGACATAGAGCCACTAAGCTTTTAAAGATGTTAGGGACATGAGATGCTGACCCCTCAACTTTAGGGACAGAAAAGGGCGGAGTTGCCCCTTGTGTTGTCCAAGTCTCTTAAAGGATTCCATCTTCAAATATTTCTTTCATTTGGAGCCGGCTCATTCAAATGTAACACAATTATTTCCCATCTCCCATCTCCCATCTCTTCTTATTGTTTTCTTTAAAAACACCACATGATATAAAATGTTATTTAAATTATTTAAAAGAATTTAAATTGTTTACTTTAAAATTCATATTTATTGTATGTTTCTTCTGTAGCATTATTTTATACCTGATAAAGTGGGATAAAAAACATTGTACATCATCTAAAATATAACTTTGACCTTTATTAGTGAACAAAACCATTAATCTTGTAAAATATGTGTTATTTAAGGAAAATAAAAAACTCAGTTACTCATTTGTTTTTCGTGGCTCAAGTCGAGTAGTGTATCAGTGTGTATATATATATATTAGGCATTAAAGAATAAAATAGAGAGATTAAATTGAAAAAGAAGGTTAAACTAATAAATTGCTATTTTCGACAAATTTTTACGATGCCAATCTTAATGTTCTTCTTAATTTATTTATTTTTAGACAATTACTTGCGGACTTTCAGTTTTTATTTTTTTTTAAACAAATATTTGCATATAATTTAAATGTGAATTAAAATTTTCAGATAATAATTATTTATAAAAGTTTCTTCACCGAATTTTATTTGATTAGAAAATTTTGCAGAAAATTAGATATAACTACAAAATGTTACTCTTTGTATAATCCTCAAATAAATCTATATTTAGTTTACGTGTTTTTCGTATAATATAAGATATAGGTTTGATTAAATGAGATTAATGGGTTAAATAGATCTATTATCAAGAGAATGGTTTAATGATGTGACATGCCAATTAGAAAAATAATGTTTGTGGTATTTAGTTTTCAAGAAAAATAATGAGTCATATTATTGTCATGAAAAAAAAAAAGAAATAATAAATTTTATCACAACTACAACGCATATGCAAACTTAATAAACAATTTTTATACAAACTAAACATACATACAATTATAATACAGCATTAATACATACGTAATACAATCAGACTATAATTTTAAATTTTAACAAAGTGAACTTTAATCTGAAATCAGCTCAATTTTTATTCAAATAGCATATTTTATTTTTATTTTTTTAGGGATCAAACACCAATACCAAATCCAATTTTGTTATGTTTGAAAATAAGAAAAAATATTTTTATATTTAATAGCGTCTTATGTTGTTATGAGGTGTGATTTACTTGGAGGGAAATAAGTTTCCTCAGTTTGGATGGTTGTTACATCAACATATTATTTATAATGTATTGTATGATATTGTGGTGTCTTGTATTGTATGGTTGTGTTTTAAAAAATGCACCATATCAATAGCCTGTATCATTACCTACATTTATAATAATATAATATAAAAAATTAACAATTTGAAAATAAACCTACCCAAAAAAAAAAAGGTAATGAGGCAGAGCGAGCTACCTTAAAAAGATAGGAAAAGGGATAGAATAAAATTACATTAAATGTAAAAAATGGTCAAATATGCCACTGAATATCGAAAAAAGGCTCAGTTATATCATCAATTAAAAGTTTGGCTCATATATGCTATTGTCATTTAAGAAAAGACTCATTTATATAATTATTTTTTAACTCCAATTTTACAATATCACCCAAACAACTTTTAACATTTTCAACCAGAGTGTTGGATCAAAGTATTATTTTTGCTCCTTCTTCAAGAACACATGAAAGACACCAAGAATTTCAAATTTTCAACTTCTCCAATTCTTCATTGAATCACCTCAAATTTCAAGAGTAGCATCTCTTCAAGCTAGATATCAAAATTTAATATTTTTTGAACTCGAATTCAACTTAACTCAACAAGACACACTAAAAAAGTTCTTCAAAATTTCAACCTCATTTAATGGTAGAATTTTCTCCATAACTTTAAATCACTTCAAATTTTAAGTATAAACTCAAAAAATACTAGAGAATAAAAACCTACTATCAAAAATAATAACAAAAACAGGAATCAAAGTAGAATTTTGAGATTTTGAGGCTAATTTATTTTTTTGAATTTTTTTGAGCCTATATTCAAAATTTCAAAAAATATTGAGTTTTAGAATATAGCTCAGACGGACGCTACTATTAAAAATTGAGATGATTTTGTGAAGAAATAAAAAAGTTAAAAATTTAAAATTGTTTGGTGTTGTTCATGTGTTCTTGTTGTTCTTGAAGAAGACGGAGCAAATAGAATACATTTGATCCAACACTCCAATTGAAAAATGTTAAAAATTATTGGGTGGTTTTGCAAAATTAGGATTAAAACTAATGTCATATATGAATTTTTTTCTCAAAAAGCAAACTTTTAACAGGTAATATAAATATTTCTTTTCTCAAAGTTCGGTGGCATATTTGAGTCATTTTCCTATATTAAATAATAAGTAAAAACAAAATGAATTAGAAGAAAAAATTTAGATAATGACATGATCGCGATCACACCAAATCAGTAGTTACACAACATGAGACTTTTAATTGTTACCTAATGGTAAATGTTGACACCCAATTTTGTCACGCCCGGTAAGGTACCCTAGACGTAATTGACACTCAGAAACTGTTGCTAGTCTCCAAGTGACCCACTTGGCCTCATCACATTCATTCTATCAATAAATTCAAGACAATCAGCGGAAGAATAAGGAAAGTAATGAGCACATCTCATCTAGTATCAAAATAATATCAATAAATAAAAGGGCTAGGAGGAAGAGCTAGCTCAACAAGTCTTAACATCAACATTCGACTCTAGTCTATGACGCCTCTATCACTATCAAGTGGTGGCAATGATAGACCCATGACAACCTCAAAATAAAGTAAAATTGATCAAATTTAGCTCTAAAAGCAAGATGAAAAGAAATGTAACGATTCCTCTGAAGTAGGGAAGGCTCATGTAACACCCTGCGAAGTTTTCAAAATGCCCCTAAAACGTAATTGTGCGTATAATGCGTCTTCCCAAGCTCGGATGAAAAATTCGAGACCAAATTTGCAATCAGTACAAAAAACTAGGTGGGAGAGTGGTCTCAACCCGATATTAGAACAATCGGATCGAAAAATAATTTTTTAATTCAAAAATCGAGACAGTGAAGGTGCGCGTTGGGGATGCGACGCAGACTTGTCCTGAACCCACACTTATACTTTTTTCAATTTTTCGACGGAGGTTGAAATTTTGGAAATACATAGGTGCGCGACAGGTCTGCGTCGCAGACTTATTTTCTCGACTTGTTCCATCGAAGTTTAAAATTTTAAATCTTTTGAGGGACATTCTAAACTTTTTCCCACCCCTTCTAGACTTGATGCACTCCCAATACAAGTCATTTTTATCCTAAAAGGGTTTTAAAAGAATCTATTCTAAAGTCCTTATGCAAAAATTTAAGAAGAGGCCTTGAGTGAAGAAAAGGAGAAAGAGCAAGGGTTCTAAGAATTGAGGTTGATTTCTTGAGAAATTGAGTGTCAAACTCCATACTATGTATATAAAGGCTACCTATAACATGAGAATGTCCTCCCATGTGCCCCTTGATTGAATTAGGTTGATAGTTAATAGGTGATGGGTTAATGTTACGATTTTTTGAATGTTATCTTGAAAACTGCTATTATTCTACATGTATTTTCGTAAGCTGATGGCCATCATAACTTTAATATTTTTTCAACTGACTAATTGAGCTATTATAGAAACTATACATGCTTAATTGTCAAAGAATCCATGAATGAAGCTAGGGGTCGATGTCTAGAGCCTGAATTTCGTATATATGCATGATTGTTGTGGTCTGGGTCTTGATTTGAGTGAGTATTGATGATAATGTTGCTGGAATTGATGGAGTGTGAGTCCCTTAGAGTCTTTAAGCGGTCACACTTGAGTTTTAAAGAATGTTCATAACATTCTCGAGTTGAGAGATGATGAGATGAGATGATGCCCTTTTCCAAAAGAGACTAAACGATGAGAAACTTTGATGTTGATGTTTATGAGCATGTTGATTCCTTGGAGGAGTATTGAGCACCAAAAATGAGTAAGAGTGAGTCCCACTCGCACTCATTAACTATGTGGCCAGCATAGCAGAGGATTGGACAGTGAGAAACGGATGTTTCCTTAGTCCCAAAAGTGGACATGATGTTATTATAAACCCCTGATGTACGCCTTTTCACCCCGAAAAGGTACTAGGCGAATGCCGCAATGACATCGCTTCGTTGTACCATCACCGGCTTATCGGAGATGGGTAGGTCCGAGAAACTCCCAAATAGGTCGCCCTGATGATAGTACTCTGATGTTGATGTGATAGTATAATCTTGATTGATGGTGATGTGATAGAGTTCTATTCCTTATCTGGAGTTAAGGTTGAAAAATTGATTAGTTGAGGTCATACTATATTATCTTTCCTTTACTATTTACTTTAGTCGTTTTACATACAGTACATTTTACGTACTAGCGCCATTTTGGCACTGCATCATTTTATGATGCAGATTTAATAGATAGAGGACTTTAGCAGACTAATTGTTAAGGCTCAAAGCTTCTTGATTTCAAATCGTGTTGAGTTCTCCCCTGTATTCAGAGGATGATTATGTTTTTAGTCTTATTAATTTGTTTTTCTTTGACTGTGGTAGCCATGATCTGTTACAGTACCTTCTTAGATAATAGTTATAGAGGTTTCACAGATGTAGACGGATGACGATAGATGTTGGGGTTCCTTTCCCCTCTATTATTCTACTTTTGAACTAAGTTTGTTTCCTTAATCTTGCTTCATATGATGGATGTTGATGATGATTCTAATAACCCACTGACAGTTAGAATATTTCTTTAATACCTTCAGCAAATGAATTGATTGAACAAACACGATGAGACTAGATGGTTTCTTTGGAGGGTATGAATAGTCTCCGAGTGCTAATTATGCCTAGGGTACCGTCCTGAGGTATGACAAACTTGATATCAGAGCTCAGAGTTCGAGTGTCTTAGGGAGTCTATGAAGCCGTGTTTAGTAGAGTCTTATTTATTGGTGTGTTATGCACCACACTTCATAAGTAAGAGGCTATAGGACATTAGGAAGTGTTACACTTCTTCTCTGATCTGAATTCGTGCGATCGAGTTTAACTCTATGAAGAATCTCCTTTTAATTCATACATTATACGTATTGTAGAAAATGTTGCCAAAGAAAACAACTGCTCAGAGAGATGCCTCAAGCCCAACTACTGAGAACACCCAACTAGAGGTCCCAGTTCAGACAGAGACAAGGAGACGGGGACGCCCTGCCAGGATTGTTGAGGTCCCACAGGCGCCCCCTGCTCAACCCCATCCAGCTCCCAATATAGAGGTAGAGTTTAGGGCAGCCATCACTATGCTGACTCAATTGGTGGCCTCCCAAGGTAACAGTCAGGGTCCTCAGGCTCCTAATTCTAGCTCATAGGAGTATGGAGCTACAACCTGACTTAGAGACTTCTTGAGGATGAACCTGCCAGTATATACGGGGTCGAAGGTGGAGGAGGACTTGCAAAATTGTATTGATGAGATGTATAAGGTCCTAAAGTGATGCATGCTGATGGGATTGAGGGAGTGGAGATTTCTTTCTACCAATTAAAGGACATTGCTAATGTTTGGTACAACCAATGGAAAGGGAGTAGGGGTGAGAATGCAGAGCCTGCAGAATGGGAAGAGTTCGAAGCTACTTTCCTTGACTATTTTCTTCCTCAAGAGTTGAGTAAGGTGGACGTGGATGAGTTCGTGAACTTGAAGCAAGGAGGAATGACAGTCAAGGAGTACAACCTTAAGTTTACTAAGCTATCCAGGTATGCTCCAAAGATGGTCTAAGAGATGAGGGACAGGATGAGAAAGTTTGTATCTGGTTTGGGTAAGCATGTACAGAAAGAATACAAGGCAGCCTTGTTGATACCCAACATGGACACCTCTAGGATTATGGTGTATGGCCAGTAGACAAAGGAGGATAACAAAAGAGATAGGGAGGAGCAGATGAACATAAAGGCAAAATCATTAGGGCATGAGCCTAGCCAACAGAGACAGAGTATGGGTGACAAGTCCTACTTCCAGAAAAGACCATCTCATCATGCACCTTATATAGAGAGATCGCCAGTTTATCCAGACAGGTATGATCAGGAGTCTCAGGGATTCTGGAATTTCAGGTCTCAGGGCGCCCAATCTCAGGGAAATGTGACTCAAAGCCCGAAGGGAAAGCCACCATATGGCAACTCTGGGAAGATCCATCTGAGTAGGTGCCGGTTGGGGACAAATGCTTGCTTTCTATGTGGCAGATGGTAACTCCCATCATGAGATCCCGAAGAGGAGACGAGGTGAAGAAATAAATAGAGCACAGTCCTCCACAACACCCCCAGTTGGCAGTCATCAGAGGGGTCATACAACAGGTATAGGAGGTAGGATGAACCACCTTTATGCTATGGGTAATCGATAGGATCAGAAGGCTGCACCAGATGTTTATTACGGGTATGCTTCGAGTCTTTACCTTTGATTGTTATGCATTGCTTGATCTGAGTTCCATTTTTTGTGACTCCATATGTGGCTAGTAAGTTTGGGATTCTCCCAGAATGTTTGCTTGAACCTTTTGCTATTTTTCACTCCTACTGGTGAGTCTATATTAGCTGAGAGGGTTTACAAGGATTGTATAGTATCCATTTATCATAGAGACACCTTAGCTAACTTGGTGGAATTGAAGATAGTTGACTTTGATGTGATACTTGGCATGGATTGGCTTCATGCCGTTATGCTTCTGTTGACTGTAGAACCTGAATTATTAAGTTTTAATTTCCTAATGAGCCTATTCTAGAGTGGAATGGGAGTTCTGTTGCACCTAAGGGCAAGCTCATCTCTGATCTTAGAGCCAGAAAGTTAATCTCCAATGGTTGTATTCATCACCTTGTGCGCATTAAGTCTAGTGATGTTGAATCTTGTACTCTTGAGTCAGTCCCGATTGTAAATGAGTTTCCTGAGGTGTTTTCTGATGATCTACTTGGAGTCCCTCCTAATAGGGATATTGACTTTGGGATTGATGTCCTTCCCGATACCCAACCCAATTCGATTCCATCTTATAGAATGGCCCCCATAAAGTTGAAAGAATTGAAAGAACAAGTGAAAGACTTGTTAGAGAAAGGTTTCATATGGCCTAGTGGCTCTCCTTGGGGTGCTCTTGTCCTATTCGCGCTTAAGAAAGATGGGTCTCTCAGAATGTGTATAGAATACCAACAATTGAACAAAGTCATAATAAAGAATAAGTATCCTCTCCCCAGAATAGATAATCTATTTGACCAACTTTAGGGTGCTACTTGTTTCTCCAAGATAGACCTCAGATCGAGTTACCATCAGTTGAAAGTGAGGGAAAGCGATATTCCAAAGACGGCCTTTAGGACACGGTATGGCCATTTTGAGTTCTTAGTCATGTCCTTTGGGTTGACAAATGCACCTGCAGCTTTCATGGATTTGATGAACAGGGTATTCAGACCATATCTTGATATTTTCGTAATCATGTTCATTGATGATATTCTGGTATATTCAAAATATGAAGAAGAGAATGCTAATCATCTTAGAATGGTTTTGCAAACGCTCAAAGATCATAAGTTGTATGCAAAATTCTCAAAGTGTGAGTTTTGGCTCAAGTCTGTGGCTTTCATAGGCTATGTTGTTTCAAGAGATGGTATTCGGGTGGATACTCAAAATATTGAAGTGATCAAGAACTGGCATAGACCAACATCTCCGACGAAAATAAGAAGCTTCTTGGGTTTGGCAAGCTACTATCTAGATTTGTTAAGGGCTTCTCTTCTTTGTCAGCACCATTGACTAAGCTAACTCAGAAGAAGCCCAAGTTTCAGTGGTCTGAGGAATGTGAAAAGAGTTTCCAAAAGTTGTAGACTAGATTGACTACAACACTAGTTTTGACCTTGTCCAATAGGGCAAGAGACTTTGTGATATACTGTGATGCAGCTAGAGTTGGACTGGGTTGTGTGTTTATGGAGAGGGTGAAGGTAATAGCTTATGCTTCCAAACAACTTAAGATCCATGAGAAGAATTATCCGACTTATGATCTCGAGTTGGTAGCAGTGGTTTTCGCACTTAAGATCTGGTGTCACTACTTATACAGAGTGCATGTAGACATGTCCACTGAACACAAGAGTTTGCAATATGTGTTCAATCAGAAGGAGCTCAACCTGTTGAAGAGGAGATGGTTAGAGTTGCTCAAGGATTATGATATGAGCATCCTCTACCACCCAGGTAAGGCTAACATTATTGTTGATGCTCTTAGCAGGTTGTATATTGGTAGCACTACCCATGTGGAGGACGGGAAGAGAGAATTGACTATTCATAGATTAGCTCGATTGGGAGTGAACATTAGGAGAACAATGAAGGCGGGGTCAATGTTAAGAATGGGTATGCTTCGTTCTTAGTATCAGAAATGAAGGAAAAACATGACCAAGACCCTATCTTGTTGCAATTGAAAGCAGGGTTTCACAAGGAAAATGTGATGGTTTACTCCAAAGGGGGAGATGGGGTGTTGAGATATCAATGAAGACTATGTGTCCTCGATGTTGATGGTATTCGAGAGAGGCTCTTGGCCGAAGCTCATGGCTTTAGATATTCTGTTCACCCCGGTTCTACCAAGATGTAGCACGACTTTAGAGAAGTTTATTGTAGAATGGAATGAAGAAGGACATTGCTGAATTCATCTCTAAGTGCCCTAATTGTCAACAGGTCAAGGTTGAACATCAAAGACCATGTGGATTAGTTCAAAACTTTGAAATTCCTGAGTGGAAGTGGGAGAGGATCAACATGGGTTTCATTACTGGCTTACTAGGATCCTGAAAGTAGCATGATTCGATATAGGTAATTGTGGATAGATTGACTAAATCAGCCCACTTCTTGGCAGTCAATATATCTAATATGACTGAGGAGTATGCTCGATTATACATTTGTGAGATTGTAAGGCTGCATGGGGTTCCCTTGTCCATCATCTTAGACAGAGGAGCTCGATTCACCTCTTAATTTTGGAGATCATTTTAGAAAGGATTACGTGCGAAAGTGAATTTGAGCATAGCCTTCCACCCGCAGACAGATAGTCAAGCAGAGCGTACCATTCAGCCTTTGGAGGATATGTTGAGAGTGTGTGTCATCAACTTTAAGGGAAATTGGGATGACCATCCACCATTGATTGAGTTTGCGTATAACAGTAGCTACCATGCCAGGATTTAAATGACTCCTTACAAGGCATTATACGGGAGGAGATGTAGATCACCGATTAGCTAGTTCGAGATTGGTGAAGCTGAGTGAATTGGACCTAATCTTATCCACTAGTCTATAGAGAAGGTAAAAGTTATCAGAGAAAGGTTGAAGAAAGCAGAAAGTCATCAGAAGTCTTATGCGGACGTGAGGAGAAGAGACTTGGAGTTTGAGGTGGATGATTAGGTGTACTTGAAGGTGTCTCCCATGAAGGGTGTCATGAGGTTTAGCAAGAAAGGGAAGTTATGTCCATGTTATAGGGAACCATACCAGATTGTGAGGAGGATTAGGAAGGTTGCTTATGAGCTAGACTTGCCTTCCGAGTTAGATGGAGTTCATCTGGTGTTTCATGTTTCAATGCCGAAGAAGTGTTTGGGAGATCTCGCCTTAGCAATTCCTATTAAGAGTACGGGAATAAAGGATAGCTTGTCTTATGAGGAAGTTCTAGTCCAGATCCTTGATCGACAAGTTTGTAAGGTGAGGAATAAAGAGACAGCCTCCGTCAAAGTTCTATAGAGGAATCAATTTGTTGAGGAAGCTACATGGGAAACTAAGGAAGCGATGAAACTCAAATAGCCATACCTATTATCCTTAATGCTATTGAATGCCTCCGTTCATTGAGTTGATGTATTAATCAAGTTCTATTCTCGAGTCTAAGATAGAGATAGATAAGTGATGGATAGTTGGGAGTTCGAGAGTTCTCAAGCGAGAAGGGAGATGAGTTTTGAGTCTACTCATGCCTTTATTCTACCTTTACTCATCATTCAAGGAAAAATGATCCCAAGGGGGAGATGATGTAATATCCCATGAAATTTCTAAAATGCCCCTAGAAAATCGTACGCATAACGCTTTTTCCCAAGCTCGAATGAAAAATTTGAGACTGGATTTACGATCAGCACAAAAAACTGGATAGAGAAGTGATCTCAACCTGATTTTAGAGTAACCGGATCAAAAAATAATTTTTTGATCCAAATATCAAGATAGTGAGGGTGCATGTTGGGGCCGCAATATAGACTTGTCGTGGACTCACACTTATAATTTTTTCAATTTTTCGACGGGGATTGAAATTTTGAAAATACACCAGATAGCGATAGGTCCGCGTTGTGGACCTGTTTTCTTGACCTGTTCCACAGAAGTTTAAAAATTTAAATCTTTTGAGGGCATTCTAGACTTTTTTCTACCCCTTCTAAACTTGATCCACGACCAATTAAAGTCGTTTTTAACCTAAAAAGGTTTTTAAAAAATCTATTATAAAGTCCTTACACAAAAATCTAAGAAGAGGCCTTGAGTGAAGAAGAGGAGAAAGAGCAAGGGTTCTAAGGATTGAGGCTGATTTCCTGATAAATTGCGTATCAAACTCCATACCAAGTATGTAAAGACTACCTAG
The DNA here is from genome assembly GCA_025774065.1 of Solanum ossicruentum. NCBI lineage: Eukaryota > Viridiplantae > Streptophyta > Magnoliopsida > Solanales > Solanaceae > Solanum > Solanum ossicruentum. The sequence goes on along the minus strand of JAOTQR010000097.1, from coordinate 12,924,275 downwards.
AACATGGGATTATCCTCCATGTGCCTCCTTGATTGAATTAGGTTGATAGTTGACATGTGAAGGGTTCATGTTTCAATTTCTTGAATGCTATCTCCAAAACTACTAATATTCTACATGTATTTTCGTAAGTTGATGACCATCATAACTTTAATTATTTGTTCCTGACTAGCTGAGTAATTGTGCAAACTATGCATGCTTAATTATTAAAGAATCCATGAATGAAGCTAGGGGTCGATGTCTAGAGCCTGAATTTCGTATCTATACATGATTGTTGTGGTCTGGGTCTTGATTTGAGTGAGTACTGATGATAGTGTTGCTGGAATTAATGGAGTGTGAGTCCCTTAGAGTATTTAAGAGGTCACACTTGTGTTTTAAATAATGTTCATAATATTCCCAAGTTGAGAGATGATGAAATGAGATGATGCCCTTGTCCAAAAGAGACTAAACGATGAGAAACAATGATGATGATGTTTATTAGTATGTTGAGTCCTTGAAGGAGTATTGGGCATCGAAAATGAGTAAGAGCGAGTCCCACTCGCACTTATTAACTACGTGGCCAATGTAGCAGAGGATTAAACCATGTGAAACAAATGTTTCCTTAGTCCCAAAAGAGGACATGATGTTATTATAAACCACTGTTACGCCCTTTCACCTCAGGCAAGGTACTGGGCAAATGCCGCAACAACAACGCTTCATTGTACCATCACCAGCTCATAGGTAATGGGTATAGGTCCGAGAAACTTCCAAATAGGTCCCTTGGTGATAGTACTCCGATGTTGATATTATAGTATGAATCTTGATTGATGGTGATGTGATAGAGTTCTATTCCATATCTGAAGTTGAGGTTGAGAAACCGATGAGTTGAGGTCACACTATATTGTCTTGCCTTTACTATTTACTTTAGCTCATTTTACATACAGTCTAATCCATGTACTAATACCCTTTTGGCGATGTATCATTTTATGATGCAGATTCAGTAGACAGAGGACTTTAGCAGACTACTCGTTGAGGTTCAGAGCTTCTTGATTTCAGATCTTGGTGAGTCCTCCCCTGCATTCGGAGGATGGTTATTTCTTTAGTATTATTGAGTTATTTTTCTTTGATTATGGTATTTATGGCCTGTCATGGTACTTTCTTAGACAGTAATTATAAAGGATTCATAGACGTAGATAGATGACAATTGGTGTTGGGGTTCCTCCCCCCCCCCCCCTAATTATTCTACTTTTAAACTAAATTTGTTTCCTTAATCTTGCTTCATATGATAAATGTTGATGATGAGTCTGATAACCCACTGACAGTTAGAATATTTCCTTAATACCTTCAGCAAATGAATTGATTGAATCAATGCAGTGAGATTAGGTGGTTTACTTGGGGACTAACAATAGTATCTGAGTTTCAGTTACGCCTAGAGTGCCCTCCTGGGGTGTGACAACTCACCAATCAGCTAAACGTCTTAGACCTTCAACGATCCGCCATTGAAAATCCCTAATCCTTATATTTGCATCATGAAATGATACAACACCGAGTAGCGCCAGTACGTGGAATGTATGATATGTAAAATAGCTGAATGAAATAGAAACAGGTTTTAACACCCTCGCAAAATTATTGAAATACCCCTAGAATGAAATCATGCGTGTACTGCGTCTTCCCAAGCTTGGATGGGAAATCCGAGATCGGATTTATGATCAACATGGAAAATCACTACTAAAATACTATTAGAAAATGATGCAAGTAGAAATCAACGCAAACTATTCAGTTGCTTTTTTCCTCATCACTTATTTAAAAGTGACAGGCAGGGTCGCTAAAAAGCGATGAAGTCCGTCACCCAAAAAAAATTTTAAGAAAGCGACTGACGACCGTCGCTTTTTGTTTTTTTTTGCAATGGACTCCGTCGCAAAATATTTAAAAAATTATTTTTAAATAACTAATTAAAAAAAGCGACAGACTTTCGTCACTTTTCTGGGTATTTAAAAAAAATTCCAGAAATGTGAAGGACTAAGCGACGCCGTCTGTCGCTTTTCTGGAAAATTATAAATATGAAATTGACTAAAAGAGATAGAATAAGCAACCCCATCCATCTCTTTTCTGCAATTATTTTGATAGCAGAAACCTACAATTTCTGTAACCCACCTGCATTACAATTCAAAATGCCTAATATTCCAAAACATATTCAATATACCATTACAACACAACTAACAACAGTTAAATCATTAAAAATACATCTTAATAAACACAATTAAACATAAAGAAGATAGAAATTCATAATTTCCAAGTTACTATCATTGTTGTAGTATAACATGCAACCATTAAAACAATAATCTATTTTATCATGTGACAATCCTAACTTGGAAACCAGTTTCTTTGCCTAATAGAAGATCCTAGGTATGTCATAGTAAGGATTAACCAACTCACCCAAATGATCGACCATTGAGTCTATAGCCGCATTAGGAACATTCCAATTCGATCTAATGTTCATTAATCTAACGGCAACAGACAAAGCAGAAGACAAAGCAGAATGTGGACTCCCCTCACATAATGGTCGACTAGCCACTTTTGATTCTTCATAGAAGCATCTTACTTCTTCATTAGGAGCTTCATTAAAAAACTATTCAGCTTATACCCTACCCCCCTCTCCCGAACTCAAAAAACATCATTAATCATTTGATGAACTCTATCATGCCCAAATGTATCATGTTGAATATTATCATATTCAATCTAATTTGACCTTGTGCTACAATCATATTATATTCATCCACAGGCATCGAATTGTAAAACACACCATTCACTCCATCTACTTCTCCATGATCCACCCATACAAAATATCTAGGCTTAAATCCATTACAATACAAATACACCATAACTTCATCTGGACGAAAAAATTTCAGGCACTTATATGAACTGCAAGGACACTAACCATTTGATTTCTCAAAAGATCAAGTGTCATTGCATGATCGATGAAACTTCTAACACCATAAAAAAATGTAGATTTCAACCCACCACCATTTTCATAAAACATGTCATACATCAGCAAATGGTGATCTATCTACAAAAATATTCACAATATTATTAATTAGTTCAAGTATACATGTCATTCTTAAGTATCATAATTAAAGTTTAAGTGCTAAATTTTACTTTGATCCTAGAGTTAAAGTTTCAAATTACGAGTATGAATAGAGTTCAAGTATTTAAAAGTTAAGGATATATACAAGTTTGAATTAATTTATAAGTACTTGATTTAAAAATTTTAAAGTTTCACTTGATTCTAACAACTTAAACAAACCAAAGAACTAGTGCAAATTAATTTCAACATTTAAACCAAATCAGAGCTAAAGTGCAAATTAATTACAACAACAGTGACAATATGATTAAAAAAAATTAGTGTCAACACTAGCTGGACACAAATTAATTTTGCAAGAAAATCAATTTTGTCATCGATAGGATCAACTAGTGTTGTCACTTATGTAATGACTTGACCCAAAACTATGAAGTATTATCCGCTCTTGGGTCTATCCCATCACGGGTTTATCCCTTTCGGCTCACCCCAAAAGGTGCCTCACAAACCATTCCTTTACTTATATACACAGCATCGCTCTTGTGTTTTACCGATATGTGACTTGTGATCTCAAACTGGGTTGTTATATACACCATCTATGTACTCAGAATCCTCGCTGAGGTTTGTCGTATCGCATGGGATTCGCTAGACTCAGCACTGAGGTTTGCGCCATTTTATCAAGATTCGCCCAAACTCAGTTGAACTCTAGCCCCACATCGACAAAGCTGACACAAGAGTCGCTCTGATACTATCTGTACGACCTGGCCCAAAACTGTGAAGTATTGTCTGCTCTTGGGCCTAGCCTATCACTGGTTTGTCCCTTTGGGCTCACCCCAAAAAGTGTCTCACAGTATATAGACCAGTCCTTTATTTATATACCTAACATCTCTCTTGTGCTTTGCCGATGTGGGACTTCTCATTTCAAGATGAGTTGTTACATCGGGGTTATGCCCATCTCCCACTCAATTTTTTCCCTTGATTACGAATATGAAGTCGTATTTTTGATATCACACACGGATCTTGAGATATATGGAAATTATGATTATGGGAATTTTCGAGGCGTATTTTCGGGCAATTTTTGAGGTCGTTTTAACTTATACCAAACAAACTCATTATGACAATCAAAAAATACAACAAGGGTCAACACTAGATGGACATAAATCAATTTTGCAAGAAATTCAATTTTGTCATCTATAAGATCAACTAGCTTTGTTACTTATGCTAAATAAACTCAATATGAAAAAAATAAGATAAGTGTCAACACTAGATGGAAACAAATCAATTTTGCAAGAAAATCAATTTTGTCATCAATTGGATCAACTAGTGTTGTCACTTATACCAAACAAGCTCATTATAACAACCCAAAAATAAAATAAGTGTCAACACTACATGGACATAAATTAATTTTGCAAGAAATTAAATTTAGTCATCAATAGGATCAACTCATGTTGTCACTTATGCCAAATAAGCTCAATATGACCCCCAAACAAAAAAAGATAAGTGTCAACACCTGATGAACACAAATTGATTTTGCAAGAAAATCAATTTTGTCATCAATAGGATCAACTAGTGTTGTCACTTATGCCAAACAAAACTCATTATCACTATAGCAATATCTAAAAACTAAGCAAATATTTATAAATACACAATAATTAAAATTTTTATCAAAATAATACCTCAACTTTTGATTTTAATTATGCTCGTGGTACTTCTATTGGTTGCACCAACAAATACTGATAACCTAAAATTTCAAGTACAATTAAAGCACATTATATACAAGTACAAAGTTCACAAATAAAGTTCAAAGTTTAAGTTCAAAAATAAATCGTCTAAGTTCAACTTTAATAAAAAAAATCCTAAAGTTCAATTTTTATATTATGTATATTCAACTTTAAATTTCTCAACTTAAAATTCAAGTTCTGACTTTAATCTAAGTTCAAGTTAAACACGACTAAAGCCATAATCTTAACAAATCCTAAATTAAAGTTCAAGTTCTACATTATATACAAGTTCAAAGTTCACAAATAAAGTTCAAAGTTTAAGTTCAAAATTAAATCTAAGTTCAATTTTTTTAAAAAAATTTCTAAAGTTCAATTTTTATATTATATTGCACTTTAAAGTTCACAACTTAAAATTCAAGTTCCAACTTTAATCTAAGTTCAAGTTAAACACTACTAAAGTCATAATATTAACAAATCCTAAATTAAAGTTCAAACTGTACATTACATACAAGTTCAAAGTTCAAAAATAAAGTTCAAAGTTTAAGTTCAAAATTAAATCTATGTTCAACTTTTAAAAAAAATCCTAAAGTTCAAATTTTATATTATATTCAACTTTAAAGTTTACAACTTAAAATTCAAGTTTCAACTTTAATCTAAGTTCAAGTTAACCACTACTAAAGTCATAATCTTAACAAATCCTAAATTAAAGTTCAAATTCTACAGTATATACAAGTTCAAAGTTCACAAATAAAGCTTAAAGTTTAAGTTCAAAATTAAATCTAAGTTCAACTTTAAAAAAAAATCCTAAAAATTATTCAACTTTAAAGTTCACAACTTAAAATTCAAATTCTAACTTTAATCTAAGTTCAAGTTAAATACTACTAACTTCAACGATAATTAAATTCAACTAATTCAACAACAATTCTACTTAAAAATAACAATTTATTCAAACTTCAACAACAACTCTAACTTCAATTTAATTCCAACATTATAATTAACTTCAACAACAATTCAATTCCAACAAAAAATAACTAATTTGCAAGCTCATTCATAAAAACCCCGAATTCAAGCTAGCTAAAACCCAAAAATTGTTAATTACTTACTAATTCACAAAGCCTTTACAAATTAACTGTGCTAATACCATTGTAACTTCATAACAATACTATTCCAACACAAAATAACTCAATTCATAAACTAATATCAAAAAATCAAATTTAAAGTTCACCCACAAAAATAAAAAAAATAATTTCATTTACTTGTTCATAATACAATACACAAAATAATACTTGTAATCTCCTAATTTTAATAATAAAAATGAAATGGGAAAGCTAAGAAATTATTAAATTTAAAAACATAAAACAAAAAAATAATACTAAAAATAAGAAAAATTAGTTACCTTACGTGAGGGGAGGGGAAACGACATTGAGGCAGTGGCGCCGGCAGCCGGACGGTGTTCTAGGATGGAGGGGCGATGACTGGGTGAAGGGGGCTGCTAGGGTTTTGTTTTTGGAGGGGCTATAAATGTTTGAAGAGGGAAAAATGAGTGAAAGTCGGGCCTTTTTTGTTATATACCCGCCTAGGTGCGAAGGACAACATCGTTATGTCCGTCACCCTTCATTAAATTCTTTTTGACCGTTGACTGAAAAAGCGATGAATAGGGCGATGTTTTCCATCGCTTATATTTTATTAAACATAATATATATATATATATTGCGTCCTATTGTCCGTCGCATTTTGGAGTGACTTAGTCCGTCACATTTTTGTCTGTAGCATTTTCGCAGCATTTTAGTAGTGAATTGAGTGAGAAAATGGCCTCGACCCGATTTTAGAGCAACTGAATCGGAAAATAATTTTCGCTAATTAATTCAAGAACAATAAGAGTGCGCGCCTAGGATGCCCATCGCCTGGGGCACAGAATCACACTTAAATGTTTTTTTTATTTTTGATGGAAATTGGAAATCATGAATTTTGGTGAAAAACACATGTCTGTGCCCCTAGCGCGACGCGGACATGTTGTTACAAAATGAAAAATTTTCTTTTATTACGGAAAGGGCATTTTGGTCATTCCCCAGCCTATCCTAAGTCCTCAAAACTTGTTTAGGGGTTGTTTATACCAGATTAGGAGTTTCAAAACCTATTTTTGTTAGTTTCTACGTGAAAGTTCTTGAGAGAGAAGACAAAAATAGGCTTGGAGATTTCTATATTGTGGGTCAATTCCTTGAAGACCATCAAGTGTGGTCTTCATCCAAGTATGTAAGGTTACCCAAAGCATGTGATTGTTCTCTCATGTATCCCTTTGGTTGTAGAAAGTTGATAGTAGAAGGTCATGGGTCCTGTCTAAAACATTCTTGAATGTTTTACTGAAAACTATTTTAATTTACCTGTATATTTTTGAAGTGTTGATCATAATAACTTGGATTATTTTTTTAAATGATTTATTTGAACTATTGTATAAACCCTACATGATTTAATTATCAAAGTTTATATGAAAGAAAATAGGGGTTTAGTCTAGAGCCTTGATCACATGGGTGTGGTTGCTTGTTGCGATATGGGTCCTGAGTTGAATGATTTGATGGTTGATATTGATGAGATTGATATCCTTAGAGTTTGAAAGAGTCTGAAATTAATCTTCAAAAAATGTTCCTAATCCACTTAGTTGATGACTGATGAGATGAGTTGATGTCCCTTGCTCAAAAGAGTCTAAGGGATGATAAATCTTGATGTTTGATGTTTGATGTTTGATGTTTATGAGCATATTGAGTCCTGGGAGAAGTATTGAGCAGAGAAATAGGTAAGAGTGAATCCCACTTGCACCCATAGCTACGTGGCCAGCATAGGAAAGAATTGATCCATGAAAATGGATACTTTCTTAGTTCCCAAAGAGGTCTTGATGTTATTTCGGATCCACAAACAACACACCCTTTTTCCCCGGCAAGGTACTGGGCAGATTCCACAATGACATTGCTTCGTTGTATTATCACTGACTTATAGGTGATGGTTGTAGGTTTGAGAAACTCCTAGATAGGTTTCATCTTGATTGTATTCTGGTGGTGATGTGATGGTATGAATGTTAATTGATGTTGATGTGATATTGTAACACTCTTTATCCTGAGCTGAGAGGAGTACCTAATGTGTTGATGTTATTTCATGTCGTATCTGTCAATATTATTTACTTTTATTAGCCCGTTTATATACCGTATATTCCATGTACTAATGCCATTTGGCGCCGCATCATTTCATGATTCAGATTTAGTAGACAGAGGGCTTCAGCAGATGATTCGTTGAGGTTCAAAGACTTCTAGCCCTAGAGACTGGGTGAGTGCTCCCCTACATTCGAAGGATGTCTTTATTTCATTTTCTTATTCTTTTGAGTTGTTTAGAGTTTGTAGTAGCCATGGGCTGTAATGGTACCATCCTAGACTTAAAGAGATTGAGGCTTCATAGAAATAGAGAGTTGATGGGTTGATGTTAGGGTTCTTTTCCCCTTTTCTTTTTCACTGAGTGTCTTCTATTTTATTTTATGTGATGGAAATTATGACTAGTTTTGTGGCCTATGACCTTTACTCCTGACATAGATGTGATGAGATAGAATAGCCCACTGTTATTTGATTTCTAATTCTGATGTCTTCCATTAATGTATGATTGAATAAAGGTAATAATGCCAGGTGTTTCACTTAGGGGCTAGTAATTGTTGCTGAGTGCAAGTTATGCCTAAAGTACCCTCTCGGGGCATGACAAACTTGGTATCAAATCCTAGAGTTCAAGTGTCCTAGAGAGTCTATGAAGTCGTGTATAGTAGAGTCTTGTTCATGTGTGTGTTGTGCACCACACGTCATAAGCAAGAGGCTATAGGACAGTAGGAAGTGTTACCCTTCTTCTATGATTTGAGTTCGTGCGATAAAGTTTAACACTATGAAAATCTTGTTCTAATTCATACGCTACGCGTTTGCAGATTATGCCTCCAAAATGAATTGCTGCTCAGAGGGATGCCTTAGTCTTAATCACTGAGAACTCCCAACCAAAGGTCATTGGTCAGATAGAGACAAGGAGATGGGGTCAACTTGCCAGGCTGCTAAGGTCCCATATATGCCCCCCTGCACAACCGCAACTGGCCCCCACCTCAATGGTAAAGTTTAGCCATTACTATGCTTACCCAGCTAGTGGCCTCCAAGGGTAATAGTGAAGGTCCTTAAGCTCCTAGTTCCAACTCACAAGAGTCCATGGCTGCAACCAGGCTTAGAGATTTCCTACGGATGAACCATCGGTCTATATTGGGTCGAAGGTCAAGGAGGACCCACAGAATTTCATTGACTAGATGTGGAAGGGCTTGAGGGTCATGCATTCTAATGAGATTAAAGGAGTTGTGTTTGCCTCCTACCAACTGAAGGACGTTGCAAATATTTGGTGCAACCAGTGGGAGGATATTAGAGGTGAAGATTTTGAACCTGTGGAATAGGAGGAGTTTGAGGCTGCTTTCCTTGACTACTTCTTTCCCCAAGAGTTGAGGGAGGCGAAGATTCAAGAGTTCATGAACTTAAAATAAAAGGGGTTGACCGATACGGAGTACATCCTCAAGTTCATTAAGTTGTCCAGATATGCTCCAAAGATGGTCCAAGACATGAGGGCAAGGATGAGGAAGTTTGTGTCTGGTTTGGGTAGGCAGGTGAAGAAGGAATGAAAAGCGGCGTAGTTAATCCCAAGTATGAATATTTCTAGAATAATGATATATGCCCAACAAATTGAGAAAGATAAAAGGAGAGATAGAAAAGAGCAGATGAGCAGTAATGCAAAATCAGCAGGGCATGAGCCTAGCCAGTAGAGATGGAATAAGGGTGGTAAATCCTATTTTAAAATGAGATCTTCTCTCTATGCACCCTCTATAGTGGGTGCACCTGTTAAACAAAATCGATATGATCAGAAGTCCTATGGACATATAGTTTCAGGGCCCAGGGTTCTCAATCTCAAGCTGGTCTGATCCAAGGTACGAAGGAAAAGTAACCCTGTGGCAGTTGTAGGAAACTTCATCTATGTAAGTGTCGTATGGGCACAGTGGCTTCCTACCTATATGGGCAAACTGGTCACTTCCAGTATGAGTGCCCAAAGAGGAGACGAGGTGAAGAAAGCAATAGAGCACAGTCCTCCGCAGCACCCCCAACAAGCAATCATCAGAGGGGTACTACAACGGTCGCAGGGGGTGGGATGAACAGTTTTTATTCCATGGGAAATCGTTAGGATTAGAAGGCAGCACTAGATATTGTTACGGATATGCTTCGAGTCTTTACTTTTAATTGTTATGCATTGCTTGACCCGGGTGACACTCTGTCTTTCTTTACTTCCTATGTGGCTAGTAAGTTTGGGATTCTTCCACAGTGTTTGCTTAGCCTTTTTCTGTCTCTATTCCTACTAGCGAGTCTATCTTAGGTGAGAGAGTTTACAGGGATTGTGTAGTATCTACTTATCATAGAGATACCTTGGCTAACTTGGTAGAGTTGGAGATGGTTGACTTTGATGTGATCCTTGGCCTGGACTGGCTTTATGCGTATTATGCCTCCATTGATTATAGGACCCGGATTGGTAAGTTTCAATTTTCGAATAAACCTGTCTTGGAGTGGAAAGGGAGTTCTGTTACACCTAAGGGCAAGTTTATCTCCTATCTTAGAGTTAGGGAGCTAATCTTTAAAGGGAGTATCTACCACCTAGTGTGAGTTAAGTATGATGATGTTGAGTCCTCCACTCTATAGTCGGTCACGATTGTAAATGAGTTTCTGTCACGGCCCAAACCCCGGGCCATGACTAGTGCCGATTAGGCACTTAGACCATTATTTAATTCCAACACTATATACTAAAGTCCAATAATTCTACCGAAATTTCGGCAGAGTTTCCTCTGTTTTACTGACTAAACCCACCTGCAAGAAAAGCCAGCAGCGACCAG
>JAOTQR010000097.1:12870067-12901626 GCA_025774065.1 Solanum ossicruentum | reverse complement strand
AATCATCAACATATAGGCAAATAATAACATGTGAATTATTCCAAGACTTATGATATATGCACTTATCACACTCATTTGTTTTAAAACTATTTTCAATCATGTAAAAATCAAACTTTTCATGTCTTTGCTTTGGTGCATGTTTTAAGCCATATAGGGATTTAGTAAGTTTACATACTTTGCTTTCTTGGCCTGCTTCAACAAACCCCCCAGGTTGTTCCATATAAATCTCTTCATTTAGGTCTCCACTTAAAAAAAGAGTTTTTACATCTATTTGATAAATTTGAAAATAAAAATTGTAGCCACAACAAATTAAAGTCTAATGGATGTAATTCTAGTTACCGGAGAAAAAGTATAAAAAACTCTATGCCTTCAAGTTGCTTGAATCCTTTTGCAACTAGTCTAACCTTATATTTATCAATAGATCCATCTGGTTTTAACTTTTTTCTTAAGACTCATTTGTAACGAATTGTTTTATAACTCGTGGTAAATCAACTAACTTCCAAGTTTTATTAGAAATAGTAATTTCTTTTCATCATTTACAATCTCTTTCCAGAAAATTAAATCATGTGAAGATAAAACTTCTTTAAAGTGAGATAGTCATCTTCAACATTAAAAACAAAAAATAAGACTAAAATCTTTTTCATCGCTAGCTCTTTTACTTCTTCTTAACATAAATTCATCAATTTCTTTATTTTTCAAAGTAGTAGAAGAAGAGCTAGGTAGTGTCAAAACATTTTGTTCAAACCTTTGACCCTCACTATTTTTAGAATCAAAAAAAATTTATTTTCATAAAAAATTGCATCACCTGATTCAGTAGTAACATTATCTTCAAGATTAAAAAATCTATAGGTTGTACTATTTGAAGCATAACCAAGAAAAGTACAAGTAGTAACTTTCTTACCCAACTTTGTAATCTTGGGATACATTAGCCTCACAAAGGCTAGACATCCCCATACTCTTAAATATCCCAAGTTTGGCTTGTGACCTTCCACAATTCAGAAGGTGTTTATTTAGACTTTTTATGAGGCACATGATTTAACACAGAACAAGCAGTCAAAATAGCTTCACTCAGAAAATTTTTAAAGGTGTACTTGACTCAATAAGCATGACATTAGTTAATTCAACCAAAGTTCTATTTTTCCACTATACCATTATATGCAGGATAATAAGGAGGTGTAGTTTCATGAATTATTCCCAATGATCTAATAAAAGAATTAATCTCATTTGACTCATATTCACGACCTCTATCACTTCTAATTCTTTTTATTTTTCTTCTAAACTGATCTTCAACCTCATGGAGATAAACTTTAAAATATTTAAAAGAATCACTTTTATTTTTCATTAAGTAAACATATGTAAACTTAGAAAAATTGTCAATGAAAGTGATAAAATATCTATTTTGAAAGTTAAAATTCCTCCAAGTTCACAAATATCAGTGTAAACTAATTCTAATAACTCAGTTTTTCTTTTAACTTGAAAATGAAGCCTTTTAGTGATTTTGGCTTTACTACAAGCCTCAAACTTTTTAAAATCCTTTTTAATCATTGGGATTAATCCCAAACTACTCATGATTCCAACATTTCAATCATTTATATGACACAAACAAGCATGCCAAAAAATAGTAGAAGAAAGCATGTAAACAGAAGCAGAATTTTTTTTCATTTCAACATTCAGTTTAAACGTCCAATCACAAGCATACCCTTTTCCCACAAAAATACCCTTTTTCACTATTACATATTAATCAGATTAAATAATCTATTTGAAGCCTAATTTATTAAGAAGGAAACTAGACATCAAAATTTTCTCATGGAAGGAGTAAAAACTACATCTTTCAAAGTTAACAACCTTCCAGATGTATAACACACTTTCACATCTCATATTCGAAACACTTTAGTAGTGTGTGAATCACCAAGTATTATGGTTTTGGACTCCTCGAAAGTAATATATTTTTTTAAATCGGTCTTTGTCATAACAAATATGACAGTGTGCATCAAAATTAGCTCACCATACATCAACATTCTCAACCATAAATATGTCTATAATCACTACTACAAAAGTCTCTTCGATAATGTTTTCCTGAGGTATAGGACCACATTTCCGATATTTACAAAATTGAGCAATATGCCCACTCCAGTCCCTTATCTTGAACTTGTTGATTTCGTGCTTGATTATTTTTATATTATTTTTCTTGGGAGTCTACCATTCTTTTTCTTGAAAATTTTCTTCTTAGACTTCATTGAGGTATCTTTGTTACAATAAGAAGTAACATTATTTCAAAGTAACTAAATTTACCTTCGATGTGGTGTTGCTCTCTTCTAATTGTAAAAATGCATCTTGGCCCCTTATCTCCTCTTCCATGCGAATTTTCATTATCAACGTCTCAAGTAAGGTTTCATTTTGTTTGTGGCGCATAGTTTTTTGAAATTCCTCTAAGAACGTAGAAGTTTATCAACTATGCCACAAACAATGAGGTTATCCCCAATTTTGACCTCCTCGGATCTAAGATCTCCAACAATCATGATGAAGTCTTGAGATTGATCTACCACTGGTTTGTTGTCCACCATTTGGAATCGAAAAAATTGGCTAGCAGTATATTTTTTCGCTCCCGCTTCTGCGGTATCATACTTACTCTGCAGTGATTTCTAATTTTTCTTTGCACTAGAGTAAGGTCTATCATAATAATCATAAAACGTATCAGATGGACAATTTAAAATATAATACTGACACTTGTAGGAATCGTCATTATATTTGTCCACTTTTCTCTTGATGAGAAATGAGTTCATCATTATCCATGGAAAGGATGTCAATTTTATTAGGATTCGTCTCAGCTAACAGATAAGAGATATTGAGAAGACTTATGTAGAAAAGTATTTTACCCTTCTACCTCTTAAAATAATTATCGTTGAACTGAAATGACTTGTTAAGATCTTCAATCTTAACATCTGCGATTCTTTCAATTGTAGCCATTTGAATCTGTCATGACCTGGATGTTGTAATACTTCGTGGGAGCTTGAAAAGTTCATTTTTGAAAAGTTTTGGACTAAGGTGACACTTCAAAGGAGACCCTACGGTCCATGAGAGATCATACGGCTTGTGTGGCCTCTAGTGAAATGACTCTTGGCCTAAATAATTTAGTGTTGGCCCTTGGTGTGGAGTTTCAAACTAAGGCACACCATATTTGGACCTCACATAGGCCGTATGACACTACACGGACCGTCTAGAGGATCGTGTGGTGGCCTTAGGCTTGTAGCCCCTCTGCTCGGTGCTAATTTGAGGGACATAGCCACGCACATGGACCGTGTAGTGTCTCACGGACTGTAAAGCCCTCCGTATAGCTTCCAAAATGAAAATATTTCTTAGTATAGAATCACTTTCACGTAACTCATCGTGGAAGAATTTTATCTAAGGAAGGTGAGACGGGCAGTGTCACGATCTGTGTGACACCACACGGCCCGTATGGCCCTCTTATGAAGCCGATTTTGTCAAAATTTCTACATATGGAATTTCTGTTCCAAACCTTCGTTGAGCAAATTTTTTCTAAGTGTTGGTTCACAGGCAAGTACATGGTCCATATAGTGCCATACGTACCGTATACCCATCCTTGAAGTGGCAACATCCAATTTTTCAACTCGTTTGATTAATGACTTTTTTGTAAATACGATTTATATCCTAATGGTCTTTTGGGACTTCCTATGCTATTTAAAGACTTTCGACTGACCTAAACCCTATTCTTAATATTCAAAATTCACTCTTCACATTTGAAAACACTCTCAAACTTCTCTCAAAGAACTCTTGTGGATTGCAAACTTGGAAAACAAGGAAAACTCATTTCTTCTTCAAATTTCTCTTGGAACTTCTTCATTGCCAAGTTATGTGGATTTTGATCCTTGGTTCCTTCCAACCAAGGTGACCCAAAACTCTTTTCAAATGATTTTCATGAATTGTTAGCTTACTTTGAATTCAAGTTTTGAATATTATTATTCCTTAAATTCAAATAATGTATGTGTTATATTTATTTACTGATTTTAAGTTGATTTAAGATATAATATGATGAATTATATTGCATTTATGAAATTATGAATATGCATGTCCCTTTAAGTTTGTTTTATGCATGGGTAGTCTATATTATGTTTTAAAATGTGAATTTACTTATGTTTTACTTGAATCTTATGATGTATCTTTGAATTTAGTTTGAATCTACATTACCCATGCCATTCTCATCTCATCCATAACATATGCATTCATGAACAATAAATTTTATGAAGATTATAAAGTGGGTTAAGCCCAACTATATTTACGTATGTGATTTCGATAAGATTATGATTATGACAAGAATGTGATCACATATATGCCTTTGATTATGGCTCTTTGAGCATTTTGGATGCTTGCACCATTCTGTATATGTAAATGAGCTATTCCTATGCATGAGTATCATGACAATAAACTACAATTTGGTTTTTGAGCCCAATTATGAAGATGTGAGAACTATGATTGATTTTTGAACCTAAGTGTGCATTGCAATGATTTAAAGAAAGTATTGCCTCTTTTGAAAGCATGTATATATATAAATATTCATGTGGAATGACGAATTAGCACCAACTGATTGAAGGCTCCCTCTCTTTGCTTGAACTATGTGCCTAGCATAGGTTATGTGAAAATCTTATCTGAAATAGGGGTGCCCATAAGGAAGGTTGTTTCATACAAAATGGGGGTGCTCGTAAGGTGAAGTATAAATGTGATGTGATATGATATTATGTGAAAATTCTATCCAAAATGAGGGTGCCAGTAACCAAGGTTACTTCATACGAATGAGAGTATCCTAAGGTGAAGTATGA
Source organism: Solanum ossicruentum (assembly GCA_025774065.1). Taxonomy (NCBI): domain Eukaryota; kingdom Viridiplantae; phylum Streptophyta; class Magnoliopsida; order Solanales; family Solanaceae; genus Solanum; species Solanum ossicruentum. The sequence goes on along the minus strand of JAOTQR010000097.1, from coordinate 12,896,791 downwards.
TTTACTTTTGGTAAGTAAACCACCTCTTTATCAGTGAGGGAATCTCATCGGGATTCTAAGTAATAGCTTGCTTGGTCTTACTCATGTCGGTTGAGGTCTAATCCCCACTATATATAAATATCTTTGCATTTCATGTATCATGGACTTCATGGCATATTGTATACTGTTCTTCTTTGGATATATGGCTCTTTCTATACTATGTGCCCTTATCATCTAATATTGATATGCTGGTTTGGTAAGTCATAAGCATTTCATCCCACATACTTAGTACATTCAAATGTACTAACACATACTTTTGCCTACATAATCTCACCATGTAGGGATCGAGGAACACATCCACCATACGATGTCTAGCTTGGGTCTCAAATTGTGTTTGTTGTGGTGCATCCTATCTTCCAAGGACAAACCACCATTCCTTCTATATATGTTGTCTTTATCTATCTTACTTACTTTGAGGGTGAGCCCGGGGTATGTCTTAGCCCCTAAGCTATCTTATATTAGAGGCATTGTTGGATATCTTGTAAACTCCTTTACGTTTATATACTAAGTGTTTGATTGAGATTTTGTTATGGTGTTGGCTACCTATTGATTACCATATTATGGTTTGTTATAAGCGTTGTGGTATGATATGTGTTATGATGTAAAAGATCCTAAGCCCTACATTGCCCCCATAGAGTGCGTCATCATTACTCGTCCCTTAGACTTTGTGTGACATGTGCTATGTGAATTCATGTTACTCCCTTCCCCTATAATATTCCTATAGCGTGAGTCCTACTCTCCCGTCCCTTAGAACTATGTGCTTACTATGTTAATATGTTTCCGAACCGATGTGACTTGGGATACTTTAAAGCTTGCTTGGAGACTCTTGGTCTCCATTCACCCATGTCTCTCCTAGACCCTAGGTATGGGTCGTGACAGAGATAGTATTAGAGTACTAGGTTTGTAAATGATCCTCCGAGTCTAACATGCCGCATCAAGTAGAGTCATGTTCATAGGTGTTAAATGTACCATGCCTATGAGCGGGAGGCTACAAAGACGTCATAGGATCTACCTCACTTCTTAATGTATTATGTCGTGCTAAAGAAATTATACATTTGGTTTCCTAATCTTGATAGTGTCCTTGCTCCATTACAGAAGATGCCTCGAGGAAGAGCTCCCAGACTGGCTTTGGCTAATAAGGGTCAAGCACCCAAGAGCCTATGGAAGAGCTTATCTTTAATGGTGAACTTCGCACGACCTTTGTTATGCTTGCCCAAGTGGTGACAGCTCAGACTAGACAAGATAACCTTCCTTGGGATCCTTCTCCGGCTTCTAGGGTGAAGGATTTCATCTGGATGAATCCTCTAGAGTTATTTGGGTCAAAGGCTGATGAAGATATTCTGGACTTCATTAATGAGATCACCAAGGTTTTGAATGTTATCGCTGCCACTTCTGAGGATAAATGTGAGTTGGTTTCCTATAAGTTGAAGGATGTGTCTCAGGTGTAGTACACTTAATGGTCGATGGAGAGGGTTTATGGTAATGTTGTCAATTGGGAGGAGTTCAAGCTTGCATTTCTGGACCATTTCTTCCCACTTGAGCTTAAGGAAGCCAAGATGCCTGAACTTATCAACCTCAAGCAAAGGGGTATGAGTGTGAGGGACTATGCCCTCAAGTTCATTAAGCTCTCCAAATATGCTCTGACACTTGTGGTTGATCCTCGTGTAAGAATGCACAAGTTCATTTCTGGTATCTCTGACTTGCTTGTGAAAGAACATCATACGACTATACTCATTTGAGATATAGATATATCTAGAGTCACAGTATATGGGGAGCAAATTGAAAGGGAGAAACTCAAGAAAAGGAGAGTACATGATTCTAAGAGGGCCCGGTTTGATGGTGGGTTCTCCAGTTCTCGAGGTGGTGGTTTCCATCGCTTCCAATAGGACAAAGGTTCTAGTGCTCAGGTTTCTAATGCTAGAGTGCCCCCTCTTAAAGCACTAGTTGGTGGCGGACCATGGTATCCTCCGTGTGACAAGTGTGGGAAGCACCACATGGATGATTGTTGGAGGAATTTGGGCGCTTATTTTGGGTATGGTGACAAGGGCCAAGAGATTTCTGATTATCGTAAGGTTACTCAAAAAGGGTCAGGGTCAAGTGGCTCGAGGTGATCCAGGCCAACTAAGAGCTCCACAAGGTGGTGCCTTGAGGAATAACAGGTTGTATTCTCTTCATGCCTATTGGGAGGTTGAGGAGGCTCTAGATGTTGTGACTGGTACGTTAAAAGTCTTTGATTTTGATGCTTATGCTTTGCTTAACCTGGGTGCAAATTTGTCTTTTGTGACTCCTCTATTGGCTTTTAAGTTTGGTTTAAGTCCCAAAATTTTGAGGTTCCCCTTTTCAATTTATACCCCCGTTGGTGAATCTGTTGTTGTTCATAGGATATATTGGGGTTGTCCTATTTCTGTGTTGCATAAAATTTTTCCATGTGATCTTATGGAACTGGAGATTTTTTATTTTTATGTGACTCTTGGGATGGATTGGTTACATGTATCATATCCCTTTGTGGAACTGGAGATGTTTGATTTTTATGTGATTCTTGGGATGGATTGGTTGCATGTATCATATCCCTTTATAGATTATAGGACCCGGAGGGTCAAGTTCCAACCTCCAGCTGAGCCCGTTCTTGAATGGAAGGGTAATGACTCCGCCATTAAAGGTTGATTTATTTCCTACCTTACGGCCCAAAAGATGATCTCAAAGAGGTGTATTTATCATATTGTGAGGTTCAAGGATGTGGAGTTTAAGTTACCTACTCTTCAATCGGTCCCGGTAGTGAATGAGTTTCTGGATGTGTTTCCCAAAGACTTGCTCGGTATTCCTCCTGAAAAGGAAGTAGAATTTGGAATATATCTTTTCACGGAGACTCAACCTATCTTTATTCCTCCTTATCATATAGCCCCGGCTGAGTTGAAGGACTTGAAGAATCAGTTAAAAGATTTGTTGGAGAAAGGTTTCATTAGGCCAAGTATATCTCAATGGGGTTCTCGGTGTTGTTTGTAAGAAAGAAGGATGGATCTCTTCGGATATGCATTGACTATAGGCAACTGAATAACGTAACCATCAATAAGTATTCATTGCCTAGGATCGATGACTTATTTGACCAACTTCAAGGGGCTACCCACTTCTCAAATATTATCCTCCGTTCCTGGTATCATCAGTTGAAAGTTAAGGAGTGTGATATTCCCAAGACAGCTTTTTGGACTAGGTATGAGCACTTTGAATTCATGGTGATTTCATTGAATTTAACTAATGCCCCAGCCGTATTTATGGATATTATGAATCGGGTGTTCAAGCCATTCCTCGATAGTTTTGTGGTTGTCTTCATTAATAATATTCTCATTTATTTTTGAAGTGAGCGAGAGCATATAGATCATTTGAGGTTGGTTCTTCAAACCTCGAGGCAGAAAAAATTGTATGCGAAGTTTAGCAAATATGAGTTTTCGTTGGGTGAAGTGGCTTTTCTCGGTCATGTGGTGTCCAAAGATGGTATTAAGGTTTACGAGAAGAAGACTGAAGGCGTGAAGAATTGACCTAGACCATTGACTCCTTCAGATATTCAAAATTTCCTTGGGTTAACTGGCTATTATAGGAGGTTTGTTGAATGATTTTCTTCTATTGCATCCCCATTGACTAAGTTAACCCAAAAGATAGTTAAGTTAGTGTGCTCGGATGAATGCGAGAAAAATTTTCAAACTTTGAAGGATCTGCTTACATCAGCTCCGATTTTAACCTTACCAAATGGTTTAGATGGGTTTGTGGTGTATTGTGATGCCTCTTGGATTAGGTTGGGTTGTGTATTTATGCGATATGGTATGGTAAGAACATATGTATCAAGGCAATTGAAAGTGCATGAACGAATTACCCGACTCATGATCTTGAGTTAACGACGTGGTATTTGCTTTAAAAATTTGGAGACACTATCTGTATGGGGTTCATGTTGATATTTTCACCGATCATAAGAGTTTGGAATAGGTGTTCACTTAAAGGGATCTTAACTTGAGGCAAAGGAGATTGTTGGAACCTCTAAAAGACTATGACATTAGTATTTAATATCACCTCGACAAGGTCAATATTGTAGCAGATGCTTTTAGTAGGCTATCTATGGAAAGTGTGGTTCATGTTGAGGAGTGGAAGACAGAATTGCCAAAGGATCTTCACCAGCTAGCTAGGTTAGGCGTTAGGTTGGCCGACTCTAATAATGGTGGTATTAATGTTCAAAATAGGGTCGAATCTTTTGTGGTTATTGATGTAAAGGCTAAGCAAGACCTAGATTCGTCATTGGTTGAATTGAAGAAATTAGTTAGCGAAAAGGAAATTAAGGTTTTCTCCCAAGGGGGAGATAGTGTACTCCGGTATCAAGATCGATTATGTGTTTCAAATGTGGATGTTCTTAGGAGGATGATCATGAGTGAAGCCCATAACTCTTATTATTCTATTCATCCGAGGTCTACTAAGAATTATTAAGATTTGAGAGAGGTGTATTGGTGGCACGGTATGAATAAAGATGTAGCCAAATTTGTGTTGAATGCCCTAAATGTCAACAAGTGAAAGTAGAGTACCAAAGGCCCGATGGGTTGATGCAAGACATTGAGATCCCCACTTGGAAGTGGGAAGATGTGAACATGGACTTTATGGTTGGTTTGCCTCAGACTCAAAGGCAATTTGACTCTATTTGGGTTATTGTTGATTGGATGACTATGTCGGCTCATTTTTTACCTGTCAAGACTACTTTGGTGCCGAAGATTATGGAAAGTTGTATATTCGTGAGTTGGTGAGGTTGCATAGTTTGTCTAGGTCTATCATAATGGATCGTGGTACCCATTTACTTCTCAGTTTTGGTGGTCGCTTCATAGAAGGCTCGGTACTAAGGTGAAGTTAAGCACCGCCTTTCATCCTCAAACTGATGGGAAAGCCGAGTGGATAATTCAAACCTTGGAGTACATATCGAGGGCTTGTGTGTTGGAGTTCAAGGGTAATTTTGGATGACCATTTTTCACTTATTGAGTTTGCTTGTAATAATAGCTTTCAAGCTAGCATTGGTATAACATTGTTTGAGGCTTTGTATAGTAGGAGATGTAGGTCTCCATTGGGGTGGTTTGAGTTGGGAGAGATGGCTTTGATTAGCCCGGAGTTTATATTATAGGCTATGAGAAAGTGAAGTTGATTAGGGAGAGGTTGAAAATGACCCAAAGTCGCCAAAAGTCCTATTCGGATGTTAGAAACAGGGACATTGAGTTTCGTATTGGTGATTGGGTGTATGCGAAGGTTTCGCCTATGAAGGATTTGATGCATTTTGGTAATAAGGGGAAACTAAGTCCCTGATATGTGGTACCTTACGAGACTATGGAGCAAATCGAGAATGTGGCTTATAGGGTGAAGTTACCTCCGAACTTGAGCTCTATTCACCCGGTCTTCTATTTGTCCATTTTGAGGAAATTGGTTGGTGATCCTAGCACCATTGTGCCTTTGGAAGGTGTTGAGGTTGAGGAAAACTTATTTTATAAGGAGATTTCAATTTTGAATTTGGATAGGCAAGTAAAACGACTTCGTAACAAGGATGTGGATTCGGTTAAAGTGCTATGGAGAAATCAACACGTGGAGAGTGCTACATGGGATGCGGAGTTGGACATGATGAAGGGATACCCCTATCTTTTTCAATCTACTCAAGCCTAAGGTATTTGGATCTTCTTCTTCTAAGTGGTCCTACTCTTTCATTCTCGAGTCTCATGACATAACATGCATACAAGTGCACCAAAATGATTTTTCTTATAATGTTTTGAATGATTTGAATATGTTTGATGAGATTTCTAATGACTATTGATTTTCAAATGATAAATTATCCATTGTATCTTGTGTTTGGAAGTTTTATTTTTCTGCTTCTCTTTCGCATGTGATACCCTCCGGGTCCATTTAGGACTCCCATTTGCATCTTCCTTTTCTATCTAGTCAGCCCCAATTCACAGGACAAAGATGCATTCACAGGGTCAGGTTCAAATTTTGGAGATGGTACAAGTCTTGGAAGCAGGAAATCGGTGTTTATACACTGATATACATAAAGTAAACATAGAGCAATTCAGGGATTAATTGGGCCAAAGCCCATCATGGTGGTAGCAGCAGCAACAAGAAATTAATGGGCCAGGCAGACCCAATCTTCAGAATCAGGACAGGATTTGAATTTAGGTCTGCTAAGCCCAAATTGTTATTTTAATTGCTTTCTTGTGTTTGTTACTTACGTTGAAATATTTGCTATTTGTCTAACTCTTAATTTTAACTTAGTATTATTTGTTTTAATCTAATTGATTCTCCGAGTCAAACCATTTTGTGTTGTCTCCTATTTTAATTGTTTTGTGAATATTTTTATGATAAACTCCCTCTCAAAACATTATACTTTACAAAATTTCCTCAAAATAGTCTAAATGTTTTTTCCTTGAAAATAATCATGTTTCTTCCTTTTTATACTTAGCTATTTTTAGTAGATTTTTCAAAGTTAGTCAATATTTTCTAATCGTCGGATAACAGCATGTTAGCGGCTATTTCGAGTACGTAAAACCTTCTCGAAGTGGAAATGTGAACCCGAATTCTTTGATATTTAAAAGATTTTTTCTGTTAAGTCTTTTTAAATATTTTATTGGTTTCCTAATTATCCTTAAAATTATGTGGCGGCTCTGTTTTAATTTTGAAATTTGATTTTTACTTAAATCAATTAAGTAATAAATTGAATTTTCAAAAAATCCAAGTCATTTTTTCATTTAACAGTGAGCCCAAATCCTACTGATGTTCTTCCTCTTTTGGACCAAACTATTAACAATTGAGAGATAATTACTTGTTGTTCCAGCATACTTTCAAGATTGTCGGATATCTTATATTAGTTTTGTTCTATTTAAGAGACAAAAACTATTGAGACTTATATTATTTCTTTCTTATCCTGATGTATTAGAGAATTGTACTTTGTGATAGCTAGTTTGGGGTTGATTATAGTTGGATTTATGCCTTTTATATTTTTTATCCTTATCATTTACAATGTCATGTTGATTTAGCTTTTGCATTGTTGTATTATTCAGTTGTGACTTGTTTAGGCTGACTTGTCTCGATGAGTAAAGGCAAGTGCCGTCACACTTGATTTTGAATTGTGACACAGTGTCCCTTTTTTTTTTTGAAAAAAAACTTGTTCTTGGCAATACCTATTACATATTGAACATAAAGCAATTTCTAGTCGATCTCATTTTTTTCTTTTACTTCTTTTGTTTTCTACTTCTGCTTTCTGTATGAAACTCACTTTTATTACTTAAAGAAAGCCTATTCTTTCATTGATTGTGTCCTCAAGTATCGATGCTTATGTACATCTGCACAATCAATGTTTCCATTAATGAAAATAATCTAAAGCGTCATTTGATAGGAAATAATTTTACTCCATAGTTAAACTAGAAAATTAACATAAAACAGAACATAACTCACTTGACAAAAGCATCTGTCATTAAGCCAAAAACTAACATAAAACAAAGCACAACTAACTTGATAACAACATCCAACATTAAACTAAAAAATAAATCAACCTAAATAATTGAGCACTTCCTACATCAATTTAGAGTCACATTTTAATTGATGAATAGGAAGTTAGCCTTCCTTTTTTTTTTTAAGAATTGCTTTCTAAATATGTGGAATATCATACTTATAGGAGCCTCGTACTCGTATATATCTTTTTCTGATGCAACTTGCTACCCTTCAAATAATACTATAAAGATGAATTATGTATAAAAATATAAATAAAATAATGAAAATACGAATCAAAATTTTAAAGGAGACAACAAATCAATATTTGCATTTGACTCTTTTTTGAAATGCAACTCCGATTTTTAATAATAAAAAAAGAGTTATTGAAGTAGAACTTTGATGAGTCGTAGAAATACGACTCTTATAATGCTTTAAGCAAAGAATTTTTTCGCGTTCTTAAGCAAATTTGCTATTTTAATGTATGTTTTTGTGATTTTCCAGGAAAAGTGACTAAGGCATAGAGAAATGGGTGAACTATAGGAAAAGGGATGAAAAAGAGCTTAAGGATGAGCGTAAGGAGACCTCCACGACCCGTGTAGCATCACACAGACCGTGGGAGGCCATTGGAGGAGGCTTTGGCGAGAAGAGCAAAAATGGAACCAAGTGAGGGAACACAGAGACCTACACGGCTCTTGTACCCCCACACAGACCGTGAGGCCCATTATGGCCTCACACTTGGTCGCTGATGGCAGTTATGAGGAGCTAAAAGGAAACGTAAGAGATATTCACCTAATGCATGTCCCGCGGCACCCCCCATGGACCGTGCGAATTGAGATGGGTTGTGTCATGGCTCGTAAAAGTGATGTTGAAAGGATATCACCATCGAAAATTGAAGAATTTTCGCAAGTGTAACAAGACGAACCGGTTCACGGCCTGTAAACTTTCACACGGACAGTGCCGGTGCACATGAGGTATGACAGTGAGAAGTGAAGGTTTTTTAGGACAAGTTTCGCCACACGGACCGGTAAATGGTCCGTCAACCGTCACATAGGCCGTGTAACGGCCTGTTCCCCATGCCAAAGTTAATTTTTCTATTTTAAGTCGGATTAGGTTTTCGTTGTATGTAAATATTATTTTTATTTCATTTTGAGTTAGTTTTGGATGGCAGGAGACAGAAAACTCAAAAGAACATTATTTTGCTTGTAATTCCATTGAATCTTGTAGATTTCAATTATCTTGTTCAAGATTGTGATATGTGGATTCTCTGATTCTTCAATAGTAAGTTCTTCATTATAAATTCTATTTATTATTATGGGTTATCATTCGTGAACATGTTAGGCTAAACCCACAACAAGATTTCAATTATCTTGTTCAAGATTGTGATATGTGGATTCTTTGATTCTTCAATAGTAAGTTCTTCATTATAAATTCTATTTATTATTATGGGTTATCATTCATGAACATGTTAGGCTAAACCCACAACAAGAATTGTAGGAACCATGGCAAACTAATAAGATAGACGAATATGGGGTAAATCTTGGGATTGATTAGTGTATATATCATAGTAGTCTTTACTTTAATTTCATCCTTAATGAGTTAACGCATTAGGGTAAGTCTGAATTCATTACATGCCAGAAAGGGATGTATTGATTAGGAAAAGAGTTGTACCATGGAGATTTGAGGTTTTCAACCTAGTCTAAGTACTTGAGACCAAGAGGTAGAGTATTCTGGAATCGACAACAAGGGTTAGTAAGTATACATTATGAGATCGAAAGGTGATGAACGATATACATCTAAGGAGGACCGAAAGGTGAATTAGGTGTTACATAACTTATTAGATCTAGTATAAGTAATCATGAACAAGCTTACCACGTAGATTCGCGTATCGCATTAGATGTCATGGGGAACATAATTCTAGCTTCGCATTAATTGTTAAAAATCCAGTAGTATTGTATTCGTTTGTTACTTTATCTTAATAATTCAATTTGAAAAACCAAAACCCCCCATTTATTTTATGCACTTTTGTTTCGGGAATAGATATAACATCTGAAAATGGTTCTAATAGATTTATTCTCACGCATTCCCTGTGGGATCAACCTCAACTCTGTTTGAGTACTATATTTGATCAACGACCACTTTACTATTCTTTTTGGAGTGTAAATTTGGGCCTATCAAATTTTTGCTCCATTGCCGGGGAATATGGCGAAGTAGTAGTCTATTAATTGCAATTTTTAGAGTGTAATACTAGTTTCTAATTTTACTTTTGTTTCTTGGTAGGGAGCCAGCATTGCATGCCAAACACCCGAAGCAAGGGTGAAGCACTTGTTCCCTACAACCCCGAGCTTACTAAGTCGATCCACAGAATGAATGCCCAAGAATGCGAAGCAGCTAGACAGAACGAGTTGATCGTGAATCCTGCGGGTGGGGAAATGACGGCCTAGGTGACGATGATCATACTGGTGATGTGCCACCGACAGCACCAGTTAGACAGATGTCGCTGCCTGGTGCACAAGCCTAAGGACCTCAACAGCCCCAAGCAGTGAATGATGATGATGAGGGTGCTGGGACCACTAAAGTAATAGTGCTCCTCCACTATCTGCAGGTACTAAATTAACCATCACTAGTACTATGCTGCAGGTGCTACAATTGAAATGGTTGTCAGCGGAGCAACAATTGAGGATTCAAATCAGCATGTGCTTAACTTTTTGGCGACATATCAGTCGTTTGAAATTTCGTGGGTCAGTCAGCAAGCACTAGGCTACGGTTATTCCCCTTGTCTCTTTCTGGTGCGATGACTAAGTGGCTGAATTAGCTTCCATATGATTCCATCTGCACTTTGGAAGAGTTAAAAGAGGCATTCTTGGAGAGGTTCTTCCTTGCATCAAGACAGTTGAAAATCACAGATGACATTGGGTCTCACAAGTAACTGCCAAATGAAGTACTACATGAGACTTGGGAGAGATTCAGGCAGAAGCTTCAGTAGTGCCCTAATAATCTCATAGATAAGCACTTGAAGGTAGTCTTCTACAGGTCCTGCAACTTTGTAACGAAGCTTATAATTGTTGTTGCTTATGAGGGATCATATATGTCTAGGACCTTCCCAGATATATTGGTGATCTTAGATCAGGTAGCAAAAAACAACAGGGCATGGTACATTAGAGATGAAGACTGTTCAGAGTTTATCTTTGAGATGACTGCAGAGCAGCAACAGAAGGAGGAGGCACGGGATCAACACATAGCCCACATGAAGACCTAACTGGACTTGCTGGTAAACTGACTACTAGATGGAGGCACTGGAAAGGTGAAAGTCGTGGAGGCAATGCCTAGGTATGATGATCAGGCCTATAATTATGATGAAGAGGAGAATTTCTTAGGCAGTCAGGGGGATTACTGGCCATTCAACATCGGTAATCAAGGTCAGAAATATGGTTGTGATCAGAACTATCAAGGAAATTGGCAGAATAGAGATGGCTATAGGAACCGTGAACATCAGAATGATGGTGGTGGAAACTCCAAATTAGAAGAGATGATTGCGAAGGTTCAGGACAAAGTTGAGTCCACTGAGACAGGGATGTGAGACATAAAAGGAGAGATGTCCAATGTTCGGCAGCTAGTCAACATGCATTCTACCTCGATCAAGCAACTAAATCAGCAGATGGGACAATGTCACTTTCGTTAAATCCGAGAAAAGCTGGGTCACTTCCTAGTGACACTCTTCAGTACCCAAAAAATGATGGTAATTGCATGGTAGTAATCACGAGGAAAGGTAAAGTACTTTCTGACATTGTTGTAACCAGTAATGCAGGTTTGGATGAAGCCAAAGGTAAGATACCCGACCTGTGGAGGTGTGTGTTGATGACGAGAGTAAAGAAACTGAGGTAACACCAGCAGAACCTGAGGTTACTAAAGAGGCTCAAAAGTCAGACAATGCAGTGGCTTAACCTCTACCAGCCATTCCTAAGCCACTATCACCATTCCCACTGAGGTTGCAAGAAGGTTGAGGATGGCAAGTTTCAGAAGCTCTTGTCCATGTTGAAAGAGATATCAGTGAACATCCCTCTAGTAGAGGCACTAGAACAGATGCCAGGCTACGCTAAGTTCATGAGAGACTTAGTTACTAAGAAGAGGACAGCCACGATAGTGTCGGCAAACAACCTCCACCACGGTAGTGCCATTGCTACAAGATCTTTTGTTGAAAAGAAGGAAAATTTGGGAGCCTTCACTATCCCGTGTACCATTAGAGCATTTGACTTTGTAAAAGCTCTTTGTGATTTGGGTGTCAGCATCAACTTGATGCCACTAGAGGTTTATAAGCAACTGGGCTTAGGAGCCCCCACACCCACTACAATGCGACTACTCATGGTAGAGAGATAGGTGAAGCGGCCCATGGGAATTTTATGTGATGTGTCGCTCCGTGTGGGTAGGTTCATCTTTCGTGCAGACTTCGTCATTCTGGACTAACAGGTGAATTTTGAGGTTCCCATCATCCTTGGGAGACCAATTTTTGGCTACTGTCAGGGCATTGGTATATGTAGAGCGAGGGGAGCTGACTTTTATACTGAACACTAAAGTGGTGAAATTTAGTGTGTGTGCTACAATGAAGAGACCTAAAGAGGTAGTTGTGATGTCTATCTTAAATGTGGAAGATGACTGCCTTTCTGAGATCCCACTTAAGGAAACAATGAGTGTAGACACACTGGAGACGGTGTTGATGAACTTCCCATAAGGTGGTATTAACGGGTACGCAGACACCATGAATACTTTGCAAGGTAAGGGAACCAGTCCATTTGTCCCCAGAAAGTTAGACTTGGACCTGCAGAATAGACCTACTCCGTCAGCTAAACCTTCTATAGATGAGCCTCCGACTGTGGAGCTTAAGGAGTTACCCTAACATTTAAGGTATGCATTTTTGGGCACTAATAATACTCTTCTTGTGATTGTGGCTGCAGATCTCCAGAAAACCAGGTAGAGGCATTGCTAGGGGTCCTCCAAAGGTTCAAGCGAGTTATTGGTTGGACCATTGCTGATATTATCGGGATTCTTTTGAGGATATATACGCACAACATCAAATTAGAGGATAATTGTATGCCCAGCATTGAGCACCAGTGCAGGTTAAATCCACCTATGCAAGAGGTGGTGAAAAAGGAAATCATCAAGTGCTTGCATGCTGGGGTGATATACCCCATTTATGATAGCAATTGGGTCTGTCTAGTTTAGTTTGTCCCTAAGAAAGGGGCATGACGATGGTAACTAATGAAAAAAATGAGCTGGTCCCTTTGAGACTTGTTACTGGGTGGCGAGTGCACATGGATTACCGAAAGCTGAATAAATGGACCTTAAAGGACCATTTTCCCATGCCCTTCATGGAACAAATGTTACATAGATTAGTAGGTAGAGGGTGGTATTGCTTCCTAGACGGTACTCAGGGTATAATTAGATATCCATAACCTCGGAGGATCAGGAGAAGACCACCTTCACTTGTCCATATGGACTTTTGCTTTCAGGAGGATGCCTTTTGGGCTCTATAATGCCCGAACCACCTTCCAGCGACGTATGATATCGATCTTCTCTGACATGGTTGAAGACACCCTCGAGGTATTTATGGATGACTTCTCTATAGTGGGTGATTCCTTTGATATGTCTGTTGAATCTTAGCAGGGCACTACAACATTGTGAGAAGGCTAACTTGGTGCTTAATTGGGGAAAATGCCACTTAATGATCAAGGAGGGGACAGTTCTTGGCCATAAGATTTCTGAGAAGGGTTAGAGGTGGATAAGACGAAGATCAAGGTGATTGAGAAATTACTGCTTTCCATATTTGTAAAGGGGGTCCAGATTTTCTTGGGCATGCAGGTTTCTACCTCCGAATTATAAAAGATTTCTCCAAGGTTTCTCATACGTTGTGCAAGCTATTGGAGAAGGATACAAAGTTCCATTTTGATGATAGCTGCAGGCATGCCTTTGTGACCCTAAAGTAGAAGTTGATTTCTGCACCAGTTGTGGTTGCACCTGACTAGGCTGCCCTATTTGAGGTTATGAGTAATGCAAACGAAATTGTTGTGGGTGTTATGCTCATATAGAAGTGCAACAAGATTTTTCACCCAATCTACGATGCTAGTAAGACCCTCAATGATGATCAAAAGAATTATACAGTGACTAAATAGGAATTGCTGGCCATGGTATGTGCATTTGATAAGTTCTGGGCTTACTTATTGGGCACTAAATTGATAGTGCACATCGACCATACAACTTTGAGATACCTCATGGCAAAGAAAGATGCCAAGCCAAAGCTGATCAGATGGGTTCTCCTGCTGCAAGAGTTTGACTTTGAGGTGCTAGACCGCAAAAGATTAGAGAATCGGGTAGCAAACCACTTGTCCAGGCTGGAGGATCAGTCAAGGATGAAGGATTGGTTGAACATCGGTGGCTCCTTCCTTGATTAGAAGGTATTGACAGCTTCTGTTGACCTTATTACTTGGGTTGTTGATTTTGCTAACTTTTTGGTGAGTGATATTATGCTAGAAGGACTTAACCCTCACCAGAGAAAAAAGTTTCTTTTTGATTTATGCAGGTACTTCTAGGATGACCAATACTTGTTCCGAATATGTATTGATGGGGTTATCAGGAGGTGCATTCCAGTAGTGAAGATGCCGAGTATCATGGATACCTTTCACTCCTCTTCAGTGGGGGGGTCATCATGGTAGCACTAAGACAACCAAGAAGATTCTGCAATGTGGGTACTACTGGCCCACCATCTACAAGGACGTATATGATTTAGTGCTTGGATGTGATCAATGTTAGCGACAAGGTAACATCTCAAAGTATCAGGAGCTACTCATGACCCCTACTCTTGAAATAGAAATGCTTGACGTCTAGGGCATTGACTTCATGGGTCTATTTGTGAGCTCTTATGGCATGAAGTATATTCTTATAGCGGTGTACTATGTCTCCAAATGGGTGAAGGCGGTTACACTATCAAATAACGAGAGCAAGAGTGTTGTCTAGTTCTTGAGGCAGAACATCTTTTATAGATTTGGGACACCCAAAACTATCATCAATGATGGGGGCTCTCTTTTCTGCAACAAGGTCTTCCGTGCTGCACTCGCAAATCATGGAGTACAACAGCACAAAGTTGTACACCTTATCACCCACAGACTAGTGGACAGGTCGAAGTGTCAAACAGAAAGATCAATGAGATCCTGACCAAGTCTGTGAATACTACCAGAACTGATTAGGCATAAAACCTAGATGATGCACCTTGGGCCTATCGGATAGCTTACAAGACCCCAATTGGTATGTCCCCATATCAGTTGGTGTTTGGTAAAGCCTGCCATCTACCTGTGGAGTTGGAGCACAAGGCACTCTAGGTTTTGAAGAAGCTCAACATGAATTGGGATGTGGCAGTTAACCAAAGACAGGACCAGCTCAATGAGTTGGATGAGTTTTGCCTCCAAGCGTATGAGAGTGAAGCACTATACAAAGAGAGGATGGAGAGCCAGCACGACGAGCATATAGCCCAACGGAGTTTCAGTGTTGGTGACAAGGTACTTTTATACAATTCTAGATTGAGGTTATTTCCAAGTAAGCTCAAATTTAGGTGGCCAGGCTCGTACATAATTATCCAGGTTCCCCCTCCCCCCCATGGTGCAATTAAGTTAGAAGCAGAAAATGGGGATCAGTTCAAGGTAAATGGACAGAGGGTGAAGAAATACTTAGGTGTTGCAGTTGAGGCCTCAGTGATTGAGGTCATATTTCTTGACAAAGTTTGAGTAGTCATTGTGGTTGCGTCGTACTGCTATGTTAAATCAAGCGCTTCATGAGAGGCAACCCATATGTTGTAATATTTAAGGAGAAAAAAACAAAAAGATCTTTAATTTATATGTAATGCATTTTCTTCTTTTTGATTTGTGTTTCCAGGTGAATATAGGTGTTATTTTGGAGTGCACATATGATGGAAGACATGGCTTGAGGCAGAAATGCCCCATTTGAGTCGAGCTAAGAATTATTAATTGTTGACACATGGCCCCTATGTACGAGCTGTGTACTGTTCAACAGCTCGTGAGAGAAGCCGTCTCACGATTGTGTGTGTGTACCATGAAAGTGTGCCAAAACTTGCGAAGTGTCATTTCACGGATCCTTACACGGCCCGTCACTTTTCCCACAAGCCGTGTGGCTCCTCGTGCGACATGTTTGAAGGGCCAATGAAGATTTGCTGCATCACTTGCCAAGTAAGGAGATACAATTGGTCTATATGGACCATGCAATGTGTCATGGCTCGTGAGATGCGCCGTCAGGGTGCACCAATGCACGCATGGCCAGGTAAGTGCAATATTTTGTCAAAGTTAGGCCAACGGAAAGTCCAAATGGACTGTGACATGTGTCACGGACCATGAGGCTGCTCGTGCAATGGGATTTGACCGATCAAACACAGTTTACAAGGTATTAAATATCTTCCCCCTTTGCCCAACTACTTATTTCCAAATTTCCCATTCTCTCTCATCACGCATGACACACTCACTCTCTCTCTCCCTCACCTATTCTCTCTCAAAAAATCCCCAAATATCTTAATCTTCTTTGTGACGATTCGTAAGCTTATAACACGATTAGTAGCTTAATCTAAGTGTAGGTGTGAGTCTCTACTTTTTCCAACCAAGTCTTCTTCTTCATTTCTATTTATCAAGTAAGAACTTATTTTTTTATCATGTGGTGTAGATTTTGGGTGTTGCATGTGTAGCAGGCCTATGCAGAGCTCCCCAGTCTGAGGAGGGGTTCCTTCAATGGGAGCGGAGAGGAGGTAGATGCCCCTGGACAGGAGGAGGATACCTTGGACTATGAAGAGACGGTGCAAACTCCGGAGGCTGAAGGTCAAGACACTAAGGAGCAGGCAGATGAGATCGAAATCCAAGACAGTGATAATGAGGCTATACATTTTGCAATCTCCCAGATGATGGATCTCAAAACTTCCAGGGCACTTACTATATTTCTGCAGGGTCATTGGACAGTCTCAGGAGCTAAAGATATTTACACTCACAGTCTTACAAAGGGTTTCGACGGGTTCCAACAGTGGCCGGTCATCCCAGACGTTCAGGTCCTAATGGAATAGCTTAACCGTATCCCAAAATTAAAGATACTTTTGAATGATATAAGTTTGGTTGGATGGTACAACCACCGGGTTACTATAGGCCCTCCATAGTTGAGGAGTTCTATTCTAATTATGCTATTAGTCTACTGAACTCCGTCGAGTGTACCCAATCTAAGAAGCTGAAGAAATAGATCACATCTGGTAGGTCCCTACGGTCACATATGATGGTGCATGATGCACGAGTCGATATTTCAGAAAGCACCATCAATGGATTCCTATTTGGGCCAGATTACCGAGCTCCCCCAAATGGAAAATTTATGGATAGACACCTGCGGATTATGGATGAGGGGCGGATGTTTGATTCATCATCTCGGGCTAAACTGTTAGGATGGATTTCAGAACAAATCATCATTCAGGGAACGATGGTGCCTTGGTTTACAAACCCCAAGTGTCCTATCGTCAAAGCGTCTCTCATCTTTGTTGCAAAGTTTTGGTGATTAGTGGAGCAGAACAGACTGCGACCCATAGAAAGTAGCAATATACTCCAACCTTCGCATGCCTTTCTGGTAGCATGCTTGATGTCCAGGAACGAAGTAAATGTGGGACGGATTATTGCTCATGAGATGTGGGACAGGGACTTATCAGATTGAGTTGGCATGCCTTTCCTATGTATGATTCGTGCCTTTTGCAAATAGGTCGGTGTTCCTACCAGTCACTTTTTGGACAAGAAAATAGCTTCCAAGGATGTGGACAATATTTCCCTGATTAAAGATGTCCAAAATCCTCTCATGCGGACCATAACACACTTGCCAGGGGGCCCAAAAACTTTCTCGTAGAGCATTCACAATAACCCTTACCATTTGAGGATTACACTATCTCTCCACAATGAGGCGAGGCTTTTGAGCAGCCCGAGGGTAGTGGTGCAGCCCCTCCAGTACAACAAGGGTATGCATATCTGACCTATGAGGTCCTGACCAGAGTGGTGACAGACTAGCGGCAGACACGTGCCCTTATAGACCAGTTAGTCGGAAGGTTGCCGAAAGTGGTTCAGTCTCACGTACAGCAGGCTGTGGCATAACAAAATGAATTTATTCTGACCCAAATCATCGCCTTGCAGTGCCATGTCAACAATTTAGAAGGATCCTTCCATGACATGTTTGGGAGTATGTCCAGGGAAGAAATAAAGAATATGGTTCAAAGGGTGAATGACATGGAGGCCCAGATTACACAGCTGACTACGCAGTACTAGATCACCGCACCAGCCCCGCCTCTGGAATCTTAGATAAGAATGTTTAATGATTCGGTGATGCTCGTTCTAGATGAGACATGGGGTGCTCCACTCACCCCATCTGATGCACCTATCTCACCTATTGATCATCCCAGGAAGAAGGACAAGGGTAAAAGATGTGACCATCGAAGTAGTTCTTCCTATGACCCGTAAAAAGAATAAGAGCAGTAGATGCGCAAAGCCATTAAGGCCCAACACCGAGCAGTAGCTGAATAGGAGGAAAGAGAGTGACTAGCAAGAGAGGCGTCCCAGGTAGGAGCCTCTAGGAGCACCTTTGGACCTGGTGCTACATATGATAATAGCGACCCCCCAGGAGGGTCTGGTCCCACCGACACTACTGATGCCTAGGGTGTCCCAGGTATGTTCTCCCCCCTTTCTGTTCTTCTTTTCTAGTTGTAGTCTAGTGAGGACACTACACCATCTCTTTGGAGGGGATGGGGCATCCTGCCACTTGAGAGTTTTTCTTGTCATGTTTCTTTTCTCTCAAGTGTATTATCTAGTAGAACTGGCATATTTAGGTCGTGATGTTTGTGTAGATATAAGTGTTCACAGAAGTCTACAGTAGCCCTTGTGTTGATCTTTGTAATGTCCCATGTTGACAATGTCAAGGATATATGTGTTTGCATATCATCCTAACTAACTTGCGTGATTTCTATGGGAATACTAGACATAGCATAGCAGGACAGCTCGTGGAATCATGCTTCATATAGGGACAGTCATAGAACCCTGCTCCAACCTATCAAACTCATCACGACGCCTATCCCGAAGACTATAGGGTACAAATCTCTCAAGACAGATATCAGTAAACTACTCCCAACTTATTGCTAGAGCATCGACAGGCCTTCAGGCCATGACTGACCTCCACCATTCTTTGGCCACGCCGGTGAACTGATTAGATGCATAAGCTACCCCATGGGCCTCCAGAATACCCAAATTGAACAGTCTATCTTGACGCTCTGTCAGAAAGTCATATGCCCCATCCCTAACTATACCATTAAATTTGGGAGGAGCCAATCTTATAAATCTTTCAAAGATTTTCTGCTCGATAAGGACATAGCAGCACTGGTAGAAACTGGCGGGGCTGAAAACCTTGGAGGTGCAATAGAAGGCATGGAAAATGGACTTGGGGTCTAGCTGCAAAGGACTACTAGGTATAGTAGGAAATACGGTACCTGGAAGATTACTAGTTGCAGGGGTGCCCTCTAACCTTGCCAACAATCGAGTCAATAGCTCCTGTAATA
Source organism: Solanum ossicruentum (assembly GCA_025774065.1). Taxonomy (NCBI): domain Eukaryota; kingdom Viridiplantae; phylum Streptophyta; class Magnoliopsida; order Solanales; family Solanaceae; genus Solanum; species Solanum ossicruentum. The sequence continues at coordinate 12,877,647 of JAOTQR010000097.1, read as the reverse complement.
CTGGTGTAACCTCAGAGGTTGCAGGAGGCTGAACTGGATCCTCAGTCTGCTGAGCTAGATCCTCAGTCTGCTGCTCATAAATAAGGTTAACGATTGGTTCAGGTGAAGTCCCTCTAGTATGACCTCGTGCTGGTGCTGCTCCCCTAGCTTGGCCTCGACCTCTAACTCTGCCACGACCTCTGCCTCGCCCCTCTGGCTGGGGCTTGGACAGTTGGTAAAGACTCATCCTCGTTATTGCTAACTCTCGTTCTCGGCATCTATGTAGAAAGAATGGATTAAAGACATAAAAAACTTGAATATGAGCAAATCGCAAGAAATCAATAATAGAGGATTTTTCCTAATAAGCATCTTGTAGCCTCTCGAAGATAGATACGGACATCTACGTATCGATCCATGAGACTCTACTAGACATCTTGCTCTTTGACTCGTGAGATCGGTGAATCTAAACCTTTGATATCAAACTTATCATGACTTAAAATAGGATCACGACTACGAAACTTAATAAATTTTCCAAACCCGAAGATAAAATACATTTAAAATAGAAAAACTCAATAGATAAAACCATATTCCAGAACCTAGTATCACAAGTGTAAAGAGTATCTAAATACATAAGTTCTAATGAAATAAGTACATCTCACTCATCGAATAGAGACAAAAACTTAATAACTAAGATAGAATCCAATGGCAACTCGAAGCTTTGAGTCTCACCACTAGATATGGTAAGAACCGACTACACAAGCAAATTAACTACTGCGTGGGTAATCCTAATGAGAATCTGTGGGGGAGAAAGAAGTAGGGGCGAGTACACATAATATGTACCCAACAGGTTTAATCGACTGGGAATTAGAAATTGAATAAACTATGGAATAATTTAGGAAGCGTTCCACCTGCAACAGAAAAACCACTTTGGCATCGGTGCTGCAAATTTTATATTGAACAATGCGAATAAAGTAAATATATAATTTCAATTAAGCCAATCTAAAATCACCACAAAGATGCAATGATATGGTATGCAATGATGTAAGGTGGAATCAAGATTGTCGCACAATCTATCATTTATAATCTCAATATATTAACTACCTTGCCACCTAACTCGTGGTCAAGGACTCATGATAATAATCTCCCTGTATCAACTACTTTGTCACCTAAGTGATCATGATCAACGAATCATGATATGAATCAAAATATATCAACTACCTTGCCACCTATGTGAGCATGGTCAAGGACTCATGATACGAGTCGCAATGTATCAACTACCTTGCCACCTAAGTGAGCTTGATCAAAGACTCATGATACAAATCACAATGTATCAACTACCTTGCCACCTGTGTGAGCATGGTCAAGGACTCATGATACGAGTCAAATGTATCAACTACCTTGCCACCTATGTGAGCGTGGTCAAGGACACATGATACGAGTCACCATTCACAACTTCCCAAAATATCATGACATGAGGATGCATGCAATCAAAACATAATTGTAGATGCAATATTTCTCTCATTACAACAACAACAATAACATACCCAGTAAAATCCAACAAATGTGGTCTGGGGAGGGTTGAATGTACGCAGACCTTACCACTACTATAGAAGTAGAGAGGTTGTTTCCTGGGAGCCCTCATCTGAAATCCCGTAAGCAAGAAAGATCTAGATATGACAAAGGAATGATAGGTAATGCGAATACATGACAAAAAACACCTTACCCTACCATTAGCCTGATACTCTAATTCGCGACCTCCACTTTTTTCTATCTAAGGTCATGTACTCAGTAAGATCAAGTTCTGTCATATCATGTATAATCACATCCCCCTAGTACTTCTCCATTCTACCTCTACCCCTCCGCGTATCTCGCAAAACCAACCTCTTGCACCTCCTAGCAGGATCATCGATACTCCTTCTCTACATATGTCTAAACCATCGCAGTCTCGCTTCCCTCATCTTTTCGACCACCGGGGCCACCTCTAGGTTTTCCCGGATAGTCTCATTCATAACCTTGTCACTCCTGGTGTGACCACACATCCATCGCAGCATCCTCACCTCTGCAACAAGGATCTTCTGAACATGTGCCTTCTTAATTGGCCAACACTCCACTCCATACAACAACAATGGTCTAACCACCATTCTGTAAAACTTACCTTTGAGTTTAGGTGGTATCTTTGTGTCACACAATACACCAGAGGCAAGCCTCCATTTAGTCCATGCTACCCCAATACAGTGTGTGACATCGTTATCGATATCGCCAATACTCTGGATGATGGACCCAAAAATACTCAAAGTTTTCTTTCTTGGGGATAGGTTGAGTGACAAGCCTCGCATCAGAGTTTGCCTCATCCCTTTCAACGCTGAATTTGCACTCCAAGTATTTAATTTTACTCCTGCTCAATTTGAATCCTTTGGACTCCAAGGCATGTCTCCAGTCCTCCAACCTATCATTAACTGTAGTTTGAGTCTCATCAGTCAGTACTATGTCATCTGCAAAAAGCATACACCATGGTACCTCCTCCTAGATGGATCGTGTCAGCTCATCCATCACCAAGAAAAATAAGAAAGGGCTCTACACAGATCCTTGGTGGAGTCCCATCTCAACAGGAAAATACTCTGAGTCTCCTCCCACCGTTCTTACCTAAGCTTTGGCTCCATTGTACATGTCCTTAATTACCCTGATATAAGCCACAGGGACACCTTTCACCTATAGACACCTCCATAAGACATCCCTTGGGACTTTGTCGTATGCCTTCTCAAGATCAACGAATACCATATGAAGATCCTTCCTTCTTTCCCTATATCTCTCTACTAATCTCCGAACAAGATGAATTGCTTTAGTAGTCGACCACCTTGGCATAAATCCAAACTGGTTCTCCGAGATAGATACTAATCTTCGCACCCTCATCTCCACTACTCTCTCCCAGACCTTCATAGTGTGGCTTAACAACTTTATACCCATGTAATTGTTACAGCTTTGAGTATCTCCCTTATTCTTGTACAATGGAACCATTGTACTCCTCCTCCATTCATCAGGCATCTTGGCAGTCTTCATAATAGTATTGAACAGTCTAGTCAACCACTCAATGCCATCCTTGACCATGTTCTTCCAGAAGTCTACCGGAATCTCATCGGGCCCGATCGCCCTCCCCCTCTTCATCCTACTAATAGCCTGTCTTACCTCCTCAACTCTGAACCGCCTGCAATACCCACAATCACGATGGTTTTTGGAGTTTTCCAACTCACCCAGCTCAATATCCCTATCTCCTTTTTTATTTAAGAGTTTATGGAAGTAAGCTTGCCACCTTAATTTAATGGAAGTTTCATCCACTAACACCTCGCCCTCTTCATCCTTGCTGCACTTCACTTGGTCCAAGTCGCGAGCTTTCCTTTCTCTTACTTTAGCAAGCCTATACAATTTCTTTTTCCCAAATTTTTCATTTAACTCTTCATAAAGGCGCTCAAACGCTGCTGACTTAGCAGTTGTCACTGCCATCTTACCTTCTGACTTGGTAGCCTTATAGATTACCTTAAGCTTTTGCTTTTCATCTTCATCCCTACACTCTAACCACTCTATGTAAGCGACCTTCTTATCTTTCACTTTACCTTGGACTTCATCATTCCACCACCAATTGCCTTAACGTCTACCAAATACCCCTCTCGAAATCCCTAGAACCTCGGTAGCTACCTTTCTTATGTAACCAGCAATCATGTCCCACATACTGTTCATATTACCTTCACTACTCCAGCCTCTAAGTTTCTCAACTTTTCTTCCATCTCGCAGGAAAGGGCAGAAGTAAGGCCTCTCCATCTAATCCTAGGTTGGGCATACATAAGCTTTTTCTTCTTCGCTCTTTTGATCTCCACTTCCATCACTAGAAGCCTATGTTGAGTGGAAACATTCTCACTGGGAATAACCTTGCAATTCTTACATAAGCTTCTATTGCCCTTTCAGAGAAGTAGGTAGTCAATCTGAGTCTTAGCTACCGTACTACGGAAGGAAATCAAGTGGTTTTCCCTCTTTGGGAAACATGAGTTAGCAATCACTAACTCAAAGGCTTTGGCAAAATCCAAGAGAGACATCCCACATCCATTCCTCTCCCCAAAACCAAAGCCTCCATGAACACCTTCAAACCTGCCAGTAGTTTCCCCGATATGCCCGTTAAAGTCACCCCCAATGAAAAGTTTTTCTGTCTCTGGTATGCCTCACAACACCTCATCCAGATCCTCCAAAAAAGCCTTTTGACTTCCTTCATCTAGGCCTACTTGGGGCGGATAAACACTGACTACATTTACCACATGTCTACCAACCATGAGTTTGATAAACATCATCCTATCATTAACCCTCCTAACCTCAATCACATACTCCCTCAGATCTTCGTCTACTAAGATACCCACACCATTTCTATCCCTAGAACCACCCGAGTACCACAGCTTAAACCCATCCACATCCTGAGCCTAGGTGCCTACCCACCTAGTCTCCTGGACACACGCTATATTAATATGTATCCTTTTAAGACACTTCATTAGCTCTATGGATTTCCCTGTAAGGGATCCTATATTCCACGACCCGACCCTTAACTTGAATAACCCCAAGTCTACCTTACCACCCCTACCGATGACATGACTTTAGTCCACCATGAGGTCCCGACGCCAGTAACTAAGAACTAACTATAGACGATAAAGAATCGAAAATCCTATAATTCCCAACAACAGCAATAAACACAAAAAATAGTTTGAATGGATCCTAAATCCTAAAATCTCAACAAAGTAATACGCACAAGATATTAAGCAAGAATCAATAATCCATAACTAGAACATATAAGAATCAACAATTAGCAACTTAAACAGACAAGAATTACTACTTAGCAACTTGAACAGACAAGACTCAATAGTCAATAGATATCAATAGGATACAATAAAAGAACCATCAAGCAAGATAGCAGAAAATAGGAGAGAAACAAACAAAGAAGCTGGCTGGAATAAGAAATTGAACAAGAAACGAAGGGAAAAACTGACCAGAACAGGATTTAGACAAGAAAAAAAAGGAGAAAAGGGAGGATATCACCTGAGTAATCTGATCGGAAAATCAACTATTGAGCGCGTTATCGGAAATCCTCGCCGACGCCAGATCTGTTAGTCAAAAAAATTGAGGGAAACGACAGTGGAATATGTTGTGCAATGAATGTTTAGTTCTGACCCCCATGGAGGATCAACACCCTGGACCGTCGGACTATCGCGAGCTCTTGTGTCGCCATAGTAGATCGACGAGATGTCGACAAGATTTTGAATCGTTTCAGTAATTTTTGAGTCATGGATTTATCTGGGTTTGGCATTTGCTGGGTTTTCCGTTGATGGAGAACAAATGGGAGTCTCCGGAGAGTCACGGAGATCCCGAATAGTGGTCTGGAATTCGATTTCGCCAGAGAAAGAGATCGTCGGAGAAGACTGATCAAGTGTCAAAGAGAGGACTGGTTTGGCCGAAGAAGAAGAAAGACTTCATCGGAGAAAGAGATGGGCGAGAGAGCGGCCTATCGCGGAGAAAGAGATCGCCGAGAGGGCGGCCTATCGCCGGAGATTGACGTACACAATTCAATTAGAAAAATTGATCGGGAGAGAGGAAATGGAAGAAGAGAAGGAGATCGAGAATAACAAAAGAGGATCTGCAGAAAGAAGAATTTCTCTCATTAAGTACAATAATTATCAAAGTTCTCCAAGTTAGCAATTATAAATTCACCCTATTTTATACATTTTGGAATTAAGACTGGGCATAGTTTGGTTCAAATAAAAGAGACAACCAAACCAAATTTTTTAAAATTTTGGTTTCTATTTTTCGGTTTATTCAGTCGGTTTTGATGTGAAATTTTAAAAAGTTGAAAATTCGGTTCAATTTTCAGTTTTAAAATTAATTTCGGTTAATCAAAAAATTGAATTTATTTCACACTATTATAATTTATATCATTTTATCAATAGTCATTGGGCCTAAGTCCTAGTCCAAATCTAATTGCCGAATTGTCCAATTAACTAGCAATGGCCCAAACCCAAATTCAAATATCCATAACCCAATCTCCCAATTCTAAATATCAAAATAAATCCTAATTTTAAATTTGAAATTTACCTACATATTCCATATTTAGAAAATATTTATCATTTATAACAATATAGTTTTAGTATATATATAATTCAATTTTAATATATAATGCAGATTTCTTAATCAAAATATAAATTTAATATACTTTAATACACTTATAATATATCTTTATAGCTTAATATAATTTTTATACATAGTGTAAGTCATCTACATTACATGCATAATTCATTTTTAGCGTATAGTGCAATTGTTTTAATCAAAATAATTCTAAGACATTTTAATACATTTATAATACTTATATACTACATGTATAATTTGCTTTTAATACATAATGCAGTTTCTATAAATAGTAAATATTTTTCAAATATGAATATCTAGGTAAAAAATAAAATATGTGTTTAAAAATAATAAATAATTTATAAAAAAGATTTAGAAAGGTAATTATTCCATTCTAAATTCTAAATCTGTAAATCTTATTTCTCGGCATTATCTTGTGCTAGCAATCATGCATGATTTTTTCAAAATTAGGTCCTAAATCTTTCCAAAAATGTACCTCCTAACTACTGTTTCTCTTCTCTCCCATGACTACATGATAAGCTTGGATTATCTTTGAGAGAAAAAAGAAAGTTTTAATGGAGATTATGTACTTATTTGAAATTTTGAACTTGATTATGCTTTGTTTCTATTTTCGTAGATGGAAGAAATTGAGGTGCTATCGTACTACTCTACTAAAAATGAATTTCTTCAATTAGTCTCACAAACTGAAAATCGAACCGAAATGAACCAAATCAAAATTGTAAAAATCGAACTAAACCGAACTTATTTTAGTTTGGTTTGGACTGACATTTTGACTAAACCAAAAATCGAAAAACCGAACCAAAATTTGAAAACCGAACCGACTGAATGCCCACTGCTATTTGGAATATTGTTCCCTTTAAAATTCTCCGCCACGTTTTAAAAATTATCATTTCTTATCTTAGTCACAATTCACAATTTTATGCCCAAAGTTATGTCAAAAGTACATATTTTCTGTCATCATTTGTCTCATAAGTAGTGCTTTTATTTATGCTTCCGAGCATAAATTTTGTAAATTGTACGAGCTGGTGCTATTAACTTGTAATATTAATTTGACACAAAAATAAAGAGATTTGGAGCTAAAATAAAATAAAACAAAAAGATTATAGAAGGAAACTCAAGCAGGCAGCTTAATGGATTAAAATGAATATTATATTAATATTTCCTAACTTCCCACTATATTAGAATCTTATTTCTACAATTCAAAGAAGAGAGTATGGTGGTCAGTTAATTCTATACAGCTATGTGTCTAGTTATTTCAACTTAATGGACACGTAGTACACTCACAAAACCCTTTTTTGTGCATGATACAGTTACATTCCATAAATTATAACTGTCACGACCCCACCCCGGGGCCGTGACTCACGCCGATTAGGCGTTCATACCAAACTAGAACCATTAATATACTTAGAATTAATCTCACGAACTTCTAC
>JAOTQR010000097.1:12843550-12869967 GCA_025774065.1 Solanum ossicruentum | reverse complement strand
AAGTATAAGAGCCTAATTATATACCTATATATCAATCTTATACACATTTGACAACATTTTTATTTTTAAATATTTGCCATACAATATTTACTTGTACATAGAAAAAAAATACCCATACACGTTTGCTAAACTGATATTACAGATTCTAGAGAGTAGTATGTACCCTGATGAAATTTAGACTTTAGTTCATTGTAACAATCGATAAAATTACAAAATACCCCTATAGGAGAGAGGTGTGCATAACGCATCTTCTCTTGCTCCGATGGCAAATTTGAGGTCAATATGCGATCAGCATGAAAAATTGAGTAGGAAAGTGGTCTCAGTTGATTTTTAGAACAACGGGATCAAAAGATAATTTTTTTATGCGAAAACGAATTCCAGAATGAGTGCCCGACAAGTGTGCGATGCGCACCTGCCGCAAATCAACATTTAAATTTTATCCAAAAATTTTCTATGGGATTAGAAACCTCGTTTGGAGAATTTTCGACAAAAAAACTCAAAATTTGATACTGTTCACATTGCGGACCCCATGACCCGAGATGGACGTCTTTCGAATTTCATGAGGGGCATTTCATATCTTTGCAAACCTCTCCTAGACATAATACATGATCAAAATGGATCGTTTTAAGCGTAAAAAAGGTTTTAAACCCCATCCTAAGTCCTTGAAAAAAGACTAGGGCTAAAGAGGAGGGAAGAGAAACGTAAAATTGAAGAGTTCGAAGAGAGTTCTTGAGGATTGATTGTCCAAAAGCTTCATCCTAGGTATTTAAGGCTAAACTAAAGCATGAAATTGTTCTTCTATGTGCCCCATGAGTCCCCATCTTGAAATACTTTCTTGATTATTTTCTTGAAAATTATATATATTACATGTATTTTGATATGCTGATGATCATCATAAACTTGTTTTCTTGAATTGATTACTTTTCATGAGATATTGCATAAACCTTATATGTTGATTTGTTAAAGCATGCATGAATGAACCTAGGGTTGGAGTCCAAAACCTTGACATGAGTATGTTGACTGTAATCTTTAAGTGAGTATGAGGTTGAGTTAACTGAGCTTAATGATCATGAGTCTTCAAATTTGAGTTTTTGAGTTATGTTTAAATGACTTCTTCTAACCAATGATCTGAGTCTTTGAGTTCTTAAATGACTTAGAGTTTGAGTTAATAAGATAATGAGATTCTCTACAAGGCTAATTTGAGATAATTGAGTTGAGATGAGTAGTCTTATGAGCATTGAGTCTTGCGACGAATATCGAGCACTAAAATGAGTAAGAGTAAGAGCAAGTCCAACTCGCACTCATTACCTATATCATCAAGCGTAGGAATAGGCTAAGTTCAATTAGAGTCAGACAAGTTCCTATATTGAGGGCTAAGTTCCATTAGAGTTGGACAAGTTCTCACCTTGAGGACTAAGTTCTGTTAGAGTCGGACAAGTTCTCATCTTATGGATTAAGTTTCGTTAGAGTCGGATAGGTCCTCACCTTATTGTCCTGAAACAATAGGACTTCATATGTTAATTGTCCGGATCCCTTGTGGATTCTAGGCATTCCTTACCTGGTAATTAAGGAATGGTTGTGGCAACATCAGTGGGATTGTTGTATAATCACTAGCTCATAAGTAATTGTCATTGAATAAGAGAAACTCCAGAAAGTTCACCTTGAGTACTCTGAGTCAAGTTGAGTTGAGTTGAGTTGAGTCAATTGATGAGGTTTGATTGGTTAATGGGTCATTTCTCTACTCTTTATTCTTGCTTTAGATAGACATTTGACATTCTGAGTGAGTATTATTTAGAGTTGATGTTGTTTCTATACTATTCTACCTATTTCTGTTTCATTCAACTATTCTACATACCATTACATTTCACATACTGATGTCACCTTTGGACTGCATGATTTTATAATGCAGAGGCAGGTACTAGAGATCTTTAACAGGCGCACCGTTGAAGATCTGAGCATTCAGCTGAGTTGGTGAGCCTCCTTTGCTTCGGAGGATCATTCTTTATTTTCATCTAGCCTTATAGAGTTAGACTTAAATTAGCTTTTTTTGAGTCTGTCATTGGCACTAATTGATAGTGATAGAGGCTTCATAGACTAGAGTTGAGTATAGATGTTGAGACTTGTTGAACTAGTTTCTTTCTTACTAGCTTCTTTATTTAACATGATATTTGAGTTATAAATTGTTCATTCTTATCTTTAGTCTTCTGTTGAGTTTCTGAGTTATATATTGTATGAATGGATGCGATGAGGCCAAGTAGTTTGCTTTGGGACTAACAATAGTCTCTAAGTGCCGGCAACGTCTAGGGTACCCTCTCGGGGTGTGACAAACTTGGTATCAAAGCATAGATTCAAGTTTCCTATGGAGTCTATGAAGTCGTGTCTAGTATAGTCTTGTTTATGAGTGTGATATCGATCACACTTCATAAGCAGGAGGCTATAGGACATTACAAATTATTAAACTTCTTTCTTATTCCAATTCATGTGATAGAGTTAAACACTATGAAAACTCTCTTCTAATACATGCTCTACACGTTGCAAAGTTGTGATCATTCCTCCAAGAAGAGCTATTAGAGGAAGAGGGTATCCTACTAGACAGAACGCTAACCAACCTGAGCCCTAGGATCATGACAAACCCATAGGCAGCTATCCCTGCTGAGTAGCCCCCACAAGCTGAAGTCTCAAATGTTGAGCTTCGCTAGACTATCCAGACTTTAGCCGAGGCTATACCAGCACCTCCTACTAGAGAAGGAGAGAGTAGACAGGATGCTCTAACTACATCCAGGGTCCGTGAGTTCTTTAGGATGAACCCACCTTAGTTCACAAGGCCTAGACCCAATGAGGACCTAGAGAACTACATTGATGAGAATCTGAAGGTGTTCCAGGTGATGCATGTGGCTGATACTGATGGAGTTGAACTAGCTGCTTACCAGCTCAAGGGCGTGGCTAGACTATGGTTCAACCAGTGGAAGAAGGGTAGAGGAGAGGAAGCCCTATTCCTGGCTTGGGAAGTGTTCGAGGAAGCTTTCTTGGGGCATTTCTTTCCTAGAGAACGGAGGGAGGCCAAGGTAAGAGACTTCTTGAATTTGAAACAAGGCTCCATGACTATGCAAGAGTATGTACTTAAGTTCACCTAGCTATCTTGCTATGCTCCGGTTATGGTTGCTGACATGAAGGGGAGAACGAGGATGTATGTTGATGGCCTGAACAAAGGGCCAAGGAAAGATGGAAAAGGAGCTATGCTGGTGAGTGACATGGACATCGGGAGGTTGATGACTTATGTGCAACAAGCTGATGAGGAGAGGCAGCATGATAGAGGAGTTCAGAAGTAAGAAAGCAAATACATCCAGCCACGAGGTTGGTAAGAGAGAGAATGGGAATGGGAGCCGCCTTCAAATAGGGCCTTCATCTACTAGTGCGTCCACTGACCCACCCAGGAATGGACATGGGTCTCATAATTTTATATCTAAGGGATCTCTGTCACAAGCAAGTGTGGCCCGACCTTCCTAAGGCAACACAAATAGTGACACATGTGGCAAGTTTCACTTGGGAAAATGTTGCGGAAGAAGTATCGAATGTTACAAGTGTGGCCAAATGGGTCACCTACAGAGGGAATGTCCAATGTGATCCTACAAAGCCCAATCATTAATGAGTCATAGAAATACAACTCTTGCAATGCTTTAAACAAAGGATTTTTGCATGTTCTCAAGCAAATTTGTTGTTTTGATGTGTGTTTGTGTTATTTTTCAGGAAAGTTATTAAGACATGGAGAAATGGGTGAAAAACAAGAAAATAAATGAAAAAAAGATCAAGTGCTAGCACAAGGAGGCCTTCACGGCCCGTGTAGCATCACGCGAACCATAAGAGGTCATGTGGAGGTAGCCTTAGCGAGTGCAGTGAAAATGGAGCCAAGTGAAGGACCATGGGTACCTTCACGGCTCGTGTACCTATCGACCCAAACCTAGGGCCTAGATGTGACACGGCGAATGAGCTACCCTAAGGAACCCCAGACAAGCCTCTTAGCATATCAATCACATATACTTGGTTGTTGAAGCATAACAACAACAATATGAGATATAAATAAGGGAAACGGGACAAAGGGAAGTCTTTGATAATCATAAAACATTCAAGAGTGAAGCTCATAGCATAAGTACATCAATTGCTCCAACAACACCTCTAACATAGATTGGAGAGGGGGCCAAGACACTTTCTGGGCTCACCCTCATAGTATCAAGCGTTCAAGATAAAAAGATATCAAATAGTAAGAATAACATAGCTAGTATCCCCGAACTTGAGGACTCACCAAAGCTTATTTTTCGAAATGTTAAAACTAGCCACGTAGAGGATGATCAAGAGGGGCTCCAATTCCTACATGGTAACATCATGTAGGCATAGAGTATGCGTTAGTACATTTAAATGTACTAAGTATGTAAGATGCAATGCAACAAGATATAAGCTAACATAGTCAAAATGCATAGTCATAAGCAACGGATAGGTTTAATATCAATATGGCATGCATTATCAATGCTTGAGATAAAATATGCTTGTAAATCATATAACTTGCAAATATAGATTACATGTGTGGGAAGAGACCATAATCATAGACCAAGGAACTACTACTGGAATCCATGGCATCTCATCCCCTTGGAGAGGTGGTCGAGGTATCTACCCCTCAACATGGTAGTATAGGCATGTCAGCCAACAAGGTGGTCGAGGTATCTACCCCTCAACATGGTAGTATGAGCATGTCAGCCCCAACAAGGTGTGGTCAACTTGCAACACTATAGATACTTTTCACGAATTCAATGCATATATACAATCCCTTTATCATCATAAAGTCACTTGACTTATAAACTATGTAAGAGATCATCAATAACTTGAGAATCCTTGTCAAGACATTGTATCAAACATTTGGTAGATGTGTAATGCTGGTTCAAAATCATGCAATTCAAGAGTGAAATAATATGAGAAAACTCAATGTAAATCAATCCACCAACATATAGTAAAACCCTCATGTAAGATACCTTGAAATTCATCATCAAATCTCATAATAGAACATAGTTTCATAGCTCAAAATATGCATAGTCTCAATACCCAAACCCAATTCAAAGTATAAGCTTGAAATGGACAAACATACATATTCAATCAAAATTTCATAAAACCCCAACATAATTTGTAATCAAAATCCATAATAAAGGATACCCACAGAAAATACAACTTGGAAATATTCAATTTTCATTAAAAGGGAGATTGGACTCCATGGGTGAAATGACCCAATGGATGAAACCCACATACCTTAAACGTGGGTTTGTTAGATGTAGACTTGAAGGATACTTGAACGTTGAATGGAGTTCTTGAGATCCAAAATTAAGCTTGGGACACCTGAATTTGGATGACATATTTGGTTAAGTCTTTGAGAGGGTTTTGAGAGTGTTTTGAGTGATATAGAGTTGAAAAAATGACTAAGTATAGGTATTTTCATGCATAGTAGGCATGGGGCTATGACCCCAAGGCCCTTGGGCCGAAATAGAAAATCAGGGAAAAACTGTACTAGTTCGCGTCACTGGCATGTCGTGGCCAGGGCGCAGCTGGCTACTGGAATTCAAATTTTTGTGAAAATTATTTTTGCTACGGGTCCTCTAAAATCGGGGTTATATCCATTTCCTACTCAATTTTTCCCCTTGATCAAGAATATGAAGTCAGATTTTTCATAACACGCATGAATTTTGAGATATATGAAAAACGATTATGGGCATTTTCGAAGTACATTTTTTGGGCATTTTTGGGGCGTTCCAATATCTCCTCCTTCGGAACATTCATCCCCGAATGTCAAAGGAACGTGCATAAAAGAAGTAATCATAAAGATTTCAGCCCAACACGAATGCAACCAACACATTTAAATATCATTTTCAAAAATTTCAACATAAATGTTAAAAATCACCATAAACCTGTTAACATAAACATGAATGCATGCAAAATTACATAACGGTTGAGACTTAAGACTTGAAATCATATAGGGGACTTAAATTAGTACCTTCGGCTTGAGTAGAGTGGAAGAGATATGTATATCATTTTATTATGTCCGCCTTGATTTCCCATGTGGCACTTTCAACTTGTTGGTTCCTCCAAAGGACCTTGACGGAAGCTACATCTTTGTTTCTCAATATCTTCATTTGTCTATCCAAAATCTCCATCGAGGCCTTCTACAACACCCACAACATCCAAAGGCACTTTAACATTAAGATCACCCCACATACTTTCTCAGCATGGATACATAGAAGACCGTATGAACCATATTTATCTCTATAGGTAACTCCAACTCATATGCAACCTTACTGATACTCCTCAAACCTCTATAAGGACCCACAAACCTTGGTCTTAACTTTCCCTTCTTCCCAAACTAGACCACACCCTTCATGGTGAGACTTTCAAGTAAACCTAACCACCAACCTTAAACTCAAGATCTCTTCTTCTCACATCAGAACATGATTTTTGTCTACTTTGGGTTGTTTTCAATTCTCTCTTATCAACCTCACCTTCTCCAAGGCTTCCATGACCAAATACAGACCTAGCAAAGCCATTTTCCCCACTTCAAAGCACCCACCTGGAGATCTACGATGCCTACTATAAAGAGCTTCAAAAGGAGTCATACCAATGCTTGAGTGGTAGCTGTTGTTGTATGCAAATTCAATGAGTGGAAGATGTTCATCCCAACTACCCTTAAACTCCAAAACACAAGCTCTAAGCATATCGTCAAGAGTTTGGATATTCCTCTTAGGTTGACCATCCGTTTGAGGGTGAAAGACCATGCTAAGCTTAACCTTGGTACCAAGACCTCTTTGGAAAGACCTCCAAAAGTGAGAAGTGAATTGACCATCATGATCCGAAATGATAGACAAGGACACCCCATGCAATCTACCAACTAACGTACATACAACTTGGCATAATCTTTGGCACCATAAGTAGTTTTGAATGGTAAGAAGTGAGCTGACTTTGTCTTCTATCCACAACAACCCAAAAAGAGTCAAAATGTTTCCTAGTCTAGGCAATCCAACCACAAAATCCATGTTGATTTCCTCCCTCTTCCAAGTAGGAATCTCTATATATTAGGCTAGGCCACCCGACCTTTGATGTTCGACTTTCACTTGTTGGTATTTGTGACGTCCGAATATGAACTTGGCAATGTATTTCTTCATACCACCCCACCAATACACTTCTCTTAAGTCTCTATACATTTTTGTAGAACCGGATTAATGGAATAGGATGAATATGGGCCTCCTTCAAGATCAATTCTTTCAAATCACCCAAATTTGGCACACATACCTTGGTACCTAAGGGTACCATCTCCCCCTTGGAGAAAACCTCCACTTTACCACCTCTCACCAAAGCCTTCAACTCTATCAAGGTGGGGTCAAGATCTTGTTTTGCCTTTACCTCCTCAATCAAAGAAGATTTTGAACCATCAACAACCACTACAACCCCATTATCAACTTAATCCAACCTAACCCCCAATCTAGCCAACTAGTGAACCTCTCTAGCTACCTCTTTGCCACCATCACCAACATGAGCTAGACTATCCATAGACTCCCTACTTAAAGCATTGGCCACACCATTAGCTTTGCCAGGGTGATAATGCACACTCATATCATAATCTAATTTAAGGAGCTCCAACCACCTTCTTTGTCTCAAGTTAAGATCGTTTGGGTGAACACATATTGGAGACTTTTGTGGTGGGTGAACACATCAGCATGAACCCTATACAAGTAGTGAAGCTAAATTTTTAAGGCAAATACCATGGCCGCCAATTCAAGATCATGAGTGGGATAATTCTTCTTATGCACCTTAAGTTGTCTAAAGACATATGATATCACCTTACCACTTTGCATCAAATCACACCTCAAACCAATTCGTGAGGCATTACAATATACAATAAACCCTTCCAACCCTGCCGGTAGAGACAAGATAAGAGTAGAAACAAGGTTATCTTTCAAAGTTTGAAAACTCTTTTTCACACTCATTTGTCTACACAAATTTTACCTTTTTTTGTGTCAATTTAGTCATGGGAGAAGCAATAGAAGAGAAACCATTTACAAACCTATGATAATAACCCACCAAACCCAAGAAACTTCTAATGTCCGATGGAATCAAAGGTCTAGACCAATTTCTAACTACCTCCGTAGGATCCACTTTAATGCCATCACCCAACACCACATGCCCTAGAAAGCAACCTCTCTCAACCAAAACTCACATTTATAATATTTTACATACAACCTCTCCTCCCTCAAGATTTGCAATACCACCCTCAAGTGATCCACATGCTCCTCCTCATTATGGGAGATCAAGATATCATCGATATAAACCACCATAAACAAGTCAGGATAAGGTTTAAAGACCCTATTCATAAGATCCATAAATATAGCTGATGCATTAGTCAACCCAAAGAACATAACCACAAACTCAAAGTGTCCATACCTAGTCTGAAAAGTCGTCGTGGAAATGTCACACTCCTTTACTTTCACTTGATGATACCCGGATCGAAGATCAATCTTAGAGAAGTGACTAGCCCCTTGAAGTTTATCAGAAAGGTCATCAATCCTTGGTAGAGGGTACTTGTTCTTTATGGTGACTCTATTAAGTTGCCAGTAATCAATGCACATTCTAAGAGAACCATTCTTTTTCTTCACAAACAATAACGGTGCACCCCAAGATGACTTACTAGGCCTTATAAATCCCTTCTCCAACAAATCCCTCAATTGCTCCTTCAACTCTTTCAATTCCACTGGGGCCATAAGGGGGAATAGAAATGGGTTGAGTATCGGAAAGAAAGTCTATACCAAAGTCTATTTCCTTTTTGGGAGGAACACCGGGAAGCTCATCCAGAAAGAAATCAAGAAACTCATTAACCACCAGAAATGACTTAATAGAAAGGACTTTGGACTTAACATCCCTAACCCTCACAAAATGATATAGACAACCCTTAGAAATCAACTTTTTGGCTTTAAGGCAAGAAATGAATCTACCCTTGACCTCCACATTATAACTTTCCCACTCAAGGATGGATTCATTAGGGAATTGAAATTTCACCCTACGGGTTCTACAATCAATAGAAGCGTAATATGCATGCAACCAATCCATCTCAAGAATGACGTCAAAATCCACCATATCTAATTTAACAAAAGCATAAGGCAAGATTTTATGCAAGATAAACACGATACAATTTCTATAGACTCTTTTATCAAAAATGGACTCACCAACAGGGATAGACACTTCATAAGGTTCACACAACAATTGTGAACTAACAGGAATCTTTTTGGCAACAAAAGGAGTAATAAAAGAAAGAGTGGCACCCATGTCTATCAATGTATACACATCAAAATTAAAAATTTTGACATACCGATGACGACATCGGGCACCTCATCTACCCCTTGCCTCCCTTAAAGAGCATAGAATTTATTTTGCCTTGGAGCACCCCCTTATTGGCCTCCTCTCCCATTTTGACCCGCATTTGCACCTTGACCTTGTGGACGACCATCTCTACCTTTGTTTTGAGCACAAGGACAATCAATTACCTTATGAACCACTTCACCACAATCATAGCAAGCATTGGAGTCCTTCGAACATGGACCATTATGGTTTCTACCACACCTTTAGCACATAGGTTATGCACCACACCATCACAACCTTAGAACCTTGGGTTGTCATTAGCAAACTCCTATTAGGAGCATTGGAAGACCCTTGGCCTTAGAATTTGTTGCCTTGAGGAAGCCGGCCCGCCCCTGGAATTTTTGAATCCACCTTCAAAACGAGACTTCTTAGTCTCACCACTTCTTCTTTTTCTAAGCTTTTCTCTCTCTAGTTGTTCGGCATATGTCATGAGGCGAGGAAAATCCATACCACCTATTAGCATGGCGGTACGACACTCATCATTAACCAAGTGGGACACACCCGACACAAATTTGTTCATCCTCAACCTTGGCTCGACAACCAATTGTGGGGCATACTTGGAGAGTTGGTTAAACTTAAGGGCATACTCCCTCACACTCATGGAATCTTGCTTAAGGTTCATAAACTCCATCATTTTAGTGTCCCTTAGCTCGATAGGAAATTACCAAATGTGCCCTTGAACTCCTCCCAAGAAATAGCATCATCGTCTCTCCTCTCCGACTTCCATTGTGTAAACCAAATTTGACCTACTCCTTTGAGTTGGTAGGCCGCCAACTCATTTTTCCTCCGAATTAACCCCCATAATGGACAACACCTTATACACCTCATCGATGAATTCTTGGGGATCCTCATCTATCTTGGACCCATAGAACTCTAGCGGATTCATCTTACTAATATCCCTCACCCTTGAGGCCGGGGTAGGAGCATGAGGGTGTTACATTGAAAAGAAATGACTTAGGTTTCAAAAATTCAATTTATTACGTAATTGATTTAAGCATAAACCAAATTCTCAAAATTTTAGAGTCGCCACCTAATTTTAAGGATAATTAGAAAACCAGTAAAACACTTTAAAAGATTTAAACAGAAAAATCCTTCTAAAATCCAAAGAAAAGATTTGGGTTCACATTCCATTTCGAGAAGGTTTTATGTACTCGAAATGGCCGCTAACATGCGGTTATTCAACGATTAAGAAATTTTAACTAACTTTCAAAAATTGATTTTAAAGGACTAAAAGAAAACCTAAAGCCCATTTGAAAGATTTCCAAGTGATTTAAAACTTAACCATATTCGACAAATTTTAACTAAAATATCAAAAGAGGGAAAAACTACATTTTTGTTTTAAATGACAATTAACTAATTTACAAAACAAATTTTCATAAGTAATTTTAAGACTATTGCAAGGTGTTAAAAGAACTTTTTTTTTTTTTGAATAAAATTGAATCAAGGATATAACACAAATGGCTTAGACAATGTTGCGGAAATTAATTAGATTAAACAAATGAATAATATTAAGCTAATGTTAGAGTCAAATAAGAGCAAATAAATACAATGACCAAATAAGTAAGAAATAAATTCAAATTCTTTAGGCCTAGCATGCCTAAATCCCAGCTGCTGCTACCATGTTGCTGAATATACACATAGTGTACACTCTATGTATACTAGTGTATACGTCAATGTTCCTGCTTCCAAGACCTGTAAATAGCTCAGAGACCCGAAGATATCCTAAAATGCAGGGTGGAGTCCCCCAAAAGGGACTCGAATTGATATCACATGTAAAGAAAAATAAGAAAAAAAAACATAAGTAAACTGAACTTGAACAATGCTAAATTAATTACTGGTAATTGTTGATACAACTACATACCTCTAAGACAAATAAGAAAGAAGAATTATCAACTATAACATGAAAGGAACTTTCAGTGGTTCTGGTACTTGGAGAAGACATGGTATTCATCATTATATATATGATTCTGGAATCTTAACAGAGATATGAAGACATTCCAATAAGGTTACAAGGATAAAAGGGGGGTATGTGGGCTGAGCAACAGTACTTTATTTCAAACAAAAATAACACAACAAATAGCAAATTTTAGATCAGACAAGATACAATAAACAGTTTTTGAATCATAAATAAAAATCATGACTAAGAACTTGTATTTTCGAAAATAAAATCAAGTAGAGAGGTGAGGCAAGAGCAACACAGTATCATTATCTTAATAGCAACATTTAAAGGCTGGAACTCGACAACATCTCATACGCAAGGTTTGACATGTCGGCATACATCGAGAATAAATCAACAGTCCAACTATACTACGTTCTTTCTCACTCACACTCGAGACGCCATTGTGAAATTCGCACAAGAATGGATCAGAAAACACATCAGAATGCGTCAATGAGAATAAAACATCAACAAACTATCAAAACACGGAGACAGAGATGGGAACATGGGCGAAACTTCTCTGCATCAGTAAATCAAGTTCACGTTAAGGATGTGGCTGTTAAAAGAATGAAACCGCGAGAAAACGACCATTTGAGACACTACTTGACTGGAAAAACCAACTAAGACATCTCAAACTTGAATAGGAAACATGAAATCAACACAATCAGGATCCTTACAACTTAACCACGACTCGACAACACCAGAAAAATATCTTAATGACAACAACATCACAGTATTAATTCGTCACAATATAACAAGTTTCAGTTGAAGCAGAACAAGCACAGATATGAAAAAAATTAAAATAACATAAAGACTGATTCGTTATTCCACAAATGAACAAACATACTTGAACATATGAAGAGTAGGATTAAGGTTATTACCTTTCTTGAAGCAGAACCTGGGACAAGACAAACTCAGAGGAGAATTTCCACCACTGCTAACAGAACCCCGTATATGCTTTCCAGGGTTTGATACTAATAATTTATGGCTTCAAAGTTCTATGAGCTTTCTGGGAATTAGCTTAAATATCAAATAGGAATTTAGTGTTATTGCGAGTAAAATTGTTGTCCCACAAATGGTGAGGAAAAGGGGATACTTATAATTAGGGAAAAATAGGAGGGAATCGCAGGGTTATTGGGGAAAAATCCAAAAACCAAATTCAAATTCTTGAGAGCTGAGATTTGGACGTTAGATTGCTGCTTTACGTAGCTTTCTTCGCTGGTCGTCGTTGTCATTTTGTGTTGCTGGTCGCAGCGTTACAGGGTTGATTGGAAAGCTGGGCTGGTTTGCATCAATTTGGGACTGGTTCTCTAGATCTTTGCTGCTTCGCTCAAGCTTTGCCATTTTGGGGAAAAAGACGCGTAGGCGTCTGGGAACGAGGAAAACAAACAAAAGGGGCGCGTGAGTTTTATAGGTATATGTGTGTATGTATATGTTATGGGTGTAGATAAAAAGAGGTTGGGCCTAGTTTAGGAGTTTATTGGGTTGGGTTTCATTGATTTGGGCTAAGAATTGGTCCATTTGAAATTGAAAATTGGTCCACATGTATAGAGGAATTGGATTTAAGAAATTAGTCGCTTCAATTGCAATTATGACTAATTAAATGAAATCATGTCAAATTCTATTGATTACCTATAAGATGAACTAATTCAAATTAATTGAAGAACCTTCAAGAATTAACGGCCTGAAATAATTAAATTACAAAATAATAACTCTTACAAAACTAAAATAAAATAAAACTTATTTGAGAAAAAAATACTTTTTGCATTTTCAAAAGGTAATTATTTCAAATTGTCAAAACTAAAAGCTCGATGATTAATTTATATTGTGGTGGATAAAAATTGGGTATCAACAGTTGTCCATTTCTTTGGATATGATCGACGAAAGACATCATGAACAAAGAAACTTGATAAATCCAATTTTTACCCGACCACATCTTCATCTTCTGAAAAGTTCTCGGTATGGACTTTGGAAATTATGGTCGAACCCTGGCTTTGGATTTCTTACATATCTCAGGTTACTTGAGAATTCAGGCTACTTGTAGTTCAAAACGCTTGATTTTATACACGATCTTGAAAGAATACAAAAGTCATCCCAATATCGAATAATGGAGAAATTGGAATGCTTGTGAATAAGGTTAAGAGGATTTGGTTATGACACAATCGAGTTTTCAAAACTGAGCCTACCTACATATCCTTGGACTTAGGATCAGGCTGTTTGTACTCCATCGATTGAAGAGGAAATCTCTTATTCTGAGATAACCTCTGGTTCACAAGGAGTGACAAACAAATTGAATTATGAAAAAGAGGCTTGCAACCTCTTAACCATAAATGTGGCACACTTCATACCTATAAGTAAGAACTTACACGAACATAATTTTCAAAAACTCTTAGTACATTGTCACTCGAATTGAAAAGATTGCTTCCGATAAGAGTTGAAATCACCCGAATATGAAGCAGAAAACTAACACGCTTAAAGAAATACCTACATGCCTTTTGACAAGGGTGTGGTTGGACCGTGGTGGGAGTAACTTCTTAGCTCGCGCCCAAAGAGTTTAACATTCCTCTTCAGACTATATCCTAGTTCGCTTCTAAGAAAAAATTTTTACGTTGTGTCGTATCTTGTTTGATGATGTCCACACTTGTGGTTTGTTTGAGAATTCATCCTTTCTGATGCTCTCGATAGAACTAAGACAAAATTTATTAGTGAAAACCATAACTTAAATATAAGGATAATATCTTTTACCATGTTCAACACATATTCTTCACTTTGACATGATGGATAATGAGTCAATATGATGCATCATGATGATGGCCCTCTCAATAATTAATGATGAAATGACCCTCTTGGCAACTTGAAAATTAAATGGCCCTCTCGACATTAGAAATACAATGGCTCTCTTGGCAACTGAAGATGTAATGGCCCTCTTAGGCATTAATTTATACAGTTGCAGCTTTGCGAGCATAAATAATTTAGTGAGATAAGAAATAAAAAGTAAACTTATGAAAAATAGGTTTTGAGGTCAATGATTGATGAGGATGATGCTTTTCAGCGATGATTAATGAAATAAGACCTTAAACCAAATGATTTATGAAGATGAAGTTTTCAGCCTAAAGATTTATAAGATGTGATTTTTAAGTCAATGATTTGCAAAAATGAGGCTTCTCGAGCCCATGATTCATGAAAATGGCATCTCGAAAAAGATAATGAATTCTGGCAAGCGCTTGTTCAAATAAATTTGAAATTATTAATGCAGTGATCTAAAAGTAATTTAAGCATTTGTGTAGTGCAAAGCAAACGAAAGCCATGTGAAATGTAGTATTTGAAAGTATTTGTGCAATGCATTTGAATATATCAGAAGACAATTGTGCAACGTAGTTAAAATATTTGAAAGTATTTGTGCAGTGCATTTGAGAATATTTAAAGCATTCATGCAGTACATTTGCATATGTTGGAAAACACTTGTGCAATGCAGTTAAAAATGTTTGAAAGCATTTATGCAGTGTATTTGAATATATTTAAGGCATTTATGTTGTGCGTTTGCATATGTTGAAAAGTACTTCTGCAATGCAATTAAAATACTTGAAAGCATTTGTGTAGTGCATATGTATACATTGTAAAGCAGTTGTGCAATTTTTAACTATTTGAAAGCATTCATGCAGTGCATTTTAAAATATTTGAAAGTAAACGCCTTTAGAGATATCTAAAAAGAAATAGTCAAAAGCATCTATGTAGAGCAGGTGATAGTTTTGTAAGTAATGCAAAAAGATTGACGTATGGTCCTTTCAAGTCTGTAAACATCAACGACTTTTTATTTTCTACCAATTCTGACAAGTCTACGCTCAAAGAAAAATTATAAGTTTTGGGAGAGGTTTACTTGCATTGACTTTGGAGCTCTGAATCTTCAACCTTCTTTCTTCAAGCTTTGTTTGGACTTGTAGTCTCCGTCTATTCTAAATTTCGGATGATGAATAATAAGATTAAAAAAATATATGCTTAGGAATACTATAATATATATATATATGAATACAAGGCCGGAGCAAAAAAAAATTTCTGCCAAACTTCGGATTGTGACATATCGTGAAACATAGCGAATGTTCTAGAATTTTCTTCCGGTTGACTATATACCCTTTCATTTCACTTGACATCTTGTTGCAATAACACCCTCAAAACTGTCTCAGTTTTGCTGAAACAGAGATACTAGCATCCAATGCGATGAAATCAAGCTTACTACCTAACCGGATATATTTCCTAAAAAACTAAAAAGAAAGGGTTGAACCCTCCGCAGATTGCCTACGTATCTGAAGGAATCAATTCATATGTAGTTCTTTACATAAGAATAAAAAAGGACATAAATTTTTTTTGATAAAGTGGCCGAAGTCGATGTGGGCCGCCTACGTATCCCACCAAGGGAATCAGGTCAAAACATAGTTCAAATTACACATAAATGGAATTTGTTTACAAAAGTATTACTAAAGACCAGACCTGATATGAGTTTCCTACGTATCCCGCCAAGGGAATCAAGTTGGAATATATTTTTTCATACATAACAAATAGTATTACATAAAATAAGATGAAAACTTCTAGACATAATATCTCTTAACCACATATACATTGATAGATTTTGGCCATATTTCACCATCCATTTCTGCTAAAATTAACGCTCCTCCAATTAGTACTCGGTGAACCATGTAAGGCCCTTGCCAGTTGGGTGCAAACTTCCCTTTAGCTTCATCTTCGTGCGAGAATATCCTCTTCAATACCAATTGTCCTGGTTTAAGCTGCCTTAATTTTACCTTTTTGTTGAAAGTTATCGCTATTCTGTGTTGACATAGTTGTCCATGTCAAACTGCATTCATTCTCTTTTCATCAATGAGCATAAATTGTTCATATTGACTTTGTATCCATTCAGCCTCGCTCAACTCACCTTCTTGGATAATCTTCAAAGATGGAATCTCAATCTCCATTGGCAGTACTGCTTCAGTTCTATAAACCAAAAGATAGGTCATTACTCTAGTTGAAATCCAGATGGTGGTGTGGTAACCAAGGAGCGCAAACGGAAAATTCTCGTGCCAATGCATGTAATTATCGATCATCTTTCTCAATATTCTCTTGATGTTTTTGTTGGCTGCTTCAACTGCTTCATTTATATGAGGCTGGTAAGGAGTGGAATCGCATTGAGTAACTTTAAACTTCTCACAGTTTTCTTGCATCAATCCACTATTGACATTAGCTTCATTGTCTGTTATAATTGATTCAGGAATTCTGAATCTGCAAATAATGTTATTGCGGACAAAATTTGCCACCACCTTCTTCGTCACAGATTTGTATGAAGATGTTTCCACCCATTTTATGAAGTAATCAATAGCTACCAAAATGGACCTATGTCCATTTGACACAGCTAGTTCAATAGGACCAATGACATTCATGCCCCAAGCTGCGAATGGCCAAGGAGAATTCATCACATTAAGCTTATTTGGTGGAACTCAAATCAAATCACCATAAATCTGACATTGATGACATTTCCTCACAAAATGAATGCAGTATGTTTCCATGGTCATCCAAAAATAGCCTGCTCGCAGAATCTTCTTTGCCAAAGTAAAACCATCTATGTGTGGCCCACATGTACCCCCTTGTACTCTTCGATCAACTTGCTTTCCTCTTGAGAGTCAACACATCTTAGTAATCCCAAATCTGGCGTTCTCCTATATAGGATTTCTCCACTTAGAAAAAAGTGATTTGCAAGTCTCCGAAGTGTTCTCTTTTGAATACTGCTTATGCCATCTAGATCTTCTCCTTCTTTGAGATACCTTTTGATATCATAGTACAAAGGTTCTCCATTTGATTCTTCATCTACATGAAAATAATAGGTCGGTTGATCTTGAACATTGATCTTGATCAAATCAATGTAATTCTTGTTTGGAAGTCGAATCATAGAAGCAAAGGTTGCCAAAGCATCTAGAAATTCATTTTGAGCTCTAGGAATATGCCTGAATTCTATATTAACAAAATTCTTACACAATTCCTTCACGTATTACAAATACGGGAGTACCTTCACATTCTTAGTGCTTCATTCTCCTTGTACTTGGTGAATCAATAAATCTGAGCCACATATGACCAACAATGCTTGTACATCACATCAATAGCCATTCTAAGTCTAAGAATACAAGCCTCATATTCTGCCACTTTGTTAGTGCATAATAACTAGAACTTTGCTGAAATTGGATAGTGTTGACCTACTTCTGAGACCAGCACTGCCCCAACACCAACTCTTTTAGAGTTTGTCGCACCGTCGAAAAATATTCTCCACCCTGGATATCCATCCAAAATATCTTCTCCGATAAATAAAATCTCTTCATTCAGGAAATAAGTTTTAAGAAGCTTATATTCTTCATCAACAGGATTTTTAGCAAGATGATCATCCAGTGCTTGTCCCTTGATGACCTTTTGAGTGACATAGATAATGTCAAATTCACTTAGCAAAATCTGCCACTTGGCCAACTTTCCATTAGGCATGGGCTTTTGAAACATATACTTGAGTGGATCCATCCTTGAGATGAGAAAAGTGGTATATGCACACAAGTAATGTCTTAACTTTTACGCGACCCAAGTCAAGGCACAGCAAGTGCTTTCCAATAAAGTGTACCTATCTTCGTAAGGTGTAAACTTTTTGCTCAAGTAATATATGGCCTGCTCCTTCCTCTCAGTTTTATCATGTTGTCCCAGCACACATCAAAATGCCTTGTCGAACACAGATAAATATAGCAAAATGATCTTCAGGCTCTGGAGGAACCAAAACAGGCGGACTGGACAAATACTCCTTAATTCTATCAAAATCTTGCTGACAATCATTTGTCCATTTGTTTACAACATCTTTCTTTAGCAACTTGAAGATCGTCTCACAAATTACAGTTGATTGTGCAATGGATAGACTAATGTAATTAAGGCGACCAAGAAATCTCATTACATTCTGTCGACTTTTTGGAGGAGGCAAGTATTGAATAGCCCTTATCTATGAAGGATCCAATTCTATTCCCTTTCTACTCATAATGAAACCCAACAATTTTCTGGCAGAGACACCAAATGCGCACTTTGCAAGATTCAATTTCAGATTGTATCGCCTTAACCTATCGAAGAATTTCTTCAAATACGCTATGTGCTCTAAGCTCTTTCATGATTTGATAATGACATCATCCACATAGACTTCAATCTCCTTATGAATCATGTCATGAAAATGGTACTCATAGCTCTCATATATGTCGCCTCTACATTTTTGAGTCCAAAAGGCATTACCAGATAACAATACACCCCTAAGGTATGATGAATGTTGCTTTCTCTGCATCTTCTTTATCCATGAGAATCTGGTGGTACCCTACAAAGAAGTCAACAAATTACTGCAACTCGTGCTTCACACAATTATTAATGAGTACGTGAATATTTGGAAGATGAAAATCACCATTTGAGGTGGCCTTGTTGAGATCTCGATAATCTACACATACTCTGATTTTTTCGTCTTTCTTCGGCACTGGCAGTATGTTGGCCAACCAAGTGGGATACTTTGTGACTCGAATAATGTTGACATTAAATTTCTTAGAGACTTCTTCTTAACCTTTAGACTCAGATTTGGCTTGATCTTTCTTGGCTTTTGCTTTACCAGGGGGTAAGATGAATAGGTCGGCAACTTGTGTGAAACAATGTTTGTGCTTAGCCTTGACATATCATCATAAGACCATGCAAACACATCCATGTACTATCTCAACAGATTGATGAGCTCTTTTCTTTGAGTTGGAGTCAAATAGACGCTGATTCTTGTTTCTCTTTCCGTTTCTGAATCTCCCAATTTTGTCATCTCAGTTTCATCTAAATTTGGCTTTTCCTTGTTCTCAAAATGTTAAAACTCTTTAGTCAACTCTTCAGGTTGCACATCTTTGTATTCTGCAAAAATATGTTCGCTAGTTAAAGTTCGTTTACTCATTTTAGAACATGTCACATTCTCAATATTAGCAATTTTAATAGTTTGCTCGCTGAAAAAGAGAAGAAGAATAAAATAAACTGAATGACTTTCTAGACAAAATTCAAAATTTGAAACAAAAAAGTAGTTTAAATTTAAAGCAAAACATAGTTTACATTTGACATTTAAGCTTTCAAAAATAGAGGCAAAACACATAAAGTTCATAAACATGATCCAGGTCTCAATTTTGAATCATGTTGTTTAGATTCTAATACAATCATCTACCAAGATTCCCGAAGAGTAAGGGATGGGCCACAAGTCCAATTGTTCAAAGCATCCCTAGGCTTAACACTCTATATGGTAGGGGTCTTGGCGCAATCTTCCAAAATCACATTGCATTCTGCTTTTTCAATGAATAGATTTTTGAGTCCTTCCACGAGGTTATCTTCAAGAGCTCCTTTTGATTCTTGTACAACAGATACCTTGAAAAATGACTGATTCAAAGGTGGGATCGATTGTGAAAAAGGACTATCACTTGTTCTTTTGGGATTGACCATTGAAGCGTCTTCAGGAGTAGGTTTGTTCCATAGACCAAAGATGTGTTTCTGACCAAACAATTAAGTGGGTTCTACTATTCCATCCAAATTCACTCCAGACCTCAATCGGGCATAAAACCATTCTTCAGAAGTTCCTAAGTCACCATCACAAGAACACATGGCAATTTTTCCATTTCAATTCGAGTAGAACATATAATCACCCTAGTATGGAATACACATCCATCCAACTCTTCTAAGTTCTCAATCATGGGGATTGAGTTGTCAAGACATACTGAAATACTACCTTCTCAGTGTAACAATAATTTCTTGATGATTCTAGAAAAATTTCAATGTCTGGTGTAGAGCAGAAGGGACTGCACCAGCCATATGGATCCATGGTCTTCCAAGCAATAAATTGTGACTAGCAGATATGTCCAACACTTAGAGTTGCACCATAAACTCCTCAGATCCAATTTGTAATGGCAAATCAGTTTCTTCAATGACTCCCCTTTGAGCCCCGTCAAAATCTCTAACCCTCACCTTTCTCGAATTTTTCCAATATCAATCCCTAAAGCTTAAAGTGTGACAAAGGGACATATGTTAACAGCTGAATCATTATCAATCAAGACTTTAGAAATAAATTTGTCTCTGCATCTAATGGTGATATTCAAAGCTTTGCGATGCCTTAGGCCTTCAGGTGGAAGTTCATCATCATAAAAAGAAACTTTATTACCAAAACTTGTCCTACCATGGTTGAAAAACTCTCGCTCGTTGTCTCAGCTAGAACATAAGCTTCACTCAGAACTTTCACCAAAGCACTCCTATGAGTTGCAAAACTCATCAATAATGACATCAGAGAAATTTGGATAGGAGTTTTCTTTAATTGTTTAACAACGAAATATTCCTTGGTTGGCATTTTTCTCCAAAAGTCCTCCATTTCGACCTCTATAACTACCCTTTTCTGGTTATTTCCTTAGTTGGTCCTCCTCGTGCAACTTCTTTAGGGGCATAGACACACCCAGGTCTTGTCATTCCACCTGTAGTAGTCTCAACAATGATTTTATCCTTTGCATCTATCTAGTAATTCCAAAGAACTGCTTTAGTGTCAAAGGAAGGTGGTTGAGAAACCGAGATAGTGATATGAGGCTTGGGAACAAGAACTTCCACCTCAATTGGTACTCATATTTAGACTATGATTATGGGAGTAATAAAAGCTGATGGCGCAACATTCTCCTCCTTTTTCATAGATACAATAGTCCCTTCCAAATTGCATTCTTCATCAATGGTGATCATGTTCACATTTCCATGTTTTGGCAGAGGATTGTTGTTTACATTAGGGGCAACACCTTTGAGTTGAATGACTCCTTCTTTGATTATTGCCTCAGTTTTATCTTTGAGAGTAAGGAAACTTTTGATATCATGTCAGCAGCTCTAGAATGATAAGCATAATGTTTAGTCTCGTCATACTATCCTGGAAAGGGATTAGGGATTCTTCCTTTGATAGGTTGCAGTACTCCTGCGACTCTCAACCTTTCATATAATTGTGATAAAGGTTCAGCTAAAGGGGTATAGGTTTTGGCTAGTGTTTTTTTCAATGTTTGGGCAGGGCTTGGGTGCATTTGATGGACGAGTTTATGGCAAATAATAGGGCTGAGATGTATGGATGGGTTGATATTATGGTGTATTTGGATAGATGGTGCTCGGGGTGGATAATATGTTGGTTGGGTAGCATAAACTAGATAAGGGGCGGGTGAAGGTTGGTAATAAGGCTAAGGAATTTGGGTGTACTAACTATAGTATGAGGGTTGTGGTAGTGGATTTTTGTAGGTTAACATTTGGTTTGGACTACGTTCCTAGATGGTCATGATAGCAGACACACTGTCCTTCTTCTTCTTAAGCAGCTCCTCTAATTGAATTTGACTGAATTGCCTTATTTGATGCTTACAGGGCTGCCAAGTTAGTGATTCTTCCCGTTTTAATGCGCTCTTTAATAAAATTTCCCATTCTGACAACCTCAAAGAATTTTTGTCCCACAACACTGATCTTCTTCTTGTAGTATGTCGCATCCTTTTGAGATTGTATAAAAGGAGAAGTCATTTTGCTTTCTGTCATTGAAGGCTGAACTTTTGTAACATCTGCTCTCTACTACTTAGCGTATTCCCTGAAAGACTCCATTGACTTTTTTCCAATTTCATCAAATGAAACCTATCTGGGATAGCCTTAGTGTTAAACTTAAACCTATCCATGAACTCGTGCTCCATCACACCCTAACTTCATCATTTATGTAGATCTTGACTTGTGTACTAATCAAAGGTTTCTCCTGTCAAGCTCCTTATAAACAGTTTCATTCTAATAGCTTCATCTTTCCCAACTCCAACTAGCTTGTAACAATACGACCTCAAATGAGCTTGACGATTTCCTTCCCATCAAACACATCAAATTTTTGTATCTTGTATCCTAAAGGCAACTCAAATCAGTATGAACACATAAATCCTGATATTTAATCCTTTCATATCCCTTATGGACTTGGATATTTTTGAATGCTTCCTTCATATTATGAATTTCTCTTGCTACATTTTCATCTATTCTTGACTTTGTTTCTCTTCCCATTTACTCATATGGATCGACTTCATGCAGGGTTGGCATTTAGGCAACAAAAGGTTGAGCTTCCACTACATATACTTGTGGCACATATTGTATGTTAGAAATTGTTGTGTTGCCACCGGTATATGTTGGGTCGCTTGGTATTTTTGAGTGAGTGGGGTAGTTTGGATGAGTGGGATAGTTTGGGCAGGGGGAGTTTGGCTAAATAAGGTGGTTTGGGTAAGTGGAGTTTGGGTAAATGAAGTTTGGCTAAGTGTAGTGGAGGGTAATAAATTAGTTTGTTGCTAGTTACTTTGTGGCAAATTGACTTGTTGGAGATTGGTAATATGTTTAGAAGTAGTTGAGTTGGTTCTATGAAGGGAGCAATTTGGTGGAGAAATTTTAACAAGTGGAAAAGATGGTGAAATGGTTGAATTCATTTCGCGCTGAGGAATTGGTATGTTCAGGCTAATTGACAATTTGGTGGTGTTTCGAAGTCGATCAATTTCACTTTGCATATTGACCATTTGTTGCATCAAATTAGAAATGTGTTCATCATAAGGGATTGAGTCCCTTCCATCCAAAGCTCCAGGTTCATCTCTTGATACAGTGATAAGTCCCAAACCATTTTGATCGAATGCACCTAAATCAGTCATATTGTGGATGATCGAGCTTTTGATCTTGTGAAGTATGGGTAATCCTCCAGTTCGTAGTCAATGCAAATCAACCTTTCAGGGGCACAGAAGAAAGCAGAAACCTTTACACAAAAGAAGAAAAATGTTAGTATAAAGCGGATAATCATCCACATATCAATTCTAATCTCCCGGAAGAAAAATCACTCAAAAGCAACTATGTTAGTTTCCTTAGATTATCAAACAATACGAGATAGCATACATAAATAAATAAACACACAATTATTATTTTATTCAAAGATAAACTAGCCTACGGGTGCAAAAGATATGGCGAATAGGCAGGACTTTGCCAATATGATTTTTGGAAATAATATGTCAGGACCGTTGACTTGTGTTGATTCAAGCTCTTCTTGTATACGCAAATTAAATACAGGAAAGAAATATTGCTAGAAACATAAAGTGCCTCTATTAAGACTTCTTCTGCTGATCTATTGATCTTCTTCTCCATTCTTGATTTTAAATCACTCTGTTGATGGGATGTCAGTCTCACCTCTATCAAACTCTTTGCTTAGTCCTGGGAAGACACAATGAGGATTCTCTTACTCCAACATGGTTATCTCCCCTAGGTTGGCCTCAAGTTCCACGTCCATTTCTGTGTTTCGATCTATTATATTTCCAAGATATTCTTCCAAAGCAGATGAATACCCCTCAAGTACCTGATTTGCCTTACTCAAACTCGCTCTTTTGTCCTTGGAATT
Source organism: Solanum ossicruentum (assembly GCA_025774065.1). Classification (NCBI taxonomy): domain Eukaryota; kingdom Viridiplantae; phylum Streptophyta; class Magnoliopsida; order Solanales; family Solanaceae; genus Solanum; species Solanum ossicruentum. Next base: position 12,846,130 of record JAOTQR010000097.1, on the reverse strand, counting down.
TTTTATTTCTATATCAACTTCAATTATTCTAGCCAACATAGTCTTACTGCTTGCTCTACTTCTCTGGTTCTTCGTTCTACTTTTGGAACCACTCGAGTGACCTGACATAGTCTCTTTGTCAATGTGTCTTCAGTCCTCTTAGTGTTTTGGTTTTTCTCCATCCTGACTGTAAATGCAACCTTTCCTGAGATGGAAGAGTAGAAGTTAAGAAGGGGTTTAAGGGATCCGAACTTTGTTAAGAAACTTGAGACTCGAAAATATTTTTCGTACTTTTGATAGTGACTGTGGTTTATGCTTAGGGGGCTTTAAAATATTTTAAGAAGTGGGCTAGAATTTCTCCAGATGAACAACATGATCACACAAACAGTTATAGCAAACAACACAGAAATAGTTGTTGCGCGTCCTAAATGCAGGTGGCCCTTTAATGCCAGGGGTAGGCCTAACGAAATTGAAAGATGTATGTGTAACAGACCATTATTTTGCCCTGAAATAAATTCCCATATATATAAAAAGAACAACTTCAGTGTAAATGGGGAATAATACCGGGGGCAGGGAGAACGTAAAATAAAGAGGGGTCATTTGAAAGACAAATAAATAATCATAAAGCAGTCTCACGCAGGGGAAATAAAGTGCAAACCCATATATGGGATGAAAATAAATACATCAAAAACAAACCCTCGCAGGGTAATCCTAGCTCGATGCTCCTGAAGGTTCCTTCTCTGTTCTGGTCCTCTTTGATTGTCTCATGATACAGCGGAGTTCGTACTGAACCATCAACCAGTAACCATCATATCTGCGGCCCTTCTCTTCCTAAGTTTCACATCAGACATTTTCTCTGCGTGCATCCATCTATGAATCCATCTCTGTAAACCCGCTTTTCAGGTTCTCCAATTCTTGCATTAGACTCTCAATTGTATGCTTGTCTTCCTCCCACTTTTGGAGGAAGCCCTCCTGCATTTCTCTAGCTTCGTTCCTTACCCTTCCAAACTCTATCCTTACTTGTGATTTTTAATCTTCTAAACTACGACAGATATTTTGAACTGAGAACCCGAGGCCTTGCAAATCCCACTTTAACCAGGCCTTGTATCCATCTGCATATCTAGCATTAAGCCGGTCTTTGGCAATAGTCTCTTTGGCTAGCCTCGAAGGTTTCTTCTACTCTTTTAATATATCACCCGCATTTGGGACTATGTCATCTCTATGATTAAACAAGTAGATATTCAAGTGCATAGTAGGAGGTACAATCTATTTCCTACCAAATTGTCTCACAACCCGGAGAGGCGCATATGGCCGGATACCAAGAATTCTCGGAAGTGGCAGGAATGGCAACTTATTATCACTAACAATGACCTCTTATTAAATGAACCGATCAAACATCCATTGAGTATTGTCTTCTCCTAACTCAGAAAAGACTTGGTCCCACCTTTCTCGGGTCTTTTTTCCTTCAATGTCTTCCCAATACATTTTGTTATTAAGGCTTATAAGAAGGTCATAATTGTTTAGTGCAGGGAGCTTTTGAGTTCTTTCTCTCTTGATCAAATGGATTATCATCTACCACTAAAGAAGTAAATTACATCCTTGGAAATAGCGGTGCCCATTCCTATATCTCACGAGTGGACGGTACATGTCGGCTATGATGGTTGGTGCAAGCGGATAATACCTCCTCACTCCCTGAGTTGTGTGTCCATAAAAGGCAGTGCAAGAGACCATGATTACTCTATTCTTGATGCTAAGGCTCAGGCCCTAAGGGAATACCATGACTCCCAATAGCGCAGCGACGAAGGCTAAAGGTCGTGTAAAATCCCACTTTTGATACGATTCGAACTCTTGATTGAAGTTCAAGTAGAAGCTCGAGTGTCCAAAATGATCATAAAGATCTCTGAATGCTATAGTCGACTCATGTACCCAATCAGCTTGCTTGAGACCGAGGTACTCCATAATTTGATTCCCAGTTGGTTTGCCGGGAATCAAGATGTTTTCTTCCTTCTTAACTCTCCTCTTACTCGTCAATCCCACGGTATCAATAGCATCCCAAATTTTCTCGATGGTGGGAGTGACTTCTATCATTTCAAAGTGAAACACCATCTTTTCAGGATCCTAGTACCTAGCGAGAACTTCTATCAGTTCCAAGTAAGCAGGCACTCCCATAAGTGAGGTCAGCCATCCTATGTGTTTTTTCAATTCCCTTTTGTGGTCTACATTGAGGTCACTCCACCATAGTTGCAGCTTGTGAGGTGCTTCCATGACCTTGTCGAATTTGAAGAAGCGAGTCATACCTACGAAAAGGCTCGGGTAGGACCCCCCTCCCCAAGAGACAATAATTGGTCATTAACACACACACCTTTCAAATGTCACATAATATGATGTGTCGTTGGATCGAGGACCCTTGACATATTTTGGTAGTTCACTAATGGGCCCAATACCCCTTAGGTATTGGGTCAACCTAGGTCAATCCTTAAAAGTAGAGATTTGGTTTCGCTCTATCTTAGGTGTTAGAACTCGTAGTTAGAACCCGTAAGTCCTTAATTGGTTCAATTTGGTAATGTTTGGGACCAAATGTAAATTTTCTTCTAAGTGTAG
>JAOTQR010000097.1:12768167-12843450 GCA_025774065.1 Solanum ossicruentum | reverse complement strand
AGTATGGCTAAGCTGCCAAAGCCATTCTGGGGAGAAGCAGTCAGAGCCGCCTATTGCTTGACTAACTGATCTCCATCAGTACCATTCGATTTTGAAGTTCCAAAGAAACTTTGGTCTGGAAAGGATCCATCATACTCTCACTTGAGAGTATTTAGGTGTTTGGCATACGCATATGTATCCAAGAAGCTCAGGCAGAAGCTAGATGCAAGGACCACTACATGCATTTTCATGGGCTATAGAGATGAAGAATTTGGATACAGGTTATAGGATCCAAAGGAGAAAAAGGTGATCAGAAGTAGGGACGTGGCTTTCATGAAAGTCAGACAATTGATAACATTGAAAAACCCATAGTGTCTCAGAAGACAAATATTGCAAATCAGATGCTAGAAGCAACAACAGAACAATTCATGAGAAATGGTGATGTTATGCCAGAATATATGCCAGAAGTAGAAGACAATGAGGAAAGTGCTGAGCAGGGGGAGCCACAACCCCATCTGGCAGATGTTCTAGGACCATCACAAGGCCAAGATGATAGTGGATCTCCTTCAATTGTTCTAGAAGTTCGTAAAGCTTAACGAGGTCAGATTCCATCGAGAAGATATCCAGAATCTGAGTACCTTCTACTTACTGAAGATAGAGAACAAGAGAGTTTCCATGAAGTAGTATCTCATAAGGATAAAGAAAAGTGGTATCAGAGCCAAGTTAGAAGCGTTGGTCGAGTTTTTTTTTGTGACGGGGATATTGTTCACTTAAGTTCTGTCGGAGACTGTTCACCAAGTTTTTTGAACTTTGTTCGAAATCAAATTCTGACTACACCATTGGATTCGTCTCGTTAAATGGATTCCAGCGCACCAAACGACGACCTAATTGGAGTTTGAACGAGCCCAGAAATTGCAATCAAAGTTCGGTCAACTCTACCAAAATTTTGTCAGTGATGGAGATAATGTTCATCGGAGTTCTGCTAGAGACGATGACATTGTTCATCGGAGAACGACCGAAAAGATGACCAGAAATACTGTTCATAGCCGGAATCTGCAATAGATTTAAAAATTACACATTGACCCCTCAAGTTTTCTGAAATTTCCATTTGATTCCTCAACTTTCAGGAAATGTCAGATTAGCCCCTGATCTTTCTGAAATTGTAGTTTGACCCTTAATTTTTATGAAATTTCAATTTGGTACCTAAAGTTTTTTAAATTATTATTCTATCCCAATAGTGGAATTTTGGTCCCAAAATGTCAATTCCACCTTTTTGACTGTTTCGAACGTAACGGTGAGCTCCATTTTTCAAGATCCAACCTTATTTTGGTGAATTAAGCTATTGTAAGGTGATACTGACCACAGAAGAGTCAACATCATCTTCCGGAGCCATGATTATGCTCACTACCACCAATTACATGTTGTAGAGATCTCGGATAGAAGATTTCCTAAACTGTAAAGATTTGTTCGATCCTATCGAATTGAAACGAGAAAATCTTGATCCCTCCAAGGAGTCAGAATGGAAGAAATAAAATTGAAAAACTATAGGTCAAATCCGTCAATGGATTGATCATAGTATCTTTCACCATGTTGCACAAGAGATAGACGCATAATCCCTCTAGAAGAAGTTGGAGGAAATGTACTAGGCCAAGACCACTCGGAATAAAGCCCTATTGATGAGGCATTTAGTCAACATGAAGCTTAAAAATGGAACTCCAATTGTCGAGCATACCAGTGAGTTCCAGAGCTTGGTCAACCAGTTGTTATCTGTAGAGATGCCACTTGGTGATGAAGTTCAGGCGCTGCTACTACTTAGTTCCCTTCTCGATAGTTGGGAAACGCTGGTCATATCACTCAGCATCTCAGCTCCAAATGGCAAATTTACCATATCAATGGTCAAGGATACTCTATTTAGTGAAAAGGCAAGGAGAAAGGACATGGGCACAGATCACACGCATGCCCTTGTCACAAAGAACTAGGGAGGCAACAAAAGAGTAGCAAAGACAAATGGAGAGGCAGAAGCAAGAGTAGAGGTAGATCCACTGATGGCAGGAAACCAACACATAAGTGCAATCATTGTGGAATTAAAGGACATATGAAGAAGAACTGCTACAAATGGAATACCGCTTCTTTCCCTGTTCACATACACACACATTTTCTCTATTTTGTCTGAGTTAAGTATGTTATTTTTTCATTGATGTACTGCTCCTTCCTTGCTGCTTTACCTTTATCTTAATGTTTCATTTCAAGGTTCTATAGATGTTCCTTCATCTCTCCAATTGAAAAAAGTTTTTTTAACAGATTCAATCATTTATAAATATTTTTGTTGAGTATCATTTGCATTCCCATTGATTGATAAATGCTCCAAAGGTGTTTGCTGATGTTGTTGAATGAACAATAGGAGCAGTATTTATTGATAGCAATTCTTCAATTGACATTATCTGGGAGGTATGTTCCCTTCACCCTCAAATTCCTATTTTAAATCAAAATATTAGGGGTATATGTACCTCTTATCATCTGAAGGTTTTGATCACATTCATTTAATTGCCTTACTATTTATACAGGTTTTGTATAGATTGCTAGAACCTACTTGAACCTCTCAACACAAAAAGGATGTAAAAAACCACCAAATACGGGTCATGATGTAATTGGGTCTGATACCACTTGTTGTACCCCAGGTAATTGGGTGTTACCATGTTAAAAAATTATTCTCCCTTTTTTAGAGAGAAAAACTCTCGCTTCTCTCTGCTTCTTCATCAAGATTTCTTCTTCTTCGTCATCTTAATTTTTGCAGATCCAGTACAAATCCTAACATCTTGAAATGTTAATGGGACCTGTTCAATCTAAACATGGTTTCAAGTAAGGGACTACACACCCAGGACGTGGCAGTGAGGAGGACATTGAGGCGAATCTAGGATTCTAGACCACAACCTTTTTCGTTTGTTGGAATCTGGATAGATAATTTGTACATATTAAATGAATTTCTTCAACACATATATAATGTCTGAACTAAACTTACTTGAACAAAAAAGTCTGGACCAAAGTCTTTAGTTATCCCAAACCTGACTTAAGTGTAGATCTGCCGCAGGGGGACAAAGAGATACTTCATGCAGATATAGGAGTCACTTACTATCTGATATACTCATGTTATGTTAACTCAACTTCTTAACGGGGAGGATGCATAGGTTGCTTTCTAGTCCTTTAGGTATCGCACTATAGTTGGGGCCCGACACACCCCAAGAAATATGCTAAAACAATTGAATGTGTCCTTTTAAGTGATGATAAGGATTTTGTTCTATGTTTCCTTCTTGCTTGGGGCTCATGATCAAAATGTCACTTGTACAATATTCTTTTCATTTGTCGCCTCTAATACGTATGTTTTGTTTTTTGGATGACCTCTAGGTGGCAAAGATTCTATTAGAGCCCATAATCACACCAGAATGCTTCAAACAAATCCAGAAGAAGCTCTATGAGACCTTCCAGAAGCATAAACCTAAAGTTTGAGTAGTCAATATATGGTCACATGATGGGAATTTTGAAAGTTTTGTTGATAACCAAATGAGAGAAAAAGGCATGTGCCATGTAAAGAAAGAAATCGCATTGAACAGAGATGTAGACAAGGCATATAATGAAGTTATTGGAATGTTGAGTGTTGGCAATATGAATACATAGCTCATATCTAATAACCTGGCATTGAGAAGTCCACAGGACATTGTTAAACTTCAGACAAACTATCCACTGCTTCTGCTTGTGCTTCTTCTTAGTTGTGTATAATACTTTTTATGAATTTATAGCAATTGAAATATTATGTTTTGAGGAAATTAAATTTCAAAGCATTGAAGTAAAATTTAAATCAAATGGGTCTCAAAAACAATGACAAATCGCTTGTGATATGGAGATAATATTTTTAGATTTGATCTTATTTGGAATAGATTTCTGGTGTTGAATCGTGTATTAGATTGTTGAAATTCAGATAATAATGTCTTGTTTTGGCAAAACAAATTTATTCACACATAATTGAAATTTTAGTCAAAGTTTTACATGTTCTTCATTCAATATGATTGAAGTGCCGACAAATATGAAACTCTTAAAGTATTACTAAAAGGATTTTTGAAGTTATCTAACATAAGGTTAAAATCCAAATTAATTTATTTTTGAAAAAGAAAAACATCTAACACCCTCAAAAATTCTAGTCTGAACAGGTAAAAGATTTTATAAGAATACATGTGAAACACGATAATGAAATAGCTCCCGACAGAAGAAAGAGTATAAGCTGTTGAAAATTGCTTTCATTTTCACCTAAAAAATCATTGATCCTACAATCACACTATACTAAAAAGGTAAAGCAAGAGTAGTATCAGTACAAACAACATGCGTTGAAAGACACCATCAGTAAATCTGAAATCCATCACATAATATAAAGTAAATATTCAAAAGCAAGCAAGCATGCAATAAGGGAATACACCACCCAATCTTTTACCTGCATTTTCTTACCATTTTGATTACTCTAACTGCTCTAGTATATGACATGATCTCATCCCTTTAATTGCTCCACTGCCAACACTAATACCCATCAAGGCCTAACCATTCTATTCCTCATAAAGGTTTTTCAGACTTACAATTGCTAACTGGGTCTAATCAATTTGTCACTTTTATTTAATCGTTCTCAACTACGAATGACCTAAAATATTCATTAATTCATTTGCAAGATGGACACATCAAGACAGTTGTTACTTATTTCCCTTTATCCGTATTGACTAGCCCTAGCAAAATTTCTCCCGCAAGTGTGCCCTGTAAGGAGATAGAAACTCGAACTTCCTCCCATTAGCACACATAAGCGTATGATGAAACATAATTTGACTCTATGTCACCAATTCATTGCGTAGCAACCTTTCAATCACTTTCCATTTGGCCATACGCAACCTCGTACCTGATTATATGAAATATAATAGATAACCACAATGTAGTAAGATAAGTGATACATGATTACATCAGAATTATAGCCACATAGATAACACCATCATAACTCGAGTATTAGTAACACATCAATTTTTTCTTCTTTCATATCAGTTATTACACAGGATGAACAATCAATTACGGTTATACCTATTCTTATGCCATTGTATGTGCAATCATATTCGTTCACAGATAACATCCAACAATAGTCCTCTCCTAGAATCCACACCCAAACTATTAACGTGTTGACACGACATACAATCAATAGTTAACGTGTTAGAACATGACACCCGATTCAATATGTGATAGAATATACACCCGACCCAATATGTGTCAAAATATGACATATGATCTAATGTGTCGAAACATGACACCCAATCCAATAACCACAGTCACAAATATAATTATTATCACTATGAATGACTTGTAGACTTGCATAATCAAGTAATAGGTTCATATCGACAATGGTCCTCTTATGGAATCCATTTATTTTAAACTATTAACATGTTGGAACGTGAAACTCAATTCAATAGTTAGTTAGAATGTGACACCCTATCCAATAATGTGTCAAAATGTGACATCCTATCCAATAATATGTTGGAACGTAACACTCGATACAATAACATGTCAGAACGTGACATTTGATACACAATTACAAAGTATAATTCACAATGACAATGAATATATTACAACTTGTACAATCATATAATAGGTTTCATCGTATCCTATTGTTCACAACTGGCAATTTCTTTAGGTTCATACGTCTTTCTCTATTTATATACATGTAAGCAATAACAATATGTATTTAACATGTATATGTATTATCACAACCCAAAATCAGCCATGAGTAGCACCCACATCTAAGCTCGTAAGTGGGCGAACCAATAATACAAATCCCATCCTATAATTGTTCAACTTATAAAATACGAAATATAAGTAAGAAATAACAAAATCACTAAGTCTATTTCCCCAAAACCTAAAAGTCATCACATCAAGGACATCTAATCTCAAATACTAAGTCAAAGAGTAGCAACACCAAAATAAATAAATAAATAAATAAATAAATAAAAATAGTTTATGTCTGAAAACTAAGGACATCATGCCATAACTGATAGAATCTAACACGAGCTAGAAGGTTAGCTCACCCTGAAATATGATATACCAATGACCGGCTAGAGTAAAGGGAGAATAGAAGTCGATGGAATACTCACTGCACTCCACGAAAGCAAAACAAAGAAAAATACAAGTAGAAGTTAGTACGAGCCATATGTACTGAGTAGGTATCATCAGGGAACTTCAAATAGAAACTAATATACATAAAGTAATGTCAGGAAATCAACTATAGCACTTAAAAGTGGCAAACAACAAACAACAAGTATAAGTGACAACATATTGAAACCTATATATAATTTGTCAACAATATCAAGAACATACATGAGGACTTAAGACTTCACACCACGCTTCTTCGAGAATAGAGGTTATTTGAGATTGAGTATATTAAATTATTGTAAGGAATTAGATTCTCAAGCTTATTTATACTTTTTAAGGCCATCATGGGTCCCCTATGTCAAGCCAAGTTCAAAGGATTTTTTGTTGGTTAAGTAAAACACAAGTACCGGTAAAAGGTTCAACTTAAAAACTAGCATAACTCTTACCATATTTGGAACTGGGTGGCACATGACATGTCAAATGAAAGCCCATTGAGCTAACTTCGCAATGCACTTAGTTTCACCTCATTCCAAGGTTGTATGAACGAGCTATGATTGTTTTTGTGAGGCCCTCCCATGCAGTGTTGTCACACGGACTGTTTGACGGGCCATTTGGGGGCAGCTAGGGTTGGAAAGGACATTTTTGGAACTAAGGATGGTGGCAGGACCAGTGGAACAGGTTGTGAGGCTTGTCACTAGTCGTGAGAAGGGGTGTGAAGGTGATTAAGGGAGGCTTGGCAGGCGTGGAGGTAAGTTTGAGGCTAAGGCTTAGACCAAGGCCACCCACACGGGTCTTGGCTGGTGAAACGGGTCGTGGCACTTGGCATGGAGCCTGGGCAACATTTTCCAGCACCAATTATGGTGCCACGAGTCTCCACATGGGCTGTGAGGCTCCACATGCACCATGGAGGCCTCTGTGGTCGCGATGAGACGTCTTTTTCCAATTGATTTCCAGCTTCAATTTTTAGACCAAGTACCTTGTCACGGGTACTCCACATGACCCGTGGCATCTTCCATGGGACACCACTTTGCAAAATTTCCCATCCAATCACTAATGACATTTTCATAAATTTTAATTATTCTAATGAACTTTTAGACTTTCAATGCTATCCTAGCCTTTCCAAAAGACATAAACAATATTCTTAAGGGTCAAACTCCTTACTCTCAATTCAAATACACTCTCAATTCTCTCAAGAGCCTCCACTAATACCCCAATTCCAATTTCAAGGGAACTCAAGAACAAGTTTAGAATCCAAGACCCACTTCCAAGCTTCCATTCTTTCTCAACTCAATTTCAAGGAACATAGAGTCTAAGGTATGTAGGTTGATCCTTGACTTCCTTTCAATTAAGGAGACCCAAAATTAGTTTTAAGCAATCACATGGATTTCTAGTTACTTTAAATTTGGGGTTTTGAAGATTATGAATCCTAAAATTCTAATTATGCATGGGTAGTGTTTATTTGATGATTCAAATGAGATTTAAACTATTACATGAGGATTTTTCTTTGGAGTTTATGGAATTTCAAGTATGAATGTCCCCTTTAAGACTTCTAAATGCATGGGTGATTATAATATGAATCTAAATGTGGGTTTAATTATGTTTTCCATTGAATTTTACATTATATTGATGATTTTTGATTGAATTCTAATTACTCGTGCCATTCTTTCATTGTCCATAATACATGCATTCATGTACATGGATTGTATTGAGAAATTATGTTATGAGTTAATCCCAATTATGTTCTATGATATAAGTTTTGATAAAAATGTTGGTTATGGCAATATTGTGATCACATATATGTCTTTGATTTTTGGCTCTTGAGCATTTTGGATTCTTGCACCATTTTGTATATGAACGGGCTATTCCTATGCATGAGTATAACGACTATGAAATTATGTTTTGGCCTTTAAGCCTAAGAATGCATTGAGATGGTTTCTGAAATGATTTATGTCATTTGTAAGTATGTATATGTATGTATGTATGTGTATATATATATATACACACACATATATTTATTTTTGTGGAATGATGACTTAGCACCGATGGATTGGGACGTTAGAGCTATCCCCAAGGGCCCTCTCCCTTTTCTTGAACTATGTGCCTAGCATAGGTTTTCGATTCGAAGAGGGAGTTGTCCCATAAGAAAGGTTACTTCATACAAAGAGGGAGTTGTCCCGTAAGGTGAAGTATAGTCTAACCTTGGCATTAGATCACCTCTTTACCAGTGAGGGGATTTCATCGGGATTCCAAGTAATAGCCCGCTTGGTCTTACTTATGTCGGTTGAGGTCACATCCCCAATATATGTAAAAAAGAGTGCACCATTTGCATTTCATGCATCATGACTTCCATAGCATCTCGTTATATTACATTCTTTGATATTCAACTCTTTTAATATTATGTGCCTTGTCATTTAACGTTAATATGCAGGTTTTGGGTAAGTTACATGCATCGCACCCTGCATACTTAGTACATTAAAAAATGTATAATGCATACTCTTGCCTACATGATTTTACCATGTAGGGACCGAGGACTTTGACCATCCAACGTTCGATGTTTATCTTGGATTCTGTGTATACTTGTAGTGGTGAGTCATGTCTTTCAAGGACGCACCACCTTTTATCTACCTATGTTACTACTTCTCTTTATGTATTTGAAGGTGAGTCCGGAGTATGTCTTGGCCCCCGGCCCATCTATGTAGAGGTATTGTTAGACACCTTGTAGACCTCTTCACACTATATGTTATGTGTTATTGTTAAGTCTATGTTATGTATGTGGTTATCTTTAAGTACCGATATATGACTTGCTCTTATGTTGATGGAAAGATCCTAAGACCCAACTTGCACAAATAGCTATATTAAATAAGAATTATCTTTATATGATTTCGAACGAAATCATAAAGGGTAATTTGGAAAGAATCCAATAGAATAATTTAAATTGAGTTACCCAGAGAATGAACTCTGGGAAGGTAGAGTAGAAATTAGAATGAGAAAATATGCTAAAGTAGTCAAAATGAATTAACACGCTCAATTCAATAAAGACAGATTTCTTTTTTTCTGATTCATTTTTTTCTGACGACACAATACTCAAATCTAGATTCACTCAAATCCAGATTCTTGTAATTATGATTCAAGTGAAAAAAAAGTAAGCCTATTTATTTCAGGCTTTAAAACCAGTAGTTCTATCGAGTCTACGTACTTGCCCTTTTGTATTTTTGTGCTATGTGTTATGTTAACTCATGGTGGCCCTTTCCCCATGACGCCCCATAGCGTGAGTTCTACTTTCCCATCCCTTAGAACTATCTGTTGATTGTTGATTATGCTTCCGAACCGATGACGCAACTTTTGATATCTTGAGGCTTGTTTGGGGACTCTTGGGTTCCCATGCACTGTGTCACATCCACATCTAGGCCCTAGGTCTGGATCTTGACAAAGATGGTATCAAAGCCCTAGGTTTGTAAATGATCCTCGGAGTCTAACATGTTGCGTCAAGTAGAGTCCTAATCATGGGTGTGAAGTGCACCATACCTACAAGTGGGAGGGTACCACAATGTTCTAGGAATTATCTCACTTCTTTATCGCTTATGTCATGCTATAAATAGTTGGTTTAGCTCTTGAGCCTTGATAGTATCCTTACTTTGTTTCAGAAGATGCCTCGTGGTAGACCTACCAGACCAACCCTAGCTAATTAGGGTCAAGCACCTCAAGAGCCTCGGGATAAACCTGTCACTCATGGTGAGTTCCGTACGGCCTTTTCCATGCTTTCCTAAGTGGTTACTACTGAAGCTAGGCAGGATAACCTTTATCGAGATTCCGCTCCCGCTTCCGAAGTGAGAGATTTCACCCGGATGAATCCTCCAGAGTTCTTTGGGTCTAAGGCTGACGAGGATGCTCAGGAGTCCATTGACGAGCTTTCAAAGGTATTGAATGTCATGGGTGTCACTTCTGAGAAGAGGGCTGAGCTAGCTTCCTATCATTTGAAGGATATAGCACAGGTGTGGTATACCCAGTTGTCTATGGATAGGGTTTGTGGTGATGTTGTTAATTGGGAAGAGTTCAAGCTTGCTTTTCTGGATCGTTTCTTCCCACTTGAGCTTAGGGAAGCTAAGATGACTAAGTTATCAACCTTAAGAAGGGTAATATGAATGTGAGGGATTATGCCCTCATGTTTACTAAGTTCTCCAAGTATGCTCCAACACTTGTGGCCGATCCTCGTGCAAAAATGCACAAGTTCATCTCCGGCGTTTCTGACTTGCTTGTTTAAGAATGTCGTACGACCATGCTTAATCAGGATATGGACATCTCAGACTTATGGTTTATGCCGTATAGATCGAAGTGAAGAAACTCAAATGGAGGAGGATGCATGATACTCAGAGGGCCCGTTTTTATGGTGGGTTCTCCGACTCTCAAGGTGGTGGTTTTGGCCATTTCCAACAAAGCCAAGGTTTAGGTGCTCGAGTTGCTAATGCTAAGGTGCCTCCTCCTAGGGAACTATTGATGGTGGTCAAGGGAAACCTATGTGTAACAAGTGTAGAAAGCACTACACAGGTCTTTGTTGGAGAGAATTGGGTGCTTGCTTTGGGTGTGGTGATAAGAATCACAAAGTTGCTAGATACTCAACCTATCTCTACTCCTCCCTATCATATGGCACCGGGTAAGTTGAAGGAATTGAAGGATCATTTGAAAGATTTGTTAGATAAGGGTTTCATCATGCCAAGTATATCTCCATGGGGTGCTCCGGTGTTATTTGTAAGAAAGAAAGATGGATCTCTTTGAATGTGTATCGATTATAGGTAACTGAATAAGGTGACCAATAAGAATAAGTATCCATTGCCTAGGGTCGATAACTTGATTGACCAACTTAAAGGGGCTAGTCACTTTTAGAAGATCGACCTCTGTTTCGAGTATCGTCAGTTAAAGGTTTGAGAATATGACAGTCCCAAGACGGCCTTTAGAAAGAGGAATGGGTACTTTGAGTTTGTTATGATGTCGTTCGGCCTAACTAATGCTTTGGCATGTTCATGGATCTCATGAATCGAGTGTTCAAGCCTTTTCTTGATAGTTTTGTGGTTGTTTTCATTGATGATATTCTTATCTATTCCTGAAGCGAACGGGAGCATATGGATCATTTTAGGTCAGTTTTGCAAACCTTGAGAGAGAATAAGTTTTATGCCAAATTTAACAAGTGTGAGTTTTGTTTGGGTGAGGTTGTTTTTTTGGGTCATGTGGTGTTCAATGATGATATAAAGGTGGATCCAAATAATATCGAAGTGGTAAAGAATTGGCCTAGACCGTTGAGTCATTCGGACTTGCAAAGCTTCCTTGGGATAGCGGGCTATTATAAAAGGTTCATTGAGGGTTCTCATCTATTGCCTTTCCACTGACTAAATTGCTCAAAAGAAGGTTAAGTTTGTATGGTTGGATGAGTGTGTGAAAAATTTTCAAACTTTGAAGGATCGATTTACATCGGCTCTGGTTTTGGCTCTACTAAATGGCATGGACGGGTTCGTGGTATATTGTGATGCCTCTCAAATTGGGTTGGGTTGTGTACTTATGTAACATGGTAAGGTGATAGCCTATGCATCAAGGCAATTGAAGGTACATGAGCGTAACTACCTAACTCATGACCTTGAGTTAGCAGCGGTGGTCTTTGCTTTGAAGATTTGGAGACACTATTTGTATGGGGTTCATGCGGATGTTTTCACCGATCACAAGAGCTTACAACATGTGTTCACTAAAAGATACCTTAATATGAGAGAAAGGAGATGGTTGGAACTCCTAAAAGATTACGACATGAGTGTTCTATATCACCCCGGCAAGTCAAATTGGTAGCCGATGCTCTTAGTAGGCTATCCATGGGAAGTGTGGCTTATGTTGAGAAAGGCAAGAGGGAGTTGGCAAGGGATGTCCACTGTTTGGCTAGATTGGGTGTTAGAGTGGCCGATTCCAAGGATGGTGGTATATATGTTCTAAATGGGGCCGAATCCTCGGTGGTTGTTGATGTGAAGGCTAAGCAAGACCTAGACCCATCCTTGGTTGAGTTGAAGAAATTAGTTTCTGAAAAGAATATTGAAGTTTTCTCCCAAGGGGGAGATGGTGTACTTTGGTATGAAGATCAGTTATGTATTCCGAATGTGGATAATCTTAGGAATGTGATTGTGAGTGAAGCCCATAGTTCTCACTATTCTATTCACTCGGGGTCCAAAAAAAATGTATCGACATTTGAAGGAGGTGTATTGGTGGCATGGTATGAAGAGCGACATAGCCAAGTTTGTATCTGAATGCCCAAATTGTCAAAAAGTGAAGGTGGAGCATCAAAGGCCCAGTAGGTTGTCTCAAGACATTGAGATTCCTACATAGAAGTGGGAAGACATTATGGACTTTATGGTTGGGTTGCCTTAGACTTAGAAGCAATTTGATTCCATTTGGGTTATCATCGATCAGATGACTAAATCGCCTCATTTCTTATTGGTTAAGACTACTTTTGGTACCGAAAAATATGCAAAGTTGTACATTTGGGAATTGGTAAGGTTGCATGGTGTGCCTAGATCTATCATATCGGACCGGGTACCCAATTTACCTCCAAATTTTGGAAATCATTTCAAAGGGAACTCAGTACTAAAGTCAAGTTAAGTACCGCCTTTTATCCCCAAACCGATGTACAAGCCGAGAGGATAATTCAAACCTTGGAAGATATGTTAAAGGCTTGTGTGTTGGAGTTCAAAGGTAATTGGGATGACCATCTTCCACTCATCGAGTTTGCTTATAATAATAGCTTCTATGCTATCATTGGTATGGCACCGTTTGAGGCCTGGTAGGAGGTGTAGATCTCTGGTGGGTTGGTTTGAGTTGGGGGAAATGGTTTTGATTGGCCCTTACTTGGTAATGGAGGCTATGGAGAAAGTAAAGTTGATTAGACAAAGGGTGAAGACGGCAAAGTCCTATTCGAATACTAGAAAGAGAGACCTTGAATTCCAAGTTGGAGATTGAGTGTTTGTGAAAGTTTCACCTATGAAGGAAGTGATACATTTTGGCAAAAAGGGGAAGCTAAGTCCACAATATATAGGTCCTTATGAAGTTATCAAACAAATTGGTAATGTGGCATATAGAGTGGAGTTACCCCATATTTGAGCTCTATTCAACCAGTTTTCCTGTGTCCATGTTGAGAAATATGGTTGGAGATCCTAGCATTATTGTGCCTTTAGAGGGCATTGAGGTGGAAGAGAACTTGTCTTACAAGGATGTCCCAGTAGAGATTTTGGATAGATAAGTGAAACGGCTTCATAATAAGGATATGGCTTCAGTGAAGGTTCTTTGGAGGAACCAACATGTGGAGCGTGCTATATGGGAGCCGGAGTTGGATATGATGAAACGGTACCGCCATCTTTTACAATCTACTCAAGCCTAAGGTATTAGGTCCTTTCCTTCTCGTTAGTCCCAATTGTTTCCTTCTTTGAATCTCATGGTTTGCATGCGTACATGATCATTAGAATGGTTTTTATGATATTTTAAATTAATTTATTTTGACATGAGATTTAATGGCTTTGTAATTTCCAATGATGAATTATGCATAATATCTTGTGTTTGAAAGTTACATGTTCCCACCCAAGCCTTTCAAGCGTTATTCTTGCATATTCGGGGACGATTGTTCCCAAGAGGGAGATGATGTAAGGACTTGAATTTTCAAGATTATTTATGTTGTTCAAGGCTGTCATTGGCCCCCTACGTCAAGCCAAGTTCAAAGGATTTTCCGTTGGCTAAGAACGACACAAGTATCGATAGAAGGGTCAACTTTAATCTAGCATAACTCTTAACACATTTGGAACTGGGTGGCCCATGATATGTCAAATGAAAGATCTTTGAGATAGCTTCGCAACGCACTTGTTTCACCTCATTCCAAGGTCGGATGAAGGAGTTATGATCATTTTTGTGAGGCCCTCCCGTGCAGTGTTGTCACACGGACTATTTGATGGCCAGTGTGGCCTTTGATGTGCCGCTTGGGGTAGCTGGGGTTGGAAAAGGCCATTTTTGGCACTGAGGAAGGTGGCACGACTAGTGGCACGGGTCGTGAGGCTTACCACTGGTCATGAGGAGGGGCGTGAAGGTAAGTAAGGGCTAGGCGTTGAGGTAAGTTTGAGGCTAAGGCTTGGACCACGACCACCCACACGGGTCGTGGCAGGTGGCACGGATAGTGGCCCTTGGCATGGAGCCTGGGCAACATTTCCAGCACCAAGTATGGTGCCTCAAGTCTCAACATAGGCCGTGAGGCTCCACACAAACCGTGGAGGCCTCCGTGGTCGCGACGAGACGTCTTTTTTCAATCAATTTCCAACTTCAATTTTTAGACCAAGTACCTTCTCACAGGCACTCCACACGACCCATAGGACCTTCTACGGGGCACCACTTCACAAAATTTCCCATCCGATTACTAATGACGTTTTCATAAATTTTAATTATTCTACTGACGCTTTAGACTTCCAATGCTATCCTAACCTTTCTAAAAGACATAAACAATATTCCTAAAGGTCAAACTCATTACACTCATCTCAAATACACTCTCAATTCTCTCAGGAGCCTCCACCAAGAGCCCAATCCCAATTTCAAGGGAATTCAAGAACAAGTTTAGAATCCAAGACCCACTTCCAAGCTTCCATTCTTTCTCAACTCAATTTCAAGGAACTTAAGGTCTATGGTATATGGGTTGATCCTTGACTTCCTTTAAATCAAGGAGACCCAAAATTATTTTTAACCAATCTCATGGATTTCTAGTTACTTTAAATTCAGGGTTTTGAAGATTATGAATCCTAAAATTCTAATTATGCATGGGTAGTATTTATTTGATGATTTTAATGTGATTTAAACTATTAGATGAGGATTTTCTTTGGGGTTTATGGAATTTCAAGTATGAATGTCCCCTTTAAGACTTCGAAATGCATAGGTGATTACAATATGAATTTAAATGTGGGTTTAATTATGTTTTCGATTGAATTTTATATTATATTGATGATTTTTGATTGAATCCTAATTACTCATGTCATTCTTTCATTGTCCATAACATATGCATTCATGTACATGGATAGTATTGTGAAATTATGTTATGAGCTAATCCCAATTATGTTCAATGATATAAGTTTTGATAAAAATGTTGGTTATGGCAATATTGTGATCACATATATGTCTTTGATTTTTGGCTCTTAAGCATTTTGGGTGCTTGCACCATCTTATTTATATGAATAGGCTATTCCTATGCATGAGTATAAAGACTATGAAATTATGTTTTGGTCTTTAAGCCTAAGAATGCATTGAAATGGTTTCGAAAATGATTACGGCGTCTAGTGTGTGCGTGTGTGTGTGTATATACACACACATATATATTTATTCTCGTGGGATGAAGACTTAGCACCAATGGATTTGGGGCATTAGGGCTATCCCCAAGGGCCCTCTCCCTTTCCTTGAACTATGTGCCTAGCATAGGTTTCCGATCCAAAGAGGGAGTTATCCCGTAAGGAGAAGAAATAATTTGAATTGTGATTTTATGAAAATCCTATCCGAAGAGGGAGTTGTCCCGTAAGGAAGGTTACTTCTTGCAAGAGGGAGTTGTCCTGTAAGGTGAAGTATGGTCTACCCTTGGCAAGTAGATCACCTATTTACCGATGAGGGGATTTCATCAAGATTCCATGTAATAGCCCGCGTGGTCCTATTTATGTCGATTAAGGTCACATCCCCAATATATGTATAAACGAGTGCACCATTTGTATTTCATGCATCATAACTTCCATAGCATCTCATTATATTAAATCTTTGATGTTCAACTCTTTTGATATTATGTGCCTTGTCATTTAACGTTGATATGCAGGTTTTGGGTAAGTTACATGCATCGCACCCCGCATACTTAGTACATTCAAACTTACTAACACATACTCTTGCCTACATGATTTTTCCATGTAAGGACCGAGGACTTTGACTATCCACCGTTTGACGTTTAGCTAGGATTCGGATTCACTTGTAGTGGTGAGTCCTGTATTTCAAGGATGCACCACCATCTATCTACCTATGTTACTACTTCTCTATATGTACTTGAGGGTGAGCCCAAGGTATGTCTTGGCCCCGACCCATCTATATAGAGGCATTGTTGGATACCTTGTAGGCCTCTTCACGCTATATATTATGTGTTATGGTTAAGTCTATGTTATGTCTATGATTTTCTTTAAGTACCGATATTTGAGTTGCTCTCATGTTAATGGAAAGATCCTAAGACCCGAATTGGCCCCGTAGAATGAGTCCTACATATACGCCCCTTAGTATTTTTGTGCTATATGTTATGTATACTTATGTTGACCCTTTCCCCATGACGCCCCATAGTGTGAGTCCTATTTTCCTGTCCCTTAGAACTATGATTTGATTGTTGACTATGCTTTCGAACCGATGATGTGAGCTTTGGTATCTTGATGCTTGTTTGGGACTCTCGGGTTCCCATATGCCGTGTCACATCTAGGCCCTAGGTCTGGGTCATGACAATTATTTTAGTATGTTTTACTTTGTTATTATCACGCCAGAATGTGGCACCTAATCCAATATATATTGTGTCAGAACATGACACCCAATCCAAATATACCATGTTGGAATGTGATATCTGATCCAAATATACTGTGTCGAAGTGTGACACTAGATCCACATATACCATATTGGAATATGACATCTTATCCAATTATACCATGTTAGAACATGACACCTGATCCAATTATACCAAGTCGGAACGTGACACCCAATCTAATTATATCATATCAGAATGCGATACCCAATCCAATTATATTTAATTCATCATTCTTTATCATTATTTTCCATTTCATTAGCAATAATTTATCAAGCCTTATTATTCAAGGCATCACTTTGGTGGAGTGCGTTCAAGATTACAGATTTCATGATCTTGGGATTGCAGGCCAATCACAACCACATTTCAATCATCCAAACCACAACAATAAATGTTGGAAAATTTTACGATAATACTCAATGAATATCAATATTAAGAGTCATTCTAACACTTAGAATAAACCATAACCTACCTTAACCGAAAAACCAAAGTCAAGCAAGCTAGTTCACTACTGCTTTTCCTTCTTTCAATATCTCCGAACATTTCAAATCTATCAAATATATAATATTTAGAAGCAAACGAGTCCACAGAAACTAATATTCCTATATATCTAGCCTAGACTCAAAAGCTCATCAAATTCTATAATTAATTTCCAAAATCTCAAACATAGGATTAAGTTCTAATTTCTCCAAATAACATAACCCCAACAATATTTATATAATACAATACACCTAAGATATAATTACCTATATTAGTATATCAAAACTTAAATTATAATGTGATAACTAAAAATAAAATTTGAAACTAAAGTAACTGGCGAACAGGAAGGCGTACAGAGAAAATCATTAGTTGATTATTGTAATGTCTAGAATTATATCATACATACATATACCTCTAAATTTTTTATTCCTCATTACCCTTTTATTAATTAGGTAATCATTATGCCCATTATTTC
The DNA here is from genome assembly GCA_025774065.1 of Solanum ossicruentum. Taxonomy (NCBI): domain Eukaryota; kingdom Viridiplantae; phylum Streptophyta; class Magnoliopsida; order Solanales; family Solanaceae; genus Solanum; species Solanum ossicruentum. Next base: position 12,825,763 of record JAOTQR010000097.1, on the reverse strand, counting down.
ATAGCTAATATCTTATTATCCAACATCTTTTTTTTTTTTTGCCTTAAAATTCTACAAATTGAAGGCATTAATTGAATACTTATTGGTAGCAATTTTGTGCGATGCCGCAGAGGTGTGCTCTCGTCAAAAACCTTTTTTTCTTCTTCTATTTATTTTTTTCTAACTTATTTTGTATTAAAGGTGATAACCTACTACTTATTTTAATTAATATAGGATAAGTGGTATAGGATAATACCTAAACCATTAATTTAGCCCATCAATTAGATTAGTTATCTAAAATTACCCCTCAACTTAAATAGCCAAAGTTATCAAATAGTCTAAAATACCTATTAAAATTTTATGAAATAAATCTTTTAGAAAATAAAAAGCTCTAGTACTCAAAATGACCTAATGGGTCGTTACATGTATATATCACAGATAGAACATAAATCATGCATCACCTACAATGAAATCATTATACTTGAAGCCACAAGTAAAATACACAAATTCATTATATGATATTATCAATATGAAGATATTTCACATTCGTCCCTTTTTATTTTGTAAATAGTGTATTATTCAAGTATTCCACATGAGCAATGAACATGAACAACCCCAACACACACACACACCCCAATAGTCAAACATTAGACCCCATTGATTGTCACTAGTCTTAGAATCTCAAAATAACTCAATAATTTATTTACACATAAACTTACAAGGACCAACAACCACCTCAAAAAGAAGTACTAAAACAAACAATCAAAGACTAGACTATTATAGCTAAACCATTGTAACACCCCATGAAATTATCGAATTACCCCTAGAATAGAATCGGGTGCATAATGCGTCTTACCAAGATCTGATGGAAAATCCAAGAGTGAATTTACAATCATCGCAAAAACTTGAATGGGAAAATGGTCTCAACCCATTTTTAGAGCAACCGGGTCAGAAAATAATTTTTTGAATTTTTTCCGGAGACACTCACGCCAGGGTTGCGACGTGCCCTAGGCACGGATCAATCCTTGTGATATTTTTTCAATTTTTCACCCTTGTGATCTTTTTTAAATTTTTTGATGGAAACTTGAAATTTCGTAAATTCGGTAAAAACATGCGTCCACGCCCATGGTGCGTTGCGGACGTGTTATTGTGGAATGAAATTTTTCTTTTAATTTTGAAAAGGGTATTTAGGGTATTTCCAGCCAATTCTAAGTCTAATTAATGAGTATTAGTGTCGTTTTATATCGATTAAGGGTTTTAAAACCCATTCTTTTCCTAGTTCCTAAGCGAAAGTTTACCGAAGGAGAAATAAGAGAAAGTTGGGGATATCAAGCTTTGAAGTCAAATTCTTGAAGAGGATTAGCATTTCTTCATCCCAGGTATGTCCTCCCATGTGCCCCATAGATGTTCATAGAAGAGTTGAGAACCCATGAGTCCCTACACATGATTTTTGAAATATTATCTTGAGTTAATTCTTGAATTAAGTTTCTATTGTATTAATGAGATTCCTATATACAATTTTCTTGAATTAGAGTAATTGTCTGAATGTATGTTCATGTCTTCATTTGCATAAACCCTGATTGATGACTATGATTGTTGTTATACATTATTCTGAAAAACTGAGACTTGATGGTCATACTGAGCATGTTAATCCCGATGATTTCTTTTAGCATATTTTACTGAGCTTCATGAATATGAACTTTGGAGCATAAATAATGATTTGAGATATAGTTTTGATGATATGCAGAGATGATTTTTGCAGTATAAGTATTTTTTTAAGAAAAAACTTGACATTTCAATGAGTTTTGATTGAATTAAGTATTGAGTTTGCATGACACTTTCAGTACATAATGATGATAATGTAAGTATATTTTCTCATAATAATTTCAGTGATAGATGATGATGATAGTTGATATGAGTCTTAAAGAGGATTGATTTGATTGATAAGTCATGCATGTTTTAGCCTTGGGAGTATTATTTAGCATCAAGTTGGGTGAGGAGTGTCAGCCCAGAACGGCGTTTGCCAGTGTAGAATAGTTGTGCAGCACGTTCTGGCAGCTCTTATCCCAAAGGTTGGACATTCTTTTTGGATTCAAGAGAGATAGAGAGACAGAAATACTACGTCCTTTACTGTGGCAAGTTTAGGATAGGCGTGGCAATGATGTTAATTCGTTGTGCACCACCTAACTTAAAAGTAGTGGGATAGGATAGATGTCGATTAAGAGAAACTTCTAAGTTACATTGATTGAGCATGAGATTTCTAATTGAGTCTTTCTTTTCTTTTCATATGTAAATTATAAAGAGCATGATTTACTTTAAACTTACATGTTTTATTAAGTTGAGATGGGTTGAGATTTTTTGAGTTGAGTTTGGGTTATTGGCATATTATTCTACATGTTTTGATTTCATTCAACTATTTTACATATCAGTACATTCCACGTACTGATGCCACTCTGGCACTTCATTATTTTATGATGTAGATACACAAGATTGAGATTAACAACGGGTGTATCATTGACGATCTTTGGACATTATGTGGATTGGTGAGCCTCTCTTACTTATAGGGATTCATATGATATTTTCGTCTTGCTTTAGAGTTTGAGTTGCTTATCTTTATTTTCATTGAGGTAGCCATGGGTCTATCATTGGCACCACCTAATAGTGATAGAGGCTTCATAGACTAGAGTAGAATTGTTGATTGATAAGACTGTGAGCTAGTTTTTCTCTACTAGCCTTCGTATTTATGACACTATTTTGAGACTAGATGAGATGTGCTCATTTACTTCCTTTTGATCTTTCGTTGATCATTAAAATATATGCATGAATGATTGTAATTAGGCCAAGTGGTTCGCTTGGGGACTAGCAATAGTCTCTAAGTGTCAGTTATGTCTAGGATACCCTCCCGAGGTATGATAAACTTGGTATCAGAGCATGAGGGCAAGAGTCCTAGGGAGTCTATGAAGCCATGTCTCATAGAGTCCTTATTATTGGTGTGAAGAGCTTCACATCCATAAAAGGGAGACTATAGGACATGCGGAATTTGTCTCACTTCTGTCGTATTCCAAATCATGCAATAGAGTCAAATTCTATGGAAGTTTTTTTTCTAAGTCATACTTTACCCATTGCAGAGCATTCCTTTTAAATGCATCATGTACTTGAGGAATATCATCAGCACCGAGAATCTTGAGCCTACTACTCAGCTTATTGTGTATGATCGATGGGTAGAAGAGGAAAAGATGAGATATAAGAAGCTTAGGGTGAGGAGGGAAATAGGTTTCCTTTTCTACAGAGACCCTGGAGTTATATGCCACCATCAGTAAGTACACCCATGTCCGAGCGTAGATAATTTGAGGCCGAGGAGGGACCAGTCCTTCAAGGTTCGTAATCTTCCACCCTGAGGGAGAGTGACATTAGGACCTAAAGGGAAGCCACCATGTGGAAGGTGTGGAAAACTTCATTTAGGACAGTGTCGATTAGGCATCAACAACTATTTCAAATATACCCAAATGATGTCAATTGAACACCTACGACTGCCAAATATGGCCAAGTGGGTCACTTTTGGAAGGATTGTCCGAGGCGAGTCAGCAAAGCTCAACCCACTAGATATACACCACTAGTTAGAGGAAATCAGAGAGATGCTACTCCTAGCACAAGCGAGGCCATAGACCAGTTGTGTTCTGCAGTAGTTGCCCAACTCAGAGAAACAATCCAGGATGTTGTGAAAGGTATAAGTGAGTCTTTACTTGCTTTTGATGCTAGCCATGAGTTAAAACTTTATGTTTCCAAGAAGTTTAACATTGCCAACTTAGAGTGAGAGTTGAGGTCTTGTAAAACGATAGGTAGAGTTGTTACTCCTGAGCTAGAAAAATAATAAGGGAGAGGAGGAGACTGGATAGTGAGAGTGGTGATTGATTGAGGCTTGTAGTTAGAGTTATGTACCTATTGGTAAGTAATAAGGTGATGAGTTGATTGATATAAAATTAATGAAAAAGTCGTAAGTACCTTATGAATTTCATGATGCGGTATAAGGGAAGAGTTGTTGTCGTGTTAGAGCATGTCCAAATTAGGAGAAAGTTACGTTGCGGTATTATAGTATTTATACTATTGAGGGTGGAATGTAAATGTCGAATAGGGGGAAAAGAATGTTTTCAATGTGATAGATCTAAATTAGGTTTATGATTTTTAAATGAAAGTTCATGAGACTCATCAGGTTATGAGCTTAGCCAGATAAGGAGATATGGTTGAATAGGTGAGTGGTGTGGAGTTATGAGGAAGGGATGCATTGATTGAGTACTTGTTATAAGGTTTTAGTGGGGTTATGTTCCCTAAATATTATCTAGTAGTTGTAAGTTAGCATTAAAAAGGTGTGTGATAGATGCACATGTTAGTACTAGACCCTAAGCCTGAATTTTGAGTTGTAGTACTAAAGAGGAGATAGTATCATGAGAGTGATAGTCTTAGTTGGAGATTTTCTCTATGAGACTTGCCATAGTGTATGAAGATGCTAATTTGTAAGGAAAGTGATGCTATGGTAGGGTACAAGTGCTGCTTAGGTGAGACTAGTGAAATGGGGATAGCTCAATAGATAAGAAGAGACTTGAGATGTGTATCCATGATTGTATAAAGATGTGTGAAGCTCTAAATTATGATTTCTATAAGAATCTAGACAATATGTTTGAGTCCAATGTGAAGTAGGTTGAGGTAGGCATTCTGTGTCATCCCGAGCAACTAAGTTTATTGCGGTTTATGGATAGATAATGAGGAGTTTTCCAATATAGTCTAAGTCTTATACATATGGATTTATGAGAGCATAGAAGTTGAGTGTTAGCAGGCAAAAGAAGAGTTTAGATTGTAAGAGTCATGGGAAATGGTTATGTACTCCATAAGAATAGCAAATATAGAGAGATTTTCATAGAGATCGGAAAGGAGCTAAGAGTGTTATTGTCGAAAAGAGTCTGAGTGGCTAGTTATATATATGCGACTATAGCTTACAAAAGAGTCTAAGACATTCTTGTGGATAGTGATTCCTTGACTATGTGGAGATATGTGCTTATAGCCTAGTATAGAGTATTGATTCACAAACTTAGAGAGACGACCCTTGATCTAAGGGGGAGATGACGTGAGAAACTAAAGTAGATCTTGAGTTTGATAAAGATGGGGCTGATCGAGATGAGACATCAGTTCTTTTCATATCATACGTTTCTTATTCTTTCATTGAGGTGATACTCTCTTCATGTTTGGTATGCGACTGCCACGCCTATGGCCTAGTCCCATATACCACTTATTGATTGTTACTCAAGTTGTGAGAATGAAAAGCGATGAAGTCATTCATTAATTTTGATCCTACCCCATGGATCTAAGTGTTTCCACTCCTATGTTAAATGAGATGTGACCTGAGTTTTATACTACGTATAGTTCTGTGAACTCAGAATGAGCCTTGATAGATGAGAAAGATTGTATTTATTTATAAATTTCCTCAATAAGATTTCTCCATTGAATTATGCTAATAATCTCCGTTCCAAGCCCTTTGATTAATCTAGCTTTCCAGTCTTGATAGAAGTTTTGACAATAGTAAAGGGGTGATGGTTGATGAGAGAGAGTGAGAGTTCTTAATTCTAACGTCATCTTACGCATACACTAACCTTCAGCTTGTTATACCATTGTTGATGGTAGTAGACGCGCTATGGATGATGGGAGAGAATGAGTGCTCCTGAATTGTGATAATGGAGTTGAGTTCCTATCATTGAGTTGATATTTCTTTTAATCCTCTGCATACTTGAGTATGAAATTCCTTGATGGTATTCATGTCTAATGTATTCATGCTTTCCTTGCATAGAGAGGTAGTGATTTGAGGTTTCGCCAAATGGGGAGATGATGAGTTCTTCCAGGTCCAAACTATAATTATGATGCTGATGGTAGTAAACTAAGAGTAGGGGTAGATGAAGAGGAGTGAATGTAGCATTGTTGTGATATTAGTGCTAAACTTGTGTTATGTAGGGATAGAGATAGTGAGAGGGAGAGAGATGAGACTCTATGATGTGCAATAGATAGCTAAGAGTATGTGGGTGTGACTTTGAGCTAGATTTCATTGAATGGTGGAGGTAGAAGTGTTAAGTAGGATTGAAGATTATAAGACATAGTTCAAGTGGTTAGAGTGATAGGCTTGAACGTGTGGTTGTTATTATGTAAGTATTGATGATAGACTATTGAAGTCTTCGTGATGAGGGTTTCAAGTAAGGATAGGGGGTAGTGAAGAGGACTAGGGATATCTTAAGGAAAGTCTCTGAGAAAGTATAGAGTTGAGTATTGAGAGTTAACCTTGTATGGATATGATCATCTTAGCAATAAACCTTTGAGGCTTAGAGATAGGCTTGAAGGCAACGAGGGGATGTGGATAGGTAGAGTTTTGAATAGGAGCTATGATCTTAAGTTGATGGAGTAGAGTGTCGTAAAAAGGACCACAATTGAGATGAGGTCATAAGCTAGAGAGTTGTACATAGAGTCTTACATATCGATGGTCCCATTCTCCATTAGAGTTTATGGTTTTGTTCTTGAGTTCGGAGGACTAATTATCAAATGTGTTTAAACATTTTGAATTGATTGAGTTTCAATGATCCATTCGTGCTTGATGGTGAATATGTTTAAGAGAATATTTCTACTCTTGATCTGAACCGATTTGTCTATTTTGAGTGACTTGTGACTGTCAAGATTGGTTGGTTGAGTATTGAAAGGAGTCTTGATCATTAATCGTGCCTTAATCCTACCTTTACTCATCATTCGAGGAAGAATGATCCCAAAGGGGGATAATGTAACACCCCGTGAAATTTTCAAAATACCCCTATAATGGAATTGTGTGCATAACGCATCTTCCCAAGCCCTAATGGAACATCCGAGACTGGATTTATGATCAACGTGAAAAATCAAATGGGAAAATAGTCTCGACCCGATTTTAGAGCAATTGAGTCAGAAAATAATTTTCTAAATTTTTCCCCGAGGTAGTGTTGATACGCGCTAGGGCCGCGACTTTCCCTGGGCACTGATAAACACTTGTAACTTTTATAAATTTTTCAATGGGAACTTGAAATTTCATAAATTAGGGAAAAACATGCGTTCGCACCCTTGGCGCAATACAAACGTGTTATTGAGGAATGAAATTTTTTATTTTAATTTCGCGAAGAATATTTTAGGTACTCCCAACCTATTTTAAGTCTAATAAATGAGTGTTAGGGTCATTTTGTATCAATTAAGGGTTTTAAAACTCATTCTTTTCCTAGTTCCAAAGCGAGGGTTTACCGAGGGACAAAGAAGAGAAAGTTGGGGATATCAAGCTTTGAGGTCTAATTCTTGAAGAGGATTAGCAGTTCTTCATCCTAGATATGTAAGGCTAGACTAAAAGCATGGGATTATCCTCCCATGTGCTCCATAGATGGTCATAGATGAGCTGAGAATCCATGAGTCCGTACACATGATTCTTGAAGTATTATCTTGATTTAATTCTTAAATTAAGTTTCTGTTGAATTAATGAGTTTCCTGTATACAATTTTCTTGAAGTAGAGTAATTGTATGAATGTATATTCATGTCTTCATTTGCATGAACCCTGATTGATGACTGATTGCTTTTCTACATTATTCTAAAAAACTGAGATTTGATGGTCATACTGAGCATGTTAATCCCGATGATTTCTTTTAGCATATTTTATTGTGTTTCAAGAATATGACTTTTGGAGAATGAATAATGTTTTGAGAAAGAATTTTGGTGATATGGAGAGATTATTTTTGAAGCATGAGTATTTTTTTAAGAAAACACTTAACATTTTAATGAGTTTTGATTGAATTGAGCATTGAGATGCATGATGCTTTGAGTACATATTGATGATAATGTAAGTATATTTTCTCATAATAATTTCATCGATGGATGATGGTGATAGTTGATATGAGTCTTAAAGAGGATTGATTTAACTAATGAGTCGGGCATGTTTTCGCATTGGGAGTATTAATTTGCACCGAGTTGGGTGAGGAGTTTCACTCCGGAACTGCATTTGCCAGCGAAGAATAGTCATGTAGCACGTTCTGGCGGCTCTTGTCCCAAAGGTTGGACGTTCTCTTTGAATTTGAGAGAGAGAGAGAGAGAGAGAGAGAGAGAGAGACATAGACAGAGATGTAGATACTATGTCCTTTACCGTGGCAAGTTTAGGACGGGCATGGCAACAATACTAATTCGTTGTGCACCACCTAACCTAAAGGTGGTAGGATAGGATAGATGTTGGTTAAGAGAAACTCCTAAGAAACATTGATTGAGCATGAGATTTCTAATGGAGTCCTTATTTTCTTATCAAATATACATTATAGAAAGCATAATGCACTTGAAACTTGCATGTTTTACAGGTTGAGGTGGGCTGAGGTTTACTGAGTTGAGTTGGAGTTATTGCCATATTATTCTACCTGTTTTGATTTTATTCAACAATTTTACATACTAGTATATTCCATGTATTGATGCCATACTAGTGTTGTATCGTTTTATGATGTAGATACACCGGTCAAGGTCATCAACATGCGCATCATTGAGGATTGTTGGACGTTCAACGGATTGGTGAGCCTCTCTTACTTCGGGGGATTCATATGATATTTTCATCTTGCTTTAGAGTTTGAGTTGCTTGCTTTATTTTGAATGAGGTATTCATAGGTCTGTCATTGGCACCACCTAATAGTGATAAAGGCTTCCTAGACTAGGGTAGAATTATTTATTAATAAGACTGTGAGCTAGTTCTTTTCTACTAGTCTTTCTATTTATGACATTATTTTGAAACTAGATGAGATGTGTCTACTTCCTTTTGATCTTCCTCTAATTAGTAGAATGTATGAATAAATGAATGTGATGAGGCCAAGTGGTTCGCTTGGGGACTAGTAATAGTCACTAAGTGTCGGTTATGTATAGGGTACCCTTCCGGGGCATGACAACCATCACCTACAATCCGTAGTGTGACATTACTAGCCCTTACCTATTGTCCCAGTACAACCTCCCAAAGGCACAATTCAGTTGATTAGATGAGAACACATTAATCAAATCCTGTTAATTAATCTCTTTTACGATTCGTTACTACCTTAGTCCAGCCATTAACATTAGGTGGGTTCTAATATTGGCCACCACTAGAAAACATGCAAAATGAAGAGAGTTAATTAATACATGCACGCACACTTTTCAAGAATTATCCGATTTTACCTTATTAGTTCTTTATGGTTCCCACAACCCTATTTGTGGATTTAGCTACTCATGATTTGTGTAGATGCAAGACTTGTGAATCTAAAGAACATAATAGAGCACTTGCACAATTGAATGAAGCACAAGTAAACCCAAGCTTCAATGAGATTCACAAGATTGTAATTAGAATATGAAATCAAAGTATACAAGTGTTTCTCAAAACTATCCAATGTTTTTCTCTACTCTATCTCACTATTTTTTTGCTAACTATTCGAACTCTCTAAGAAAAATAACCTAAAACCTATTGACAATGTTTAAAATACAAGTCCTAAACAAAATAGGATAACTGGGTCAGCACGCCTCACAAGACACTCTACGGTTCATATAATATTTTATGGAATGTATTCGAGCTTTCATACATCATTACTACACTTCTGGACTTGGATTCTATGATACCTCTCTACAGCCCATAAAAGGTCCTAAGGCGCATAGGGGGTTTTGTCTGATGAAACTTCAAAAAATCCTCCTATAATCCTCAAGTAACGAGACTTGATCTACGACTCGTAAAATATTTTACGACCTATCTGGATGTTCATGGAATAAATTTTATAAATCTACCCCTCACTAGAATTGTACATGAAACCTTCTTCATGCCCATAGAATGCTCTACGGCCTGTAAAGAGTCATGCGTCCTCAAAATCAACAACTTCTGCATATTCTTCCCAAAATCAATAACCCAAAAATCCTGCAAATCAAATACAAAAACACATAAAACTCACTAACATCACATTGAGAACACATAAAATTACAAGTTTTAAGTATCAAAAGTGTTGTATTTTGATAACACATCAACGCCCTAACCTTAAAATTGTTGCTTGTCCTCAAGCGATGGACTCAATCCATATAAGTAGTACAGCAACACACAAACCTCAACCTAATGGCATACATTACATCAAATTTAAGCACAGATATCCATACCTACTTTTCAAAACATAATCAGATAGCTATCAAGAAAATCAATACAGACTAATGTATGGGTCAATCCAACTATGACAAATGAGGTACGCTCAACAAGACACAACATTGAATAAGTCTAATGCTGACAATACAATGCAAGTGCCCTCGCAGAAAAAAGTCTCATATCTCACTCTCAATGATATTTTCATGTATAATCTTGAGACTATGCAAAATCACTTATTCTCACAAAAGATATTAATTTTCATGCCTAATACCATATGCTTGCCCCTATGCTCATGATTAAGACCTTTGGTTACTTGAACTAGGATTACTTTAGGACTTTATAGGCTTGTAACATAGGCTCAAGGGGCTTTGGTGTGATAATTTGGAAACATAGTGACTAAAGACCCTCCTTGAAACTGTGTTTTTCTACACTTTTTTCCTACCAACACACCTTCACTCCATTCTCCTTTTTCTCCTATTTTAAGCTTTTTTGGGTGCTTTCTTTTCATTTTCAGCTCTTTGTCTTGTTTTAAACTTCATTTTTCTTTTTAGTTCATAACTAAGGCATCACTTATTTTTCTTGCACCTAGTACATGATTGTTTTCTCTTTTTCTTTGTATCACTAACTTTCCCCCTCATTCTATGTTTCTCCCTTTACAGCAGTCACCCTCAACTCAGGCTTTTAGACTGAGTTGAGGTGCCCATTATCCAACCTCAAAACTAGGGACACTTTTTGTAGCTACCCTCACCTTATGCTTTTTGCCTCAATCAAGGTGCACAACGTTCTAGTAAAGACTAGGGCCAATTTCAGAATTTTACAACTAATAAGGCTAGGTCACTTATGTTTTCACAAAGAATAGGTACATGTTAGGCTTAAACATTAGGATCAAAGGATGTTCTGCAAATTTGGTTAATCCTCTAGGCTAAGTGGAATTTTGAGAACAATGGCCTAAGATCCTTTCCTAATCCAATTAATCTAAGTCTAACTTAGAGTAGCAGGGCAAGTTCTGAATTAAAACATAATACATGAATTAGCAAATATAAGCTCACACTCACATGACACTAATTACATTATTAACAAAAGACTTTTGGATCATGCTTTTTATCTCAATTTATCCTCAATTATCATAACAAGCACTGTCAACACACTTAAACATGCATGGTTGCTATCTAAACTAACTAATCAAAATTTGGTGGGTATTATGCCACAGACATCAGTAGTATATGTTACAAATACTATCTAAACATCCTAAATATGATGGTTCAATACAAAATTCAATATCCATGGGAAAAAGATCATAGGCAAGAAAATCCCTAGGATTGAAAAATTGGGATAGTTATGGACCCGAGCTACTCAAAATTCAATAAGACCCATAACTACCCCCACTCCATCGAAAAAGAGGTGCATTGTACTCAATGTACACAATCAAAGAAAAATAAAGTACTGGGGTCAAAAAAACATACTTGGGCGCCTAAGGGCCGGTGTGTGGCTGAGTTTGGCCACCCTCAACCTGCATAATGGCCTTCTCAGTAGTAGCTCCCTTTCCGTAAAGGCCAGCACCCCTTACCTACTCGAGCTCTCGAGCTTGTCATCTCTCCTCCTCCTATCTCAATTCCATCAAGACAAGCTCGACCTCCTCCTGTTATATCATCCCCATATGAAATCATATGACATCTATATCATCATTCATACAGGGCCTCTTCCTGTGAGAAGACTACGTGTGCACCTCAGGAAAAAATAGATCTACCACTGGTACCAGCTGTGTGGTCTCTAGTAGTGTCATGGGTTCTGCCAATATTGCTATCATGTTTGCTTGGATTCACCAGATCTCCGTCTAGATTGCCATCATATGAAAATCTCTGCGCCATGTAATGTATAGGTACTGCAGACATGTAAATCATGCCCATGGGTGTAGTCTGTGATAAAGTGTCTTGTGGTGCAGGAGCAGTAGTAGTGGACCCTCTCTCCTCATTTACCTCGGCCTAACAGGGCCTCTTCTCTGTAGCAGCAGTAGTGGTTCTGGTGGGTGGAACCTTCAGCAGTGGCATTAGGCCAACATATCTGGCATGCGAGCAGGTTGGTGCAGTGCTCGCCGAAGTGTAACCAGGTCCTCCTTAGCGTTGATCAGGTTGGCATCCAAAGTATGTTGGACGTTGATCAATGAGTACAACTAGTGTAGACTCTCAATTCTCGATTCTAGATAGAGTCCGTAGATCAAGCATGGAAAGGGGATGGAGGTAGATCTCTTCAGGGAGACCTCATGGTTTTGCTCAGTGATGAGGCGGGCCTAATGATATATCTCATAGCTAGCCAAGATGCTGGCAACTAGCACTGCATGCTTCTATGAAAGTATTATCTGAAAGTGTCGGCCGAATGCATGATCTGACAACCGCCTATAAATATTTGGTGGGAAAATTGAGAGAAGCCTTCAAAATATACTCCGAGTGAGTGGCTACCGATGCAGGTTCTGAACCCTGCTCAGCAATCAAATCGGCTACCCATCTTATCAAATCAGCTCTGCAGTCTCCATCTCTCATCAGGGTCAAGTCCCTGGTCTGCCCTACTCTATAGTTGAACTTAGCTGTGGATTTATGGAAAGTAATTCAGGCCCAAATAACATGCAGCAAATGGTGGTCTCTGAGATATCCACCTGTCGGCCCCTCACTCTGCTCTGCTTTAGTCTAGGCTGAGCGAGGAACTTTTTCCCCTTGGGAAGAATGCTCTGAATGGTGGCTGCATAGGATGCATAGAAGTCCCTCACCATGGTCGTGAGTACCTCCTAAGTGATTTAGTCAGCCATTGGAGCCCATATCTAATCATAGTATCCTTGAGACCAGGGATAGTATCTAATTTGGCTAAGATAACTTGGGGCTCCTTGTAAATGGAGCTAGCTTGCTTGCCTCGCTCTGTAGTCTGCACATCCTCCTTATAGATGTCCTGTATACCCTCGACACACCACCAACTAGTAAGAGCACCCGGTGGAGATGGTGATGCCCATGGTGCGGCAGAGGACTCTGTCTCCAACTCATCGTCGAAGCCTGACTCTAAGCTGGACTCCTCTCTGGAAAGAGTCATCTGAACAGAGGTGCTTTTGTCATGGTCTCCCTCTTCAGACTGGGGAGTATGAACGACAAGAGCCTGGGTCTACCTACCTCTAGTAGGAGCCCTCGTTTGTGGTCTGTCAGCCTCCGATTCAAGTCAAATGTTAAGCTCTTCTAGTGATCCACTCGGTGTGGGGGTCTGCTTATCCCCGAGGGCTCATCTCTGAGCCTCCTTTGCATGCCCTTGATTTCCTCACATCTTGCTTTCGGGGCTATAGAACCTGAAACATAGGCATTGATGCACCTTTGTTAGCCCCAATAGATCAGAAAATGAAATGCAAAAACATATCTGAGTCAGTTACAGAAGGGCCTATGAAACTACCTCTACGAACCATAGAAGGCTTTCATAAAATAGTGTTCACAAATTTTTGTTTATTGGAATGATATCTACGGGACCAGGTATGACTCGTAGAAGGTTCTACAAGTCATAGACTGAGTCATAGATGATTCAAGTGACTGATTTAATTTCAGGCAAGGATCTACTAAACCTTTCCATGAGTCGCAAAGTGTTCTACGACTCATAGAAGGTCTCATCTGATGGGTACTAAAAAATTTTAGGTTTCTAGAATCTTATACGACAATTATGACTTATGTAATGTTCAAAAGGTTGTAAAAAACCCTCATAGGGCAGAAAACTCAAGACTGAGTTTCAACAATCGGGAGCAATTTACTTACGAGTCTTAGTTGACATTCACAAAAAGCATCTAATGAATTATGGATGGAACCCATATGACTTTTTTTGGCATATTATACTAGCATCAGAGCAATACGCACACACCCACAAGTTCATAACACCACAACCAACACCCCAACATGATGATTAGCACATATACCCCATTGAAAATGATTAAACATGCTTTCCAACCCTTTCGACCCTATATGAATAAATTAACAATAAGAACACCGACCCATACCATCACACACTGAATATCAAACATATAATCAATTTAATTTTTAATGGTGAGTGATTACATAGGTGTCAAAACACATCATTCAAACAAAGGCACCTGCACCAATTTTCGATCCTTAAACACATTTTTCAAGAACAAGCAACCACAACTAAATTAACAATCATATAAATTTGCACACGTGATTTTGTGCCTAAATCAACCATACCCAACAAAAATATTCAGCCTAACCATAAAAAAATTGGTAAATCAATGGTGTTTAGAGGACCAAAAACTTACCAAATTGAGTAAGTAAATTGTAGAAATTGAAGGAGGTAGAGGAGACACTAAGAACCTAGGTTGCCAGAAAGGTTCGCTGAAAAGTGGTGGTGACATTGTCATCGGTGGTTAGAAAGATTAGGGGTGTGGGTTGACCAACTAGATTTCATGAATTAGGGCTCAAATGGGGTCAAAGTAATTTGACCCCAATATTTATAATTTGACCGAGTTAATTAAAAACTGATGGGCCTGGACTATATGAGACCCCAATTATGGGTCGTAAAGTATTTCACAGCCCGTAAATCATGGTTTTATAGAACATCCAAACCCTAATTTTAAGGACTGGGTTTTCCGAACCTGTCTGCGAGTAGTAGAATGAAGTATGACTCATAGAGTAGGTCGTAGAGACCTCAAAACTTGGTCAAAAATTTAGAAAACTTTCCTAGGATGAGCCCCATTCATGACCCATAGTTGTATCTACAGATCATAAAGTTGGCTCATGGAGTGGAGTGCACATTTTTTTACTCCCTGGAAGTGTTGATGAGATGGTGTACAGGTTGTGGAGTAATTTGTGGTCGGTAGAACCAATCATAGAGGCACTTCCTGATGTCTTTTTCAGCTATGAATGGTTGACTTTGCCATACACCTGCATATTCTTCACATCACAAACTATTACCCTATATGCAACCCGCCTAATGTCCAAAGTTACAACCAAAATACAAGAAAAATAAACTACCTACAAGATTAAAAGCTACAAACAAAGCTACAACTACGATTATTATATCAGAAACCTTGAGTTGCCTCCCAAGTAGCACTTGATTTATTGTCGTGGCATGACTTTGACAACTTGGTTACTCAGACTTCACCTAGTCACTAAACTTAATTCTTCAAATCATCTGGCCTCTTCAAAGACTGATAGATATTGAAGACAACTTCTTCATCGTTCAATCTAAACCTGAGTTAACCAGCTTCCATATCCACCAGTGCTCACCAATGCCTAGGAATGGTCTTCCCAAGATGATTGGAATGTTGAAGTTGACTTCTTATTCTAGGATCACAAAGTTTGCAAGGAATATGAACTTTTCAACCTTAACAGGCATATCATATAGTATTCCCATAGGCTTCTTCAATGTGTGGTCAGCCATCAACTATTGTATGTTCGTTGGAGTAGGGGTTTCTAGTTCTAGCTTCTTGAATACCTCAAGGTGCATTTGAAAAATGTTGGCACCAAGATCACATTATTCTCTTGTGAACTCCGTATCTCCAATGGTGCAGGGGACGGTAAAAGCATCGGGATCTTTTCACTTTTGGACCAAGGGCCTCAGAAAAATTGCACTGCAATATTGAAGCTCTTAAGAGAGCTCTTGACTCATAGTGTGCTTCTTTTTAACCAAGTCCTTCATGTACTTAACATACCCCAACATCTTCCCTAACTCCTTAATGAGAGGGATATTGATGGAGAGTTGTTTCAGCATAGAGAGAAAGTGTTTGAACTTGCCTTCCTCCTCCCTCTTTTTAATTCTTTGAGGGAAAGGAGGAGGAGGCCTAGGAATGTTCTTCAGCTTCTGTGGTGCATCTGCAGCTTCACTCACCCCATCCTTGCCATGGTCATCTTTGGTATCCACATCCTTGACCACAACTGTCTCCTCTCGAACATCATCCTCATCAACTGGCATAGGAGGATCAATGGTGTTTTTGCCATCACGATTGGTAACCGTCACACACTGCCCTTCATTCTTACGATTTTGAACTATGTTGCTAGGTAGTTTACTCCTCAGATGCTGATTAAGCTAAGTCGACACTTGACCAAACTATTGCTCAAGCTATTTGATGGAAATAGAATGAGACTCAATTTTTTTATTTATACTAGAGATCACAGATTTCATCCCCCTCAGAGTCTCATCCTGTGTCTCATCTTTCTTCAACAAATGATCTACCATCTCTTTAACCCTTGAGCTACTCGCACCTGTGTGTGGTTGTGTGGTGGAACATAAAGAACATTTCTTTAACCATCTTTGCGGCCCCAATCTGTTTCTCTATCTTGGTCCCTATTCCTGTCATAGTACCATCCACAGTTATCTCTGAAAGATCCATCTCAATTGATGTTCCGACCTTGGTTTCCTCGACCTTAGTGCCAATAATCCTGATTGGACCTTTGGGCGTTGGTCCAAAAATGCCCCATTTGATTAGCAATAAGATAAGTTTCCTCCTCATAGTAGGGATCATCATACATGGTTGTGCGATGAGGCTGATGAGCAACTGCATTGACTTGTTCCTGATTCTGCTTCATCAACACCTCTATGTATATATAGATTCGGGCAAGCTCTTACATAATCTCTTTATTTATTGTAGCTTGCTCCGAACCAATACTGATAATGCAAGAACTATTAATAGATGCTCTATCTCTTTGCCCCTATGCATGATTTGTCTTTACCACTCTCTCTATCCTTTCAGTAATCCTTGCAAATGGTTAATCTAAGAACATGCCCCCCATAATGGAATCAACACAAGCTTGACTATTTTCATCAAGGGCACTGTAGAAGATCTCTACCAAGGCATCATCAACAATTTTGTGGTACGGGACATTCCTCAAGCACTGAATAAACTGCTCCCATGTAGTACTGATCGAGTCCCTAGGAAGTTGCTCAAAGTTATTGATCTGATCTTTCAACCTGAGCTTCTTTGATTTCAGTAAGTACCTTTCCAAAGAGGCCTTCTATAGTTCAGCTCAACTGGTGATCGAACTCTTTGGGAGCTCAGATAGCCATAGTTTTGCATCGCCTGTCAGAGATAATGGGAAGACACGAATTCCTACAACATCCATGGACAGATTCTATGTTCCCATTACACTCTTGCAGAAAAATGTGAAACGACCCCAAAAAGTGCCTAAAAATGTGCCTCGGAAGTGCCAAGAATCGTAATTTTGATATATATCAAAATCTATGTGCAACATCAATAATCCAACTTCCTATTCTTGATTAAGGGGGTCAAATTAAGTGGGGAATGGGTCTAACCCTGATTTTAAAGCAAATGAATCACCATTTCAATTTCCCAAAAATGAATTTCCAAATAGCTCTCCGCGCCACTAGCGCAACGCGCTAAGGGCGCACCATAGTGTACAAGTTGCCTCCGTGGTAGGTCCACATCACTGACCAGATGCAAACCTATATATTTTGTTGCCAGTGATTTTATCTCGGTCCAAGTCTTTTGGGTCTTGGGCCTAAGTCCTATCATGCGTGAAAATACCTATACTTAGCCATATTTCACCGTCATATCATACTAAACATTCCTCAATACTCACTCAAAACACTTAAACAAATATTTCACCCTAAATTCAAGTCCCAAAACTCAATCTGGATCTTAAGGTTTTCATTCAAGCCTCCATTTTCAATCTTCTTCAAGGATTCTCCGAAGTCAAGGTATCTGGGTTTCAACCATTAGGTCCTTTCACCCATAGTGCCCAAGCTTCTTTTTTACCTAAAATAAATGTTACTAAGTTGATTTACATATGGGTTTTCTATTATGAATTTGACTATGGACTATGTTGGAGTTTTATAAAAGTGTGACTGTTTTGGCATCTTTTGAGCTATGAATCTTTGATTTATCTTGAGATTTGATGAAGGGTTTTGATGCATATTGTATGATGATGTTACCAAGTATTACTTGGTGGGATCAATTACTTCAAAATTCCTTGCATGATTTCACTCTTTAGTTGCATGGATTTATACTAGCATTACACATCCACCAAGTGTTTGATAAAATGTCTGATTTAGGGTTCTTGAGTTATTGATGATATATTACATGACCTATGACTTGTATGACTTCATGATGATGAAAGGATGGTATACATGTGTTGATTTCTTGAAAAGTATCTATAGTGTTAGAAGTTGATCAATTGCCTCGTTCTAGGGGTAGTAGGCCCGAACTACCTTGTTGGGGGGTACGTACCTCAATTGCCTCGCTCGGGAGGTAGTAGGCCCGTGCAGCCTTGTTGGGGGTTTGTACCTCAATTGCCTAGCTCGGGAGGTAGTACGCTTGTGCTACCTTGTTAGGGGTATATACCTCAATTGCCTCACTCGAGAGGTAGTAGGCTCGTGCAACCATATTGGGGGATTTGTACCTCAATTGCCTCGCTCGGGAGGTAGTAGGCCCGTGCAACCATGTTGAGGAGTTTGTACCTCAGTTGCCTCTCCAAGGAGGTGGTAGGCCTTGGTTACTATTGATGGTATCTTCCTACACAAGTAATATGTTCGATAAACAAGCATGTTTACCTCAAGCATCACTCATGCATGCCATATTGTTATATGTTCATCTATTTCCCACTTCTACATTTTGACTATGTTGTCTATATATTGTTGCATTGCATCCTACATACTTAGTACATTCAAATGTACTAACGCATACTCTATGCCTACATGATGTAACTATGTAGGAACTAGAGCCCCACTTGATCATCCTCCTCCTCTTCGTGGCTAGTACGACTTCTCTACAAAGCAAGCGATGAGTCCTTAACTTTGGGGACAATGACTTGATCTTATGCTATGTATAAATACTATCTTTCCTATTTATTTTTTGCTTGAATATGAGGGTGATCCTGGTATCTTGTCTTGGCCCACGTTAAGTTCTATGTTTAGAGTTGTTGTTTGACAAGATATGTATTGATGCTATGAGCCTTGATTCTCTTTACTCTGATGTTTTATGCTAGAAAAGATGTCCCTTAGCCCCAGTTATCCCTATTTCTATCTTTTATGGTTATTTTATTGCTTCCACGACCAAGGATGTGTAATGATATGTTAATAGGCCTGCTTGGGGTCCCTTCGGGTTCCTTATGTGTCGTGTCACATCTAGGCCCTAGTCTTGGGTCGTGACAAAATGCAACGTTATGTAGATGGCTATGAGAATCCTCCGATGATAGTCCCACAAACAACCCACAGTTTTGTAGCATCTGAAGAAACCCACTCGAAACCATGAACTTTGTGTCAGCCGATTATGGTGGCAACACAATAGCTCTAGTCACCTCCATAGCCATAGGATTCAGCCAATATTGATTCCACTGATAAGCATTGGCATTGAAATCCTGCGGCTGGTGAGCAATATACTCAGGAGGAGGTGGGTTTTCATTGTCGACATTCTCATCCTCATTCCTGTTCAGAGCTGCATTCTCCGCGTTGTTGGCATTATCTTAATCCATTCTCCTCAATGTTCATTGGATCTCTGATTCAAACGGAGTTAGGGGTTTGCCTCGACATTGTGTGTTGGGCATACACTACACTTACACCCTTAAAAGAACCAAAAATAACAAAAAAATATAAAATGAGGTAAATAAGAATTAATTCCCAAATCACTTGAATTAAACAAGTCTAGCCATATTCCCCGGCAACAGTGCCAAAATCTTGATGCCACCCAAGCTACACGTCCTTTTTTAGGATAAAGTGGTCTTTGTCAAGATATAGAATCTAACCAAGGTTATGTTCGAACCCAAGGGAATATGGTAGACTTAGAAGATCTAATTATATAATTTGGGTCCCTAAATGGGGGGTTTGATAATAACTAATGAAAGTAATGCTAAACTAAAATAAGTGTTCAAACGATATGGAGGAAACTAGGGTATTATATTAATATCACCAGATAACCTAATTCTTTTCTAGTGTGTAGTATGCAGAACAGTAAATTAAGTTCACCAAACCCTTTGTCCCAAGCAAGAGGCAAATTTTACTATGTGACTTAGTCCATCTCCGCGGTGTGACATTACTAACCCTTACCTATTGTCCCAGTACAATATCCCTTTGGCCCAGTTCGGTTGATTAGATGAGAAAACATCAATTGAATCCTATTAATTAATCTCATTTCCTATTCATTAATACCTTGATCAATTCAGTAACACTAGGAGGGTTCTAATATTGGCCACCACTAGAAAACATGCAAAACAAAGAGAGTTAATTAATACATGCATGCACACTTTTCAAGAAATTCATGGTTCCCACAACCCTAGTTGTGGATTTTAGCTACTTATGATTGGTGTAGATGCATGATTTATGAATTTGAATAACATAATAGAGCACTTACACAATTGAATTAAGTACAAGTAACCCCAAACTTCAATGAAAATTGCAAGATTGTAAATTGAATATGAATCAAAGTATACAAGTGTTTCTCAAAACTCTCTAATATTTTTCTCTACTTTATCTCACTATTTTTCTACTAACTATTCGAACACTCCAGGAAAAATAACCTAAAAGCCTATTTATAATATTTAAAATACAAGTCCTAAATAAAATAGGATAACTTGGTCGGCATGCCTTACGAGATACTCTACGGGCCATATAGTATTTTACGGCCCGTATTCGGGCTTTCACACTTTATTGCAGCACTTTTGAACTTGGATTTTATGACACTCCTCTATGACCCGTAAAAGGTTCTATGGCCCGTAAGGGGTTTCGTCTGATGAAACTTCAGAAAGTGCTCCTTCTTTGATCCTCAAGGCACTAGACTTAATCTACGACTCATAAAATGTTTCATGACCCATCATTAAATTTGTAGAACAACCTTCAAAAATCTACACCTTACTGGAATTGTACACGAAACCTTATTCACGACCTGTAGAATACTCTTCGGCACGTAAAAGGTCTCATACATCCTCTAAATCAGCAACTTCTGCATATTCTTACCAAAATCAATGCCAAACCTAAAATCCTGCAAACCAAACATAAAAAGCATAAAACGCACTAACATCCCATTTATAACACATAAAATTCCAAGTTTTAAGCATCAACAGTATTATATTTTGATAGCACATTAACTGGTTCTACAGGATGTATGTCAAACTATGACCCATACACTGACTCATAGAACACTTCCAGCAAGTAAAGTTTTATGCACTCCAGTCCATGAGCCTACTTTACGGCCCATAGATAAAATTATGGGTCGTGAAAAGGACTCATAGACCCCTGGTAAGTTTTCTCCTATTGACTGAGTGATGAGGGTTCTATGACCTACTTTACGAGTCGTATTTCACTATATCGCTCATAGACGGGTTCGTAAAATCCATCTCCCAAACTAGGGTTTAAGTAGTCTACAAAATCGTGATCTATGAGTCTTTAAATTTTTTGCGACCCATAATCAGGGTCTTGTACTATCTAGGCCCAATTACTTGAACTGACCCGGTCAAAGTATAAAAAGGGGTCAAATAAGTTTGAACCCCACCTTTCACAAAACATTCACAAAATACCAGACCCTTCTACCCTATTTCGATCACCATCAAACCATCACCTTATTTTTTCGGCCACATTCTAGCGACCTAGGGTTTGCCCCTCCTCGAATTCCTCCAATTTTCCCATCTTTTGCTCAAATTTGGTAAGTTCTTGGCCCCAAAATCCTTTTAATACTGAAATTGATATGAATAGATTATAATTGATGGAATCATAGTCCAATGGTTATGGGTTTCAATTTGTGATTTCCTTTATGTGTGCTTGGGGTATAATTTTGAATAAAGTGTTGCCGGTGTTTGAATAGTGTTAAATGCCAAAAAATGTGTATTAGGCCACGTTTTGTGTATTTGAATAATGTTTTTTGAAAACCATGTCGTCATATGTCGTTCGACTTGAATAGACTACGTAGCTCGAAAAATGATGTGTGATTACATGTATGTGCCTTGATGTTTAAACATTCAAATGGGGTCATTTTGCAAAATAAACATGTAAAATAAAAATTAATGAGGTTGTGTGTGATCATTACATGAGGGGTAATCAGAATTTATGAAATCAAGTGGGATTGCATTTCCAAAATCTCTGGATATTTCATATTACGAGGGCCTTCTACGGCCCGTTGAACATTCCACAAGCCGTACCTGCCCCTCGTACTAAATTTCAGAAACTTGAAGTTTCTAGGATATATCATACGTGACCTTCTACGAGTCATACTTTAATGTACGACTCGTAGATAAGTCTCCTAGGACACTACCCATAGAAAATCAAAACTAGAACCACATCTACGACTCAATTTATGACTTTTGGAATGTTCTACGAGTCGTGAATGATCTCCTAGATGTAATTCTAGTAGCTAAACTTAATGTACCCTATTTTCCACGAGGGCCTTCTACGACTCATAGTTTTCATTACATCCTATAAAAAAGCCTTCGTAGACCAATCTGTACCCAATTAAGATATGTTCTTACTTTTCATTTCTTTACTTTTAAGGTTAATTGTGTGTGCTAAATGTGTGAATTTCCGATGCCATGGCCCCAAAAGCTAGGAAGGATGAGACACGGGCCATAAAGCGACAACTACGAGATGAGATCTCAAAGGATCAGGGCAACTCTGAGGCCAGAGGATCGCTAAAGGAGCTCAGTGTCTAGCCTGACCCAGACACTGAGCGACCATAGACACGGGCTGTCACTAGAAAGGCCAGGCATTCACAGACTCACGCTATTATTGGTCACTCTCCCTAGTCTAAAGAGGAAGACGATAAGGGCAGCAGCTCTATTCAGATGACTCCCTCTAAAGAAAAGTTTGAGTCAAGATCTGGCGACAAGTCGGAGACACAGTCTTCAACAGCACCTCAGGCATCACCTTCACCTCTGGATGCTCTATCTAGATAGTGGTGGGTTGATGCATGCAGGCCATCTACTGGGAGGGCATACAAAAAAATAAGCATAGCCAACTCACTCATTCTATTTTTTAGGAGCCCCGCATCATTACATCAGTATTGGATAGTGTCCCAGGCCTTTAGGCCACTATTACAAGATATAGGCTCCAGTTGCTGGCAGGACCGTCGGGGAAATACTCCCTATCCATGGTTTGAGAGTTCTTTGCATCATATGCCACCACCATTCCAGCTCTCTTCCTAAGGAGAAGAAACCCCTCACTCAGCCCCAGTTGATATATACACAAGTAAGGGGTCGACATATGGATATATCAGAGACTACTATCTATCTGATGTTATTTAGGCCAGAGTTCCCAACCCCCAGGTCTACAGCAGAGTTCGATAGGAGATTGGGGCTGACTTGGGATAAAGCCCTGATGAGAGACCAGGCTTGCAGGGCAAGTTTGATGAGATGGGTTGGTGACCAAATTGTAGAGCAGGGCCCGTACCCTGAGTGGAAAGATACTTTGTCAAAGCCTATCGTAAAGGCCTCACTCAACTTTACTGATAAATTTTGGTGGGCTATGGTGAGATCATAGATCCAGCTCACAATTGCAGATAATACACTGATGTCATACCATGTTTCCAATATCTTCGCTGGCTATGAGATTGACTGGGCTCGCCTGATTGCAGAGCAGATCCATGAGTCGGCCCTGAAGAGGTCCACCTTTATCCCCTTCTCATGTCTGATCTATAGACTCTGAATAGAGTCAGGGGTGGAGATAGTACATTATTTTGACTCCTTGATTTTAGCTGACCCTAGACTCCAGCCTGATAAATGTTGATGACAATCTTGTGGCCCTCTAGAAAGCAATGTGCCCTTCTGCTTAGATGTTCTTTGCGGAGCCACCGCCTGAGACTCCATCCACCACCACTACTACTGCTCCCACTATTGAGAGGCCCCCATAGACTGTGGCTGATATGGAGAGGGGGCCCATTACTACTACTGCCCCAAATGTCGTGACCATACCGACAGCACCGACTAGAATAGTCTATGTTTCAAAATCTTCTATTCAGGCCATGGCATAGAGGCAGGCCCTCACTAAGTCACAGCTAACTAAGTTATTATGGTAGATTTGGCCCTGGATCCACCAGGCCATTTTTGAGGTTGAGGCTCGTATGCAGGCATTCGTGGTTGCCGCTATTCAGGAGAAACATACACCTATGGGTAGTCGTATTGATGTATTTGAGAAGTGATTATAGCAGACCCTCATCTCAGCAAAACCTGTAAATATGACGGTCATTCAAACGGAGATCCAGCAGCTCCGGGTGGATATGACAATAGCATTAACAGCACCAATTGTGTTCCCACTGGCCGATCCCACAAAGCTGGTGGTAGACTTATTTTCTCTGGAGGATATATCATTCACTTCCCTTAGGGAGAGGCCTCGCATTGATGATTCTGATACAATGAAACTACAGACGGGGTTGACAAAGGAGCAGGAGTATGAGCTCGCCAGGATACGCTAGATGCAAGATGAAGAAATACAGCAAGCTCGAGAGCGTTCAAGAGTGAGGGGTGTTAGTCCTTTTGGATATGCTCCTACTACTGAGGAAGCCACCAGGCAGTTTGAGGGTGGTCAGACTCAGCCAGAGACTGGTGCTTTGGTGCCCAGGTATATTCTTTTTTGACACCTATTCTTTACAATTTTATTTTGTCCATTATGGGGTGTGGGTAGTTATAGGCCTCAATGAAGTCTGAGTAATCTCGGCCATTGCTATCCCAGATTTTGAATTCAAGGGGTTTTGTTGCATGTGTTCTTTTTCCCTAAGGATATTTATTTTATGTTGCACTGGCATGTTTAGAATATGTAGGTAGAAGTAGTAGTAGTAGCAGTAGCATATAGTACTGATGTTTATGGCATATGTTTGTTTTTGTGGAAAAAAATGATACCCTCTAAAATTTTTGTTAGTTAGTCTTGATAGCAATCATGCATGTTTGATTGTTTGATAGTGCTTATTCTGATAAGTGAGAATAAATTGTGATGAAAATCATGATCTTAGAGTCTTTGTTAATAGTATAATCAGTTCAATGTGTATGTGAGCTTCCTTTGCTAAAATCTTATGTTGTGTTTCAATTCAGAACTTGCCTTGTTACTCTGGCTTAGACTATAGGTTAATTGGTTAGGAAAGGATCTTAGGCCGTTGTTCATATTAGTCTACTTAACATAAATAACCAACCAAATGTGTAATGTATCTCTTGATCCCAATATTTGAGCCTTGCATGTACCCTATATTTGTAAAAACCTAAGTTACCTAGCCTTGTTAAATGTAAAATCTTGATATTGGCCCGGTTCTTTCTTGAATATTGTGCACCTTGACTGAGGCAAAAAGCTTAAGTAGTGGGTCGCTGCCAAATGTGGTCCTAGTTCATAGGTTGGATATTGTGCACCTTGACTTAGCCAAAAGCCTAAGTTGAGGGTGGCTAGTGTAAGGGTAATCACACAAAATGAGTAGATGCCTAATCAATGAGCTAAAAAGAAAAAAATGATGTGAAAACAAAAGGGAAAAGAGCAAAAGATAAGAGCAAGACACCCAGAAAAGCTTGAAATGGGGGAAGGGGTGAATGAAGTGGAAAAAGACAGTGTTGGTAGGGTAAAAGTGGGGAAAGATGCAGTGTCAAGGAGGGCATTTAGTCACTATGTTCCCAAAAACATCATACCAAAGCCCCCTGAGCCTAAGTTACAAGCCAATAAAGTCCTAAAGTGATCCTACTCCAAGAAGTCGATGGTCATAGTTATGAGTATAGGGGAAAACATATGGTATTGAGCATGGTATTTGAATGTCTTTTTTGAGAGTGAGTGATTTTATGTAGTCCCAAGCAATAAATATGAAAATATCATCATAAGTGGGACAAAACTACTAGAATACAACACTTTTAATGCTCAAAACTTGGAATTTTGTGTGTTCTCAATGCGATTTTAGTTGGTTTAAGTATTTCCATAGGATTATAAGTTGGCCTTGATTTTGGGAAAAATTGTAGAAGTTGCTGATTTTTGTTGTTATACGAGACCCTCTACAGACATAGATCATTCTATGGGCCTTAGGGTGGTTTTGTGAACAATTCCAATGAGGCATTGTTTTTTGAAGTTTATTCCATGAACATGCAAATGAGCCATAGAAGGTTTTATGAGTCGTAGAAGATGATTCGTGTCTTGAGGATTAGAGACTAGGACTTTCTAAAGTTTCATCAGATGAAATACCCTTTACGGGTAGTAAACCGCTTTACGAGTTGTATAGGGGTGTCGTACAATTGAAGTCCAAATTTCCAGCAGTTGAGTACGAGACCCCAATTACGGGTCGTGAAATGCAATACAGGCCATAAACCCTTTCGTATGGCGTGCCGACCAATTTTTTTATTTTGTTTAGAACTTGCATTTTACTTATTATAAATAGATTTTTAGATTATTTTTCATAAGTTTTCCCCTAGTACTCAAACAACTCAATATTTAGAGAGAGAAAATTGTAAGATCATATTGGAGAGTCTTTGAGAACACTTGTATTTGAATTTCATCTTTAAGCTTGTGATTCTTATTGAAGTTAGATTTTCTTGTTCATAATTCTATTCTACAAGTGTTCAATTATGTTTTCTCAATCCATAATTCTTGCATCTACACAAAGCATGAGTAGTTAATCCACAACTAGGGTTATGGGAACCATGAAGAACTAACAATGTAAAACCAGATAATTCATAATTCTTGGAAGGTGAATATGCATGTATTAATTAACTCTCTTTATTTTTCTTGTTTTCTAGTGGTGGCCAACATTAGAACCTGCCTAGTGTTACTGACTAGACCAAGATATGAATGAATAGAAAAGAGATTAATTAAAAAGATTCGATTGATGTGTTCTCATCTAACTAACCAACTAGACCAAGGGGAGGTTGTACTAGGACTGATGGGTAAGGGTTAGTAATGCATACTATGGAGATGGGCCAAGTCATATAGTGAAATTCACCTCAGACCTTTGACCAAAGCACTTTATGAACATAACTTACCGTTCTGATATACACTAGAAAAGAATTAGGTTATCCGGTGATACTGAGTTAGGGAATCATGGGAAACACAATACCCTAGTTTCTCTCCATATTGACTAATCTCTTCTGATAGTTTATTTATATTCTTTATTGATTATTGCAAACCCCCTTTTTTGGGCAAGTACATTTGTTAACCATTCGAATTGCAATCGATGAATTCTTTTGAGTCTACGTATTCCCTATAGGTTTGACCCTACCTTTGTTAGGTGTTATTTCTAATAGCAACCGCTTTATCCTTTAAAAAGGAGGTGTATCTTGGGCAACGTCAAGATTTTGGCACTGTTGCCGAGGAATACGGCTACACTTAGTGAATTCATAAGTAATTCGGGTGTTAATCCTTAGTTCACTTATCTTACTTTTGTTTGTTGTTTTTTATTCTTATTCAGGGTGTAAGTGTAGTGTATGCCCAACACTCAGAGTCAAGGAAATTCCTTAACTCTGTTTGACCCAGAGATCCACAGAACATTGAGAAGAATGGCCCAAGACTATAACACCCCACATCTTACATTTACTATTCCTATGCAAAGGGAACATCATATAGTTTGGTCAAATCAGCATCCCATTTTAAAAAGTGCTTAAGTTTCATATTAGAGGACTATGTGTACATGTAACATTTAAGATGAGTGAGTGTATATATGTTTTAAGTCAAATTGAGGAGATTGAGGCCTTAAATGAAGTGAGAGAAGTGAGGTACTTGTAGGACTTAGGAAGCTAGTAGGTGAGTCACCTATGTACTATGCTTAACTAGGCTAGGTAGATGGAGAAGAGGCCCAACACCAAAACTGTCCAAGACTGATAATGAATAAAGTCTGTGTTAAGGGTGTAATTTTAGCCCATGTTTTAGCATCATAAATGGACAACATTTTCAGCCAAGATGAATAAAAAGGTCCCAAGTACATTCACAATTCACTTGGTGATTTGGGCCCAAACAAAGTGAAGGAAAAAAGAGAAAAGTGGGCAGCCAAGGCCCAACAAATTAAGACCTATTTAGGCCCAAGTGAAAAGGCCAAGTTGTTGCATCACCACATTGATAAAATAAGGCTTAAAATACAAGAGTAAGTCATCCCATATTGTCCCTTTAAAAAGGATTAAACATAGCTCCTTAAGTCATTTAACTTGGACAAGAAAATCTAATTTTGCTAAGTCCTTTTTGCTCTGTTTCAACTCATACAAAGCAACCACAAGAAACCTTACTAAGGTTCTTAAAGCATCTCTAAACCTTGAAGGTAAAGGTAAGTAAAGATACTTGTATATTTAGCATGGTTTCTTCATGAAAAATAAGAGACTAGGTTGGTTATACTTGTGCTAAAATTTTGGACAGCATGAGTTTCAAAGATTGTTGTACACTTTTCTTGTTTATTTGGAAGCTTTACTCTTCTTGGATGGATTGATTATGAAGGGAGGTTGTTGTTATTAATGAGTTTTAGTTATGTAATGATGTAGAAAGATCGCTGCATCATTTTGTTCTACGTAAACAATCGAGTTTTAGTGTGCTATCCTAAATGTGTTGTTAGTAGAAATTGCAGGCTGATTAATTGAGGACTATTGTCTCACGTCCTCCACCTATTTTGAGAACTATTTTTGGGTTGTTATTTTGTGTAAGTATTGTGAGAACAGTTTGGTTGAAGTTGATACAGGTTTAGAATTGTTAACGACAAAATGTAGTGAAGGGACATAATGTGATACTACCTACTTGTATGTTGTGTATAATTGTTATGTGTTGTGCTTTATGGGCTGTTGTGAGACTATAATGGAACTAAAACAAGCTACACATGATATGTATATGAGAATGTGTATTAGAAAATATGATTAGAGGTAGAAATGTTAAAACAATATGCTCGGATTGATAATTACACGCTTGCTGCCCAAGTGCTGTTTCTTTATGAGATTGGGCTACCAAGGTGTGTTTATTAGCTACTGATACTACTTTTATCACCTACTATATTGTAGATAAGTATTTGAGGGAAAATGAGGTTACTTCGAGGTAATATTGAGGTCGTACAAAGAGGTATGTAAGGCTACTCGATTTCGTATTACTTTGCATGAAATCTAGATTCTTCCTTGGCACATAAAAGCACTTACCAACTCTAACATACCTAATAACCATGTCTCCACTCTATCACATGTTCATATGCTCCCATACATAGTCATTGCAAATCTATGTACATACTTAGGTAACAAGATACATGAGTTTTTTCGCTAAACAAAATTCATGAGTTATTTCATCTCCTACGCATTTCATTATTTGTGTAACCTACTCCTTTTATTATGGTATTATCTTGTATGGTCATTTATATGTCACAGGTCCTATAGCTCTAATATTATGACCACCAAAAGTATCATCTTAAAAGTAAACAACAGATAAAGTAAGTTTCTTATTGATGGGTGGTAGCCCAGGGGTGGAAGAATCACCTAGCATGGGTCGATCCCATTACGAGGGGTATCCCAGGGGTGAAAGGAAAGCCTAGCATGGGTCGATCCCGAAATTGATTTACCACTAATCAACTAGTCATTTGCATTATATATTGTGCACAAATTATATAGTAAATAAAGGTAAAGTAATAAAAAGCACATAAAGTACATGACTCCAACAATATGACTAAAGGTGGTCTATTATCCTTATAACAGTGCATGATTTCATTTGAGTTCTTACTTCATATATAGTATTCCTTGCCTTATATATTCAATTCATGATCTCATACTAACGTGCCTTACAGGGGATTTGTATTTCATGTTGCAGGTATAGGTGCTAGTAGATCTCCCCAGTAGGAGTACAGGTATCCAGTTGTTATACTAAGCTTCAGATTGCTTTGGGGCTTTGTGTGTCTAGATATTATATTTTTGTATTATATAGTTAGTCATGAGGCAGGTCCTGTCCTGACCTTTACCTGATACTTTTCCTTATCTAGAGGCTTTGTCGACAATGTAAATTGGAGTGTTGTTATGACTCATACTTTAAACATTGTGGCTCCAATAGCCTAGTCATATGCATTTCCTTTTAGGTTGTTATTATTATCTAACTTCTTGAATGCAAGATGGATATTGAAACCCCTTACAATGTTCATAGCAAGTGCATAGTTATATGTTGGTTCTTGTTGCCGATAATTAGTTCTCCCAAGCCTTATTGGCAACGAGTGCTAGTCCACCTTCATGGAACTTTAGGGCATAACAAAAGTGGTACCAGAGCAGGTTTTCCTAGGGAGTATACAAAGATATGTCTATGTAGAGTCTTATTTATGTATGTGTTGTGTACAACATTTATAAGAAGGAAGCTACGAGGCATTTAGGAGTTTTCACTTTCTTTTCATTCTTTAGATCATGCCATAGAGCCAAGCGTAATAGATGGATTGTGTCTAACCTCTAAATTGTTTTATACCGCAAGTATGCGTGAAACTAGGAGAAACAAAGGCAAAGGTAAGGAAGTAGAAGTGGTTGTTGGTACATCCAGTCGGGTGAGACAATGAAATGAGACTTAAGATGAGTCTCTGTCGTAGACATCTCCAACTCCTCCAGCTCCTGATGAACCAAGAAGTAGTGAAATTCCCCCAGAACCACCTATCAATGCTACCGTGCAGGATCTAAGATACCCAATAAAGCTATTGACTCGTATAGTTATTGACCAAGGTTAAAGACAAGAAGGCCCAGTTATAGGTGCAGGTGGTGCGATAGGGCAGCTAGCACGAGGATATGTGACTTAATTTGGACCCTCCATCCTTCACTAGGTTGGATCCTAATGAATATCCACAAGATTTTATTAATCAGATCCAACACAATTTAGATGTTATGCATGTGAGTGTATAAAAGTTGTTGAGTTAGCAACATACAGATTGAAGGGTGCGGTTATATTGTGGTATGAAGCTTCCAAGCAATCCAAGGATATGGGTGCACCTCCAACTACCTGGAAGGAGTTCAAAGAGGCATTTCTTGACCATTACTTGCCATTAGAGATCCGAGAGGCTCGTTCCGATCAATTCTTGAATCTCCAGCAAGGGATTATAACTGTGAGGAAGTATAGCCTTCAATTTAATTCCCTGTCCAGGTATGCTCCTAATGTAGTTGCTACTATGGCAGATAGAGTTCATCGATAAGTGGATAGATTGGATTCGTATTTGGTTAGAGACTATAACATTGCTTCCCTGAATAAAGACATGGAAATAGCGAGGATGCAAGATTTTGCATAGAAACTAGAGGATCAAATGCAAAGGATAAGGACACAAGAGTTAGAACAGGGGCAGTCTAAGAGGGACAGATCTACGGGGTAATTTATGCCATCCCAAGTTGATCTTAAGCCTCGATTTGCTAATAGACCACCTAGGACATCATTCTCCTACTCTGCAACTAGTGCCCCACCACAACTCTAAGGGTATAGAAGTAATCAGTTTGGTCAAAGAAGTGAGGGACAAAGGGAACAGACAATATTCAGAAAGCCAGCAAATTACTCCTAGGCAGCCTTGCAAACAATATGGGAGAAGTCACTTAGTCACATGTTATGTTGGGATAGATGTTTGTTATTGGTGTGGTGTGCTAAGGCATATGATAAGAGAATGCCTGAGGAGACGTATGGGTGATATAGCACAATCTATTGGGTCAGTTTTTGCATCATAATCATGAGTTCCTCTATTAGGTAAGGGTTAGCAAGCACCTACAGGTCATGGTAGAGGTGTTAGAGGGGCAGCTAGCTCTACCGGAGTCCAGAATCGCACTTATGCTCTGGGGAGTCGGCAAAATTTGGAAGCTTCACCCGATATGGTCACAGGTAAATTGTCCATCTTTTCACATAATGTATATGCATTAATTGACCCTAGTTCTACACTATCATATATTACCCCACTAGTTGCTAGGAAGCTTAAGAGAACACCCAAATTATTGAACAAACCATTTGAAGCGTCTATACCAACCGATGAATCTATTATGGCTATAAAGGTTTACTATGACTGTGTAGTAACTATTTGTAACTGTGACACATTGGCTGACCTTATTGAGCTAGAAATGGTATAATTCGATATTATAATGGGTATGGATTGGTTAGCTTCTTACTATGACACCATGGATTGCCGAACTAAGAGAGTTTACTTTCACTTTCCAAATGAGGTAGTTCTAGAATGGGAAGGCAATGTTGGAGCACTAAAGTATATCTCTTATTTTAAGTCAAGAAAGATGATTTCTAAGGGATATATATGTCATTTAGTTAGAGTGAGGCATATGGAGGCAGAATCACCAACTCTTCAACCAGTTCTAGTAGTGAATGAATTTGTTGATGTGTTCCCTGAAAATCTTCCAGGTTTACCTCCAGAACGAGAAGTAGATTTTGGTATTGACTTACTTCCAAGAACTCAACCTATTTCCATCCCTCCATATTGACTCGCCTTGGTAAAATTACGTGAATTAAAGGAGCAGTGAAAAGACTTATTGGAGAAGGGTTTTATAAGACCTAGTATGTCCCCTTGGGGTGCACTAGTGTTATTTGTGCATAAAAAAGATGGCACCTTGAGAATGTGTATCGACTACTGAAAATTGAATAGGGTGACAATTAAGAACAAATACCCTCTCCCCAGGATTGAGGACTTATTCGATCAATTACAGGGTGCCAAAAGATTTTCGAAAATTGATTTGAGATTAGGTTATCACCAACTGAGAGTAAAGGAGAAAGATATACCCAAGACAGCTTTCAGGACATGCTATGGTCACTTTGAATTTCTTGTTATATCATTTGGGCTAACGAATGCACCAGCAGTTTTTATGGATTTAATGAACAAGGTATTCAAGACATTCTTGGATATGTTCGTGATAGTATTTATAGATGATATTTTGGTATATTCAAGATCAGAAGAGGAACATGCAAATCACTTACAACAGGTATTACAAGTTCTTCGTGATTGACAGTTCTATGCCAAGTTTTCTAAATGTGAATTTTAGTTAAAATCAGTGGCATTCTTGGGTCATATTGTCTCCGATGAGGGAATAAGGGTTGATTCACACAAGATAAAGGCAGTGAAAGATTGGCCAAGGCCAACAACACCCATGGAAGTTCAGAGCTTCCTAGGCTTGGCAGGTTATACAGAAGGTTTATCGAAGGTTTTTCTTTTATTTCTGCACCTCTAACAAAGTTGACACATAAAGCAACTAAGTTCCAATGGAATGATGCATGAGAAAGGACCTTATAAGAGCTAAAAAATAAGCTAAGCTGAAAAATAAGCTAACTTCACCATCTGTGCTAGTACTTCTAGAAGGCACTGAAGGGTATGCAGTGTATTGTGATGCTTCAGGAGTTGGCTTAGGGTGTGTACTGACACAGCATAGTAGGTTTAATTGCTTATGCCTGTAGACAACTACGACCGCATGAGAAAAACAACCCAACACATGATCTTGAACTAGCAGTAGTTGTGTTTGCTCTGAAAATATGGTGTCGCTATTTGTATGGGGTTCACGTTGATTTATATACTGATCATAAGAGTTTACAATACATTTTTAAGCAGAAAGACCTAAATTTAAGATACCAGAGATGGCTAGAGCTAATAAAGGATTATGATGTTGATATACTATACCATCCAGGGAAAGCAAATGTGCTAGCCTATGCTTTAAGTCATAAGGCAATCAAGAATATTAGTGACCAGACCATGAGAAATCAAGGAACGGCTGAAGATCTATGTCAACTAGCCAGTTTGGGAGTTTGCCTTCTTGAAACTCCAAAAGAAGGGGTTGTTGTGCATAATGTTGCGGAGTCTTCATTGATAATGGTGGTGAAATAAAAACAGTTTGAGGACCTTTTCTATAATGACTTAAGGAAAAGGAGAGTCAAGGTACGATGAAAGGCTTTGAACTTACACAAAATGGAATACTTTATTACCAAAATAGATTATGCGTACCTGATATCAATGCACTAAGAAGGAGAATAATGGAAGAAGCCCATCATTCGAGATATTCTATCCATCCAGGATCAACTAAGATGTATCATGATCTAAAGGAAATGTTTTGGTGGGGAGGCATCAAAAAGGACCTAGCAGAATTTGTTGCGCAACAAATAAATTACCAGTAAGTCAAAGTAGAGCACTAAAAGTCGAGAGGTTATATATAATATATAGAGCTTCCAACATGAAAATGAGATGTGATAATATGGATTTTGTTACTGGGTTGCCTCGCTCATTTCAAAAGTTTGACTCCATATGGGTAATAGTTGATCCACTCACAAAGTCAACACACTTCTTGCTAGTTAAGATTGGTTATACAACTTAAGAGTATGCAAAGTTATACCTCAAAGAGATAATCAGGCTACATGGGGTACCAATCTCCATTATATCTAATCGGGGAGCTCAATTCACCACAAAGTTTTGGGAGTCCTTCCAAAGGAGTTTAGGGACACAGGTGAATTTGAGTACAGCTTTCCACCTTCAAACAAACAGTCATTCCAAAGGAGTTTAGGGACACAACTGAATTTGAGTATAGCTTTCCACCTTCAAACAGACGGTCAAGCAGAATGCCCTATTTAAATAGTTGAAGATATGTTACAGGCTTGTGCATTAGACTTAAAGGGTAGTTGGGTGGACCATTTGTCACTTATTGAATTTTCCTATAATAATATCTATCATTCAAGCATCAACATGGCACCTTATGAAGCTTTGTATGGAAGAAAATGTAGGTCGCCAATTGGATGGTCTGAAATGGGTGAAACCACCTTGCTTAGACTAGATCTAGTACAACAAGCCATGGAAAAAGTTAGGGTAGTACAACAGTAGCTAGAAGCAGGCCAAAGTCATCACAAATTATATGCGGATGCTAGGAGGAGAGAATTGGAATTCTCAGTAGGAGATTAGGTATTCTTAAAGATGTCCCCAACGAAAGGTGTTATGAGATTTGGTAAGAAGAAAAAACTATGCTCACGTTACATAGGCCCATATAAAATTATTAAGAGGTTCAAGCAGGTTGCATTTGAATTAGAGCTACCCCAAGAGCTTTCAATGGTTCATCCAATTTTTCATGTCTCAATGCTTTGAAAATGAATAGGTTACCCTCCCGTATCACTCCTATTGGAGATGTGCGGGTTACAGAAGATCTCACCTATGAAGAGGTACCTATTGCTATTTTGGATTGTCAAGTTAAGAAGTTAAGGAATAAAGAAATAGCTTCAGTAGAGGTACTCTAGAAAAACCAGCAAGTAAAAGAGATAACATGGGAGGCTAAGAAAGCGATGAAATCTAAGTACCCTTACTTATTTGAAGCTAAAGAGAAAGTGCAACATGCAGAGTTGGGGCATTAATAGGTACGAGTGTTTGCATACTTGTTGTGTTGTCAAAAGTTTGTTTATGTACATGTTTGAACTTGGTTAAGCTATCCAATTATGCTAACATCAAGGACGAACGTTCCTAGGGGGAGGATGTGACACCCCACATCTTACATGTACTATTCCTATGCAATAGAACATGATATAGCTTGGTCAAATCAACACCCATTTTTAAAAAGTGCTTGAGTTTCAGATTAGAGGACTATGTGTACGTCTCACATTAAAGACGAGTGAGAGTATATATATTTTAAGTCAAATTGAGGAGATCACAGCCTTAAATGAAGTGAGATCAGTGAGGTGTTTGTAGGACGTAGGAAGCTAGTAGGTGAGTCACATATGTACTTAGCTTAACTAGGCTAGGTAGACGGAGACGAGGCCCGACGCCAAATCTGTCCAAGTCTGATAATGAATAAAGTTTGTGTTAAGGGTGCAATTTTAGCCCGTTTTTTAGCATCATAAATAGACAACATTTGCAGCCCAAGATGAATAAAAAGGGCCCAAGTACATTCACAATTCACTTGGTGATTTGGGCCAAAACAAAGTGAAAGGAAAAAGAGAAAGTGGGCAGCCAAGGCCCAACAAATTAAGACCCATTTAGGCCCAATGAAAAGGCCAAGTTGTTGCATCCCCACCTGGATAAAATAAGGCTTAAAATACATAAGTCGGCCAAAATTGTTCTTTTAAAAAGGATTAAAAACAGCTCCTTAAGTCATTTAACTTGGACAATAAAAATCTTCTGAGTTCTTTTTGCTATCTTTCAACTCATACAAAGCAGCCACAAGAAACCTTACTAAACTCTTAAAGAAGCTCTCAACCATAAAGGTAAACGTAAGTAAAGATAATTATTTATTTAGTATGGTTTCTTCATGAAAAATAAGAGACTAGGTTGGTTATACTTGTGCTGAAATTTTAGACAGCATGTGTTCCAAAGATTGTTGTACACTTTTCTTGTTTATTTGGGAGCTTTACTCTTCTTGGTTGGATTGATTATGAAGGGAGGTTATTTTTCTTAATGAGTTTTAGTTCTGTAATGATGTAGAAAGGTCGCTGCACTATGTTGTTCTACGTAAACAATCGATTTTTAGTGTATTATCCTAAATGTGTTGTTAGTAGAAATTACGGGCTAATTGATTGAGGACTATTGCCTTATATCCTCCACCTAATTTGGGAAAAAGACTTTTTCTATGTGTAAATATTGTGAGAACAGTTTGGTTGAAGTTCGTACAGGTTTAGAATTGTTGACATCGAAATGTAGCAAAAGGACGTAATGTGATGTTGCCTACTTGTATGTTGTGTATACTTGTTATATGTTGTGCTTTGTGGGTTGTCGTGAGACTATTATGGCACTAAAACAAGCTTCACATGATATGTATATGAGAATGTGTATTAGAAAATACGATTAGAGGCAAAAAGTTTGAAAGAATACACTCAGATTGATAATTACACGCTTGTTACCCATGTGTTGTTTTTTATGAGATTAGGCTGCCAAGATATATTTTAGCTGCTAATGCTAGTTTTAACACCTACTATATTATAGATAAGTATTTGGGGGAAAAGGAAGTTACTTCGAGGTAATAATGAGGTCATACAACGAGGTATGTAAGTCTACTCGATTTCATAGTACTTGACATGAAATTTAGATTCTTTCTTGGCACATAAAGGCACTTACCAACTCCGACATAGCTAATAACTATGTCTCCACTCTATCACATATTCATATGCTCCTATACGTAGTCATTGCAAATCTGCGTACATATTTGAATACAAAGATACATGAGTTCTTTTGCTAAACAAAGTTCATGAGTTGTTTCATCTCCTACGCATTTCATTATTTGCGTAACCTACTCCTTTCATTATGGTATTGTCTTGTATGGTCATTTACATGTCACAGGTCCTACAACTCTAATATTATGACCATCAAAAGAATCATCTTAAAAGTAAACAAAAGATAAAGTAAGTTTCTTATTGATGGATGATAGTCCTGGGGTGGAAGAATTACCTAGCATGGGTCGATCCCATTATGGGGGGTATCCCAGGGTTGAAAGGAAAGCCTAGCATAGTTAATACCGATATTTATTTACCACTGATCAGTTAGTCACTTGTATTACATATTGTGCACAGATTATACAGTAAATAAAGGTAAAGTAATAAAAAGGACATAAAGTACATGACTCAATAATATGACTAAAGGTGATCTCTTATCCTTACACCAGTGCATGATTTCATTTGAGGTCATACTTAATATACAGTATTCCCTACCTTACATATTCAGTATATTATCTCGTACTGATGTCCCTTACGGGGGACGTGCATTTCTTGTTGCAGATACAGGTGCTAGTAGATCTCCCAAGTAGGAGTACAGGATATTCAACTACTGTTACTAAGCTCCAGGTTGGTTTAGGGCTTTGTGTGTTTAGAGTTTATATTTTTGTTGTATAATTAGTCATGAGGCGGGGCCTATACCGACCCTTATTGATAATGTTCCTTATCTAGAGGCTTTATAGACTATGTAAATTAGAGTGATGTCATGACTCATACTTTAGACATTGTGGCTCCAAGGTTCTAGCCATATGCATTTCATTTTGAGTTGTTATTATTGTCTATCTTCTTGAATGCAGGCTGAATATGGAAACCCCTTATCATGTTCATAGCAAGTGCATGGTTATATGTTAGTTCTCCCGAGCCTTATCAGTATCAGGTGTCAATTCGCCTTAATGGAACTTTGGGGCGTGACAAAGATAATGCCAATAACGCGGCCAATGCAACACTGATAGGAATGATAATGATGATGCTGAGAGTGAGAACCCACCTCCTCTGGAGGACATTACTCCACAGCCTCAGGATTTCAATGCCAATGCTTACCAGTGGAATTAATACAACATGAATCCTATGGCTATATAGGTGACTGGAGCTATTTTGTTGCCACCAACATCAGCAAACACAAAGTTTACAATCTCGAGTGGGTTACTTTAGATGCTGCAGAACCGTGCACTATTTGCGGGCTTACCATCGGAGGATCCTCAAAGTCACCTACACAATGTGGCATTAGTCTGGAAGAGTGTGATGGGAACGCAAAATCTATCTATGGATGTTGTGGTACTTCGTGTCTTCCTACTGTTTCTTATAGGCAATGCAACATTATGGCTATATGAGCTCCCGCAGATTTTAATCACCAGTTGTGCAAACTTACAGAAGGCCTTTTTCAGAGGTACTTCCCTAGATCGAAGAAGCTCAAGTTGAAGGACCAGATTAACAACTTTGAGCAACTTCAAGGTGACTCAATCAGCATACTTGGGAGTGGTTCACCAAATGCCTGAGGAGCGTCTTTGACCACAAGATAGTTGATGATGCTTTGGTGAAGATCTTCTAATATGCCCTTGATCAGAACAGTCAGGCCTGTGCTAACACTATTATGTGGGCATGTACTTAGATAACCATTTTTTAGGATCGAAGGAAAGAGTGGTCAAGACTAATCTTACATGGGGTTAGAGAGACAAAGTATCTACCAGAAGTTCATGCTTGTCAGTGTAGGTCCAGAGAAAACAAAGATCAATGAAGAAATCATATGGGAGATTGCCTAGATTCGTACAGGTATGGAGGGGATGATGAAGCAGAACCAAGAGCGAGTGAATGCAGTGGTTCATCAACCCCCATGTGCACCCATGTATGATGAGCCATATTATGATGAGGACATATGTTTTGTTGATGACCAGACGGGGATTTCTGGACTAACGCCTAAGGATCTAACTAGGACTATTGGCTCCAATGTCAAGGAAACCAAGGTCAGAACTTTAATAGGGAGGTTACTATGATAGAAACAAGGGTCCAAAGAGAGATGCAGATTGGGGTTGCAGAGAAGGCTCCAAGAATAGTCCTTATGTGCTACCACATAATCGTGATGCAAGTGCAAGTAGTTCTAGAATTGAGGAGATATTTGATCGCCTAATGAAGAAAGTTGAGATATTAGATAAGACTCTGAAGGGAATGAAATCAGAGATTTTGTGTATTAATCAGAAAATAGAGTCTCACTCTATGGCTATCAAACAGCTGGAACAACAATTTGGTCAAGTGTCGTCTCAACTTAATTAGCACCAAAGGGGTAAACTGCCTAGAAACATAGTTTAGAATCCTAAAAATGAAGGACAGTATATGGTTGTTACTACTCGGGGTGGCAAGAGCACCATTGATCTTCCCATACCAGTTGATGAGAAAGATATTTGAGAGGAGATGGATGCAGCTAAGGATGCAAAAATAGGAGATGATCGTGGCAAGGATGGGTGATTGAAGCTACTGATGCGCCACAGAAGTTGAAGCCCATTCCTAGGCCTTCTCTTCCTTTCCTTCAAAGAGTCAAACAAAGGGAGGAGGAAGGCAAATTCAAGCACTTTCTCTCCATGTTGAAGAAACTCTCCATTAGTATCCTTATCATTGAGGCATTAGAGAATATGCCAAGGTATGCTAAGTACATGAAGGACTTGGTCCCTAAAAAGCACACTATGAGTCAGGAGCTCTCCTAAGAGCTTCAGCATTGCAATGCCATCGCTATGAGGTCCTCGGTATAGAAGAGAGAAGATCCTGGTGTTGTCACCATACCCTGCACTATTGGAAATATGGAGTTCGCAAGGGCATTATATAATCTAGATGCCAACATTAATCTAATGCCCTTGTGTCTACAAGAAGCTTGGATAGGGAGCCCCTACTCCAACGAGCATGCGGTTGTTGATGGCAGATCGCACGGTGAAGAAGCCTATAGGGAAACTATATGATGTGATGGTAAAAGAAGAAAAGTTCATATTCCCCGTACAATTTTTGCTCCTAGATTGCAAAGTTGACTTCGATGTCCCAATCATCTTAGGAAGACCGTTCCTAGCCACTGGGCGAGCATTAGTGGATATGGAAGCCGGTCAACTCAAGCTTAGATTAAATGACGAAAAATTCATCTTCAATATTTGCCAGTCCATGA
Source organism: Solanum ossicruentum (assembly GCA_025774065.1). Lineage (NCBI taxonomy): Eukaryota > Viridiplantae > Streptophyta > Magnoliopsida > Solanales > Solanaceae > Solanum > Solanum ossicruentum. Next base: position 12,785,440 of record JAOTQR010000097.1, on the reverse strand, counting down.
AGCATCCAGTTGATTTGAAGAGTATAGTTTGGCAATAGGTGAAGTCTGAGTAACCAATTTATCTAAGTCGTGCCATGACAATAAATCAGGTGTTGCTTGGGAGGCAACCCAAGGTTTTTGGTGTAATAGTATAGTTATAAGTTTATTTATGGTTTTGGATTCATAGGTAGTTTGTTCTTGTATTTTGATTGTAATGAGTCATAAAGTGATTTACGACTCGTAGATTTGGTCGTATCAACCACAACACTCAGAAAAATTTTCAGGAAACTTACCTGGGGTCCACGAGCCCCATTTATGACCCGTAGTTTGATCGACAGATCGTAAAGTTGGCTTATGGACTGGTTTTGCTCATTGGAAATCTCCATGAGATGGATTACAGGTCGTAAAGTGTTTTACGGCCCGTAGACCCAGTCACAGAGACACTTCCTGATGCTCTTCTCAGTGGAAACGACTGATTTGGTCCTGTACCTGCATACTCTTCATAGAATACACTATTATCCTATATGCATCCAGCCCAATGTCCAATAGACTGGTCCATGAAACCTAGTCTTGAAATCTAGGGTTTGGATGTTTTACGAAACCATAGTTTATGGGTCATAAAACACTCAACGGCCCGTAATTGGGGTTTCATAGAGTCCAGGCCCATTAACTTTTCAGTTGATCCGGTCAAGGTATAAATAATGGGTTCAAATTATTTTGACCGCATTCTTGACCTAACAAAAGTAACCAAGCCAACCCCTCACCCTCAAGAATCTGACCACTGACGACCATCGTACATCTATTTGTCGGTGAGTCTCTAGAAACCTAGGGTTTCGTGCCTAGTCACCTTATTCATCTTCTTCACTTTAGTCACAAATCTTGGTAAGTCTTTGGTTGAATTAAAACCCCTAATTTGCCTTGTTTTGGATGATTGAACTAGAAATCGTGTTGGGAATGGTGTGTAGACATAAAATCCATGTTTGAATTTAATTCGTATTATTTTAAATTAGGTTGCCCATGTTTGAATAATGGTTTAAATCCGTAATTGGGTATCATTGCCTTAATTTCATGTGCTAAATGTTTTTTGTGCATATTAATTCAACCACCATGTGTGATTGAATGACTTTGTGTGTGAATTGGTGGGTGATGACATAGGTGCATAATCTTGTTGAAAGAATGAGCATAGGCAGTCAGAATTTTAGTATAATCATGCTTAATCACTTTTGATGGGGTATATATGTTGTAAAATATGCGGGATGAGTATGTATTTTTGCTTCGATGTTGGTAATATGTTTGTCGAAAAAAGTCATTTGGGGTCCATGTTATGAGCTTAGAAACTCAGATAACTGTGTTTTCTTATTCATGAGTGGCCTTTATGGTCAGTAGATTACCCCACGAGTTGTAATTGCCCCTCATGCAAGATTCCAAAAACCTGATAATTCTGAATATCTAATAGACGAGACCTTTTACGAGCCATAGATCACTTTACGGTTTATAGATAGGTCTCATAGATCTCTGCCTAGAATTGATGTACTCACCAGAAATCTCTATGATTTAGTCTACGACTCGTAAACCACTTTAGGAGCCGTAACTGGTCTCATAGACTTTTCTAGTAACAAAACTTGCTTGAACCATTGTTTCACAAAAGTTCTTTATGGCATGTAGTATCCACTATATCCCGCAAAAGGTTCTTTTCATAGAACCCTTCTGTATGGGGCTAACCATAGTGCATATATGTTTATGTTTCAAGTACTACGGGCCCAAAAATCCAAACGCGACAAGATCCGATTGCCACAGAGGAGGTTCAAAGATGATCCTTCGGATGTTGAGCAGGCCACTACACTGAGTGGCTTACTAGAGGTGCTGGATGTCAGCCCGAAACCAAATGTGGCTCGACCACAGACCAGAGCCGCTGCCAGAGCTGGGTAGACTCGGGCTCTTATTGTTCTCACTCCCTAGTTTGAGGAGAAAGGTAGCGACAAGAGCAATTCACCACAGATGACTCTATCTAGAGAGGAGTCCAGCTCTGAGGGAGGCTCTAAGGATGGATCAGAGACAGAGTCCCCCGCCACACCCTGATCATCACTATCCATACCAAATGCCCTTACTAGTTGGTGGTGCATAGAGGGCATGCAGTAGATATATGTGGATGGCATGCAGCTGACAGAACAGGGCAAGCCAACCTGCTCCATCTATGAGGAGTCCCGAGTCATCTCAAACAAACTCGACAATGTCCCCGACCTTCAGGACACGATGACTCAATATGGGCTTTAGTTGCTCACACATGTACTTGGACGTTACACCTAGACCATGGTAAGGGAGTTTTATTCCTTCTACATGGTCACTATTTAGAGCACTTCCCAAGGGGAAAAAAGCCCTCGATCAACCAAGACTAGCCGAGATGAGAGTGAGGGGCCAGCAGGTGGATATCTTGGAGGCCGCCATTCGCTGGATGCTATTTGGACCGGAGTTCCCTGCCCCAAGATCTACCATAGAGTACGACTATAGGGTGGGGGCAGGTGAGGGACCCACTTGTAGCATAATGAGTCAAGCTTATAGCATAATTACATCATGATATCCTAATAACACCTCTAAACATAGAATCGGGGACTAAGACACTTTCCGTGATCACCTTCATAATGTCAAATGTTCAGCATAAAGAAGTCTTCGAAATAGCAAGAGAAAGTAGATAGTGTCCTCAAACATGAGGACTCACCAAAGCTTATCTTCGTAGAATCTCACTAGCCACGTGGAGGATGATCAAGATGAACTTCGGTCCCTACATGGTGATATCATGTAGGCATAAAGTATGTGTTAGTATGTTTTAATGTACTAAGTATGTAGGATGTAATGCAACAAGACATAAATCAATAAAGTCAAAATGCATAGTAATAGGCAATAAATAGCATGATTTCAATATGGCATGCATGATCAATGATTGTAGTAAAACATGCTTATAAATCATTGAACTTGCATCGAACGTAATATATATTTGCGAAGAGACCTCAACCGACAAAGAATAAGACTAAGTGAGCTACAAGGTAAATCATACTTCACCTTATGAGAACATGACCCATTTTGTATGAAGTAACCCTCCTTATGGGAACATGATCCATGTCAGAAAGGATTTCATAGAAACTTCGCCTTACGAGAACATGACCCATTTTGGGAAGAATCTCAAAAGAGAGTGCACTAAATGGATCCACTAGTAAAGCCAGGGTAAGTATACTCCTGTGTTGACACATAGTTTGAGGAAAGAAAGTATCCCCTCAATCCGTCGATGTTAAGCCTAATCCCATGGAATAATTAAAATAATCATATCTTTAGTAACTTGTAATGAACATAGAATCATAACATGAGTAGCCCTATAACATATTTGACCTCTAATGGTGAGCCTAACTTTAAAACATAAGAATAGATCATTATGAAACATTACCCTTGCATTAACATCAAAGGGCCAACAAGAGGTAAAATCTTTGGAAAAAGGGCTTAATCCGGCATTACAATATCATAGACATTTCACGAATTCAATACATCTTTTGAAAGCCCAAAATCATCATAAAGTCACTTGACTCATAAATCATACAATAGATCATTAATAACTTTAAGAATCCTTGAAAAGACATTTTATCAAACACTTTGGTGGTTGTGCAATACTAGTTCAAATCATACAATTCAAGAATGAAATAATATGAGAAAACTCAATGTAAATCAACCCACCAACATATTGTAAATCCCTCATGTAAGATACCTTGAAATACATCATCAAATCTCATAATATATCATAGTTTCATAACTCAAAACATACATAGTCTCAATAGATAAAACCAACTCGTAGTATAAGCTTGAAATAGATATATAATAAATCAACAATTCATAAAACCCCAACATAATTTATAATCAAATCCATTATAAGAGATACTCATAGATAATATAACTTGAAAACATGTAATTTTTATTAAAAAAATGGAGATTGGGCTCCATGGGTGAAAGAACCCAATGGATGAAACCCACATACCTCGAACTTAGGTTTTCTTGATGTAGTCTTGAAGGAGACTTGAAGCTTGAAGAGAGTTCTTGAGATCCGAAATTGAGCTTGGGACACTTGAATTTTGGATGAAATGTTTGGTTAAGTGTTAGATAGGGTTTTGAGAGTGTCTTGAGTGATATAGAGTTGAAACAAAAGGCTAAGTATAGATCTTTTTATGCATAGATGGGCATGAGGCCAAGACCCCAAGGCCCTTAGGCTGAAACACAAAATTAAGGAAGCCACAACACTGCTCCGAGATAGGTCCACGGTCACGGAGCCATCGTGGACAGTCATTGGAAACTGAAAAGTTGGCAAAAATGAAAGTTCGCTACGGGTCCTCTAAATCGGGTTTATACCCATTTCCCACTCAATTTTGCCCCCTGATTAAGAATATGAAGTCGGATCTTGAGATATATGAAATTACGATTATGGGCATTTCCAAAGCACATTTTTGGGGCATTTTTGGGGCGTTTCATATATGTTTTATTTTGCTTTGATTTTGTACATTGGGGACAATGCACATATTTTTAGATGGGGTGTCGGTAGTTATGGGCCTCAGTGAAGTCTGAGTTGCTTGGGTCCATAACTACCCTAATTTTTATTTGGGGTTTTTTTGTGTGTGTTCTTTTTTCCTATAGATATTTGCTTTCTATTGAACCGGCATGTTTAGGATGTTTCAGATAGTATTTGCAACATATACTACCAATACTTGTGGCATATAGCATATTATTGCGTTTTACCTGAAAAATGATACCAACCAAAAATTTTGATTAATAGTTCGATAGCAACCATGCATGTTTAGGTGTATGACAATGTTTGTTCTGACAAGTGAGGATATATTGACATAAAAAGCATGATCAAAGAGTCTTTTGTTGATAATGTATGTAGTGTTATGAGAAGTGTAAGCTTAATTTGTGTCCTAATTCAGAACTTGCTCTGTTACTCTAAGTTAGATTGTAGATTAATTGGATTAGGAAAGGATCTTAGGACATTGGTCTTAATAGTCCACTTAGCCTAAAATGACCAACCAAATCTATGATATATCCTTTTTTTCCTAATGTTTGAACCTAATATGTACCTATTTTTTGAAAATACCTGATTAACCTAGTCTTGTTAGTTGTAAAGTCCTAAAATTGGCCCTGGTCCTTCCTTGAACATTGTGCACCTTGACTGAGGCAAAAAAACCTAAGTTGAGGATGGCTACCAAAGTGGCCTTTGTTCTGAGGACGGACATTATGCACCTCAACATAGGCCAAAAGCCTAATTTGAGGGTGGCTGGTGTAAGGGTGAAACACAAAAATGAGGGGGGTGAATTAGTGATATGCAAAAAAGGAAAAAATCATATTCTAGGTGCAAGAAAAATAATTGATTGTCTCAGTTGTGAGGTAAAAAGCAAAACAAAATGTAGAAACAAGATATGAAAAAAAAAATTAATTGATACCTTAGTTGTAAGGTAAAAAGCAAAAAACAAAGTGTAGAAACAAGGCAAAAAGTTAAAAAAATGAAAAGAAAGCACCCCGAAAAACTTGAAAATAGGAAAAAGGGAGAATAAGGTGAATATAACATAGTTGATAGGGCAAAAGTGTAGAAAAACTAGTGTCAAGGAGGGTATTTAGTCACTATGTTCCCATAATATCATATCAAAGCCCCCTGAGCCCACGTTACAAGCCTAGAAAGTCCTAAAGTGATCTTAGTCCAGTTAGTTGAAGGTCTGTAATATGAGTATAGGGGCAAGTCTATGATATTAGACATTATGCATATCTTTTGTGAGAATGAGCAGTCTTGCATAGTCCCAAGGGTAAACATAAAAACATAATTGAGTGTCAGATATGGGACTTCTTTCTGTGAGGGCACTTACATTGCATTGTTAGCACTAGACTTGTTCAGTGATTGTGGATTGTTGATAATACCTTACTTGTCACAGTTGTATTATCATATGCACTAGTTTACATTGGTTTGGTAGATAGCAATCTGGTCTTGTTTTCAAAAGTTAGTGTGAATATCTGAGTTTGAGATTTATATGATGTATGACAATGGGTTGAGGTCTGTGTGTTACTATATTATCTATATAGATTGAGTCCGTCGCTTGAGGACAAGCAACAATTTTAAGTTGAGAGTGTTGATATGCTACCAAAATACAGCACTTTTGATGCTTAAAACTTGAAATTTTGTGTGTTCTCAATGCAATATTAGTTGATTTTATGTGTTTTTTTGTTTATATTTGTAGGATTACATGTTGGCCTTGATTTTGGGAAAAAATACAAAAGTTACTGATTTTTGTCGTTATATGAGACCCTCTACGGGCCATAGATCATTCTATGCGCCGTAGGGTGGTTTCGTGACCAATTCCAGTGAGGGGGTATTTTTTGAAGTTTATTCTATGAACATGCAGACGAGTCGTAGAAGGTTTTACGAGTTGTAGAAGGTAAAACGATAATTTTATAGAAATACCAAAAGAAATTTTCAAGGTCATTACATCATCCATCATTTAAAATTATGTTCGTCCTCAAACGTATAGTATTATGATAATGTTACTGAAAAAAGATAATGCATTCGATTAAGAAACACACGTGAATCATTCATACTCTCTACACTAGACTAGACAAATGAATAAATGATTCTTATAAAAAAATACACATTTGCTCCTTTCGCACCGTCTATTCATATCAATACATACATATCACTTTCGTTTACAAATTTATAACCAATACCTACCTTTGCACCATAAAAGAGCTTTGCTTGTAAATATTTACTAATTTTGCACTTCAAATCCCAAAAATTATGGAGCGCTGCAAGGAGACAATTTTAGTATTCAAGAGTGTAATGCATCAATGCGGATTTACGTAATATTTGAACTTACAATTTGCTTTCGACAGAGGTGGTTGTAGTTGGCTCCACCATGGGTAAAGCAGATGATAGATGCATCCAATTTCGAGTAAGATGAACGGAAACAAACTTTACCAGGAGTTTGATTTGTCTCTTTCTAATTGTCACATAAAGAATTGACTCGGAAAGAACGGTCATAGTTGGTGTGCTTTGCAAAAATTGACGCAAAAGGTGTTGTTATTGCAGAGTTTGGGGCGGTTGTAGCATATAAGAGGGGTTTCCACTAAATAGGAGGGTTGTGGCTCTTCAGGATAATGTCAATGGGTGGCAAGTTAATTTAGGGCTTTTAAGTGTAATTTGAGGGTAAAATAACAATTTCGCATTCATAATTTTAGAGTTCATATCTTCAATTTAAAATAATATGTATATAGATAGATAGTAAGTACAGATAGATGGATATGATTAGGAAATCAAGACATTGTGCCCATTCTATAGGAGGAAGCTCGTAAAGCACTAAATCAACAGAAATGGGTGTCTATTAGCCTTGTGCATTTAGGATCATTTGGTACAAAAATAAATAATGCAAAGATTAGTAATATAGGAATCAGTAATACAGGGATTATTTTTATCAAGTGTTTGGTTCATCGTTTTTCATCTAATCTTGTGTTTGGTTTTAAAAAAAATCTTCATTCCAATAATATCCTTGAATTATTGTGGAATTTTTTATTTCATATAATTGGATCAAAATAGATTATTTTATTGTGACTTCTAACTAGCTAAGAGAATAACAATTTTATATTCATGTTTGCTATGTTCTCACTTGAATTATTTGAGAACAAATAATTATGATCTTAATAGATTGATCATTCATAAAACACCACTTTTCAATTAAATAGAGATGGGCCATCTACTTTTAAAATTGAAAAGACGGCAAACAACTATAAAAATAAACAAACCATCTATATTTACACATAAAAAGTTGCAAGTTGTAGTTTTAATATAGAGTTGATATCTTACAAGATTATTCAACAATGAGAATTTATTTAACATGTCCATTGCACTTAATTTTGTATCAATAAAATCACTTAATTACGCCTTTGTATCAACTAAATTAATTATAAAAAATAAAATTGTATGGCAAAATATTTTTTTTGTATTTTATGTAAGTATAAACACACAAATAAATAAATTTTAAAATTTTGACATGATAAATTTATTAATTTTTTATATTATGCAAACATGAACTCGCAAATAAATAAAATTTACAAGCTAATTTACTTAAATAAATTTACTTACAAACATAAAATATAAAATCAAGAAAATAAAAAATGTTGTAAAAGAATTTGAGGAATATTTGTCTTTATATATCTAATCTCATGCTATTAAATAGAAGATATTAGCTAATGCCACCATATGGAAGGTATTAGTTAATACCATGTAAGATGTATTAATGAATACATGTATTAGTTATACACAAACATAAAATCCTACTATTGTATTAAATAATACCACACATAATGCATGTAATGTTTTATCTAATACCTCCTAACAAACGGCCCCTTATAATATAGTTTTTGTCTATAACTTGAGCTACATTTACCTTTTCTTCCTACCCCCAGAAAACAAAAAACCATAAAGCAGCCAGGCCTAGAAGAGCCAATAGAAATCCCAGTGTTTGGCACAACGAGAAGGAATATTTGATAATCTTGTCCTCGACCAAACTAGGAATTGCATTGTCTCCATCTTGTCCTCATTCATCATCATCCACAGCAACATTGTCTCTCTCTTTTCCATCACTTCCCTGCCTCTGCAATGGCTCATCCTCATCTGATTCTGACAGTGCCTGTCTTCGCCGACTTGCATTTGATGAAGGAACCTTCACAAATCCAAAAAGTGACTCAGTAAACCAAAACATTCTATGTAGGAATTGGAATATAGTCTAGCAGTAGAGAAAGAAACTAGTCAGCAATTTTTCATTTCATATATCATTCTACATCTCCATGATGATTTAAGGGTACTGTAGAAGGTCCGCTGGAGAAAAAAAAAGAACTCTTTGATCTTTCTTTGAACTCGGAACAGTTGAATGTGATATAAACAAAAGACCACTGTTCATATGGGAAGATGATAATTTAAAAGGCTTCTCATTTTTGCAAACATAATGTGGGTCAAAACATAACGTTTGAGTTGGTTGGAAAGAGGAGAGGTAGGCAAGTGAAAGTTGAGTCACAATGGTTAATTTTCTTGTTTTCTTGACGGATCAGAATTTCCAAGTAAAGTTTAGATAGGAATGAGGAAGTAAATCACCTTTCCATTCCTTCCAATTCTACCAAACCACTTAATGGGAAAAAGACGTTTGCCCAATAAGATGAACAAGCATACTCCAAATTACCCTCTCCATCCCTTGAGTGGAAGGAGAATACGTATATACACATAGAATAGGGAGAGAGATTACAGTGTCATCCTCGGCATCGGAATCTTCAAGCCCAGCTGCTGCAAGTAGATCCTGTGGATTATTTTCCGCTTGATCATCATGATCATTTGCTTGATCATAAGATTCTTCATAATTTCTGTTATGGTCAACATCATCCACTTCTTCCTGATCATCCATCTCAGCTTCTGCTTCGTCATCGTAATGAGATTTCTTATCCCTCTTTCTCCGCTTTCCACCCTTCTTCCTCCTCCTCTCACCATGCCCGCCCTCGTCATCTTCATTCTGGGGCCTGTCCTTCCGCTTAGAGGCAGGAGTATTACTTTTCCATTGTTCCTAAAGTCAAAATATGTGAGTAATAAACTTAGTGCAACTGAACTTCCTATCCTTGGAGACTGCGAAGAGAGATGAAGAGCAATGACATGTAAACCAACCAAATACAAGTTTCACAGCTGTTTAGAGATCAAATGCTGTTTCCTAAACAGATTATATTCTCTTAATGCAAATAAACAGCATTTACACTCCACGAAGCACAACTTTTAACCACTCGGTGAAACTTGACAAGTTTACACCTTCCACATTAGTGTTACCGCATCTATTTAGTTTTTCTTTTTTCATTACACAATATTTGAGACTTTATGCCATCAACTAAACAAGAAAATAAATCTGTCAATTCTTGTTAACAAAATTAGTGAAAATGCCATTTTTTAAATAATCTTAAACCAACTCACTCCTTTTATCCAAACGTACTCAGGTGAAAAATTCTGAATAAATTTTCTTCTCTTAAAGCTCAGAAATCTATTACAGTAACTTCTCCGAGTATATAAAGCTGATGTGACCTCACAACAATTGTGATGGCAGTGATTACGAGAAAATATACCTTAATACGCTCTAAATGCTGCTCTTGCTGCATCACTTGCTTGAGTTCATCCTCTTGTTTTCGTCTCTCGAGCTGTTTCCAAAGGCATGTGAGTAAAAAATGCAGCAATAGCAATAATCATAAGATGAACTGCTACAGAGAACTAACTTGATATTTTCTCTGTTCTTCGGCTTTTCTACGATTTTCTTCAGCCAATGTGACCTGACGAGCAAGTTCTAGTCTCTGCCTATTCTGTTGATCTTCACGCTCAGCTGCCTCACAATGAACTTTTGCAGCCTCGAGCAAATGCTTGCAGTATCCAACATGAGTTTCAATTTTTTTCTCATCAAATCCATGAACATGAAGATTTGAAGCTGCAGACAATAGACTGAATAGGCGAACTGCATTCTTCAGCTCTGCAACTGTTGCCCTCACCTACACCATCAAAAGAATACAAACATAAGAACTGGAGATGCCCCTTTTTCTTTCTGTGTGTTCTAATTGTATAATTTATGGGAAAATATATCACTCAAAAGTCTCAAACTACCTGAAAGTAAATTTTTTTTAAAAAAAAAAAAAAAAAAAAGAGGAAGGCACTCACTTTGTTTCAATTTGTTTGTTTGATTTTGACCTAGCACAAAGTTTACATTGACATAATACCTAGTAATATCCCACAAGTAGGGTTTGAGGAATGTAGAATATATACAGACCATACTAATATCTCTTGGAGGTAGAAAGACTGTTTTCAAAAGACCTTTTGCTCAGATGCAACAATTCTAGATACAACGAAGAAATATTGTGAGTCACAAGAAGCAGTGCAAAGTCTATCGGTATGGCACAAAGTTTAAGAAAGTACAAAAAGATTTTTAAATCTTATGGTCTTATACTAAAGATATGTAAAATGTATCCATGTCCTTCATTCCTGTGGTCATAAACATGTCATGTGGAAAATTACAATTATAGAGTTGTCAAATAAAGAAAATGGAGCTTTTTGGAACTGAGTAAAAAAGGAAAGTAAGTCAAAACAAATTGAAATAAATGTAGTAATGCATTTAGTCAAAGTATCAATATATGAGAACCTAGGGGGGGCCAAGATAATCCTGGCATAGATCAACTATCATTCCTAAGATCAACCAGTTGGACATAATAGACAGATGCAGCAATCAGATTACTACAACCAGGCACAGGTAACCTGACTTGAAAAGGTCCCCCCCTTCTTGGTTCTCCAACAAAAACTTTTAAGAGCTTTGGTTTTAATTGAGATTCAGCTATCAAAAATAATATCATGACCCTTCTTCCTGGTATTCAGCTAGGCTCTATTCCTCTTTTCAGATCTGGGTACGTCCACATCTTTTTAGTAGCTGCTTCATTAAACCACGCAGTGCTGCTCCTTCTGCATCTATCTTTTTCATCTCTACAGACTACAATAACGACAACGACAACAACATACCTAGTGTAATCCCACAAGTGGAGTCTTGAAAGGATAGGATGTATAGACCTTAACCCTACTTTTGTGGGGTGTGGGATAGAACAGTTGTTTCTGGTAGACCCTCAGCTTGAAAAAGTGTAATCACAACAATAGATTGTAAGGAATACAACAACTATACCCAATGAAATCCAACAAGGTAGGATATGGGGAGGGTAAAGTGTACACAGACCTCACCACTACCTCACAAAGATAGAGAGGTTGTTTCTGAAAAACGCTCAAATGTATCCACCCCACGTAAAAGAAAAACAATAGAAGTAGAATAACGGCTAAACGAAGAGCAATGTCAATTCTAAAAGGAAAAAATAATAAAAGTAGCAAAAAAACCAAAGAACAATAACAACACAAACATAAAAGCACGCCTACTACTTTGACTCACCTAAGACCGCCACAAGGTAAGACAACATTCTATCCCTACTAACCTTTTATCCTAGTACTACTAATTAATGAAAAGAGAAGAAAGGACTAAGCCCTATCTCTCCCACATAAAGTACAACCACACTCAGCTACCCATTATCATTCGACTCTAATCCTTAGCCTCCATATCTTCCTACTTAAAGTCATGTCATCAGTCAGCTGAAGATGAGTCATGCCTTGTCTAATCATCTCCCCTAGTTCTTATAATGCAATCGTTGGTCCAATTGCTCTTTTTCGTTCTTTTAGGTCAGTCTGGTTGGTTCTTTGCACCTCTACCTCTCTTTAAACCAGTTATAGACAACATCTCACACCTCCTTATTGATGCATCCTCACACCTCGTATTCGCATGCCTCAACCTCATATCCCTCATCATGGAGGCTTCAGCTCCAAAGACAGTTATGGTTCAATAGAGATATGTGACACAAATATGTCATTAAAGGCATGTTAAACAGTTATCATGTGTTAGAATATGAATAGGAACAAGAATAGTATATACAATTCTACTTGGAATAGGAAAAGGAATAATGTATAGAGTCCTACTTGGAAAAGAATTATAATGTAGTGTCCTAGTTGAAAAAGGAATGTAATGTAGTGCCTATAAATAAGGTCTCACTGTAATAATGTAGATACACAACTCGATAATATGCTTCTCTTATATTTCTCACATAGTATTAGAGCTTTTATCCAGAAAACAGTCTCTCTACTTCTATGAGGTAGTGGTAAGGTCTGCGTACATTCTACCCTTCCCATACTCCACTTATGGGATTCCACTGGGTATGTTGTTGTTGTTGTTGTTGTTATCAAAGCTTTTATGATCCTATTAGAGAATCAAAAAAGCTTTTGTTGGCAACTATGACCCATATAAGCTACCTGTCCAGCCAATGATTATGTTAACAAAAGTTGGGCTAGCTATATATGCATGAACCCCATATTCAAGGGGAAAAACTCAGTCAATCAAGTGACCGTGCATTAATTTTCAGAGACTTTCTAGGTTGTTTTGTGTCAACCCCATATCCATCAGTATTTGTGTAGCGTCATTTTCCGGTGACTACTTTTATATCTGAATTGCATAGCACCATGACATCTTTCCGATAACTACTTTCTTGTTTGTGTAGGGTCGTGAGATCATTTCAACGCTACCCATATAATTTCTCTTGCTCAATAAGGTCATGCCATCAATCCAACCCTACCCATGTAATTTCTATTTTCCAGTAGGGTTGTGCCATCATTACGATCCTATCCATATAATTTTCTTTCTTGGTAAGATCGCGCCATCATTCCGAACCTACGCATATAACTTTATTTCATAGATTATGACCACTTTTAGCCATCAAATCTAATACTTTGATGCATGAGAATGTTCCGAATAGTTTTTTGATGACTTTGTTGCTTAATATCGACTCATCTATTAATTTCAAGACAATCCATATATTTTATACTAGATTTTGAGCACTTTCGGGTGATCACTGCACTTTTATGAAATCTATATGGAGTAGCCACCTAGTTTTGTTACTCAAAAGGGTGCTTAATAGCCTTGTATGTCGATTACACAGGTCACTCTATGGATTGAAATGGATTGAAACAATCTTCTCGAGCTGGTTTGGAATGTTCAACACATTAATTCAAGAATTTGGCATGACTCATAGTAGAGTTAATAATTATGTTTATTATTGCATTTTGCATCAAATCCAGTAATACATGAGAAGACCAAGCACATTGAGATTGACTATTAATGTTGTGAAGTCGAGTGATCAATTTGCAAATATCTAAACCAAGGCCCTTACCAGTCCTCAAATTAATTACAATCTATGACAAGCTAGGTACATATGACTTATATGCACAAGCTTGAGGGGGAATATTAGAGTAGGAATAGGAACAGGAATAAAAATAGTATATACAATCCTACTTAAAGTACAAATAGGAATAGAAATAATACATGAAATCCTATTAGGGTAAGGATTATAATGTAGTGTCCTACTTTGAAAAAGGAGTCCAATGTAGCGTCTATAAATAAGGTCTCAATATAATAATGTAAGATACACAATTCAATAATATTCTTCTCCTATATTTCTCACAATATGCACGCATTTTGGACTTGCATCTTATCTAGAAAATCATGAATTCATCACAACATATGGATATATATTAGAACGTGAACAAGTAAGAGCAGTTAAAAGGAACTAAATCATTATCAAAAAATCATCACAATATACGATAGATATTTAAAAATGTCTACATAAAAGAGCAGTTAAGGGGACTAAACTAAAGAAACCCATTCATTTCAGTTTGACAAAAGGGAGGAAAAGAGGAAGGAGAGGAATAAAGTAGAAGATCATTTCAGTGAACCTCATGAACAGTCCGCTTGGTCTTTTGTAATGTTGAGGCTGAAAATTTCTGTAGTGCTACGCCAGTGTCAAATCTCAATGTATAATTTGAAGGTGCTAAGTGGATGGCTCTTAATAAAGTCTTTTTACAATCCTGCCACTGTTCAGCTTCATAATGTGTTCTTGCTAAATATAGAAGCACCTGACTGTCGGTATTATGATAAAATTTCCGCAGGCAATTTTGATACTGCAAGAACAAGACATCAACACATTCAGTGCTGTGGAAATATCAAACCTGAGAAATAGATAAAAATTGAGGAGATCATAGGAACATACCATTTTCACAGCCAACGCAAAGTTGCCTTGAGCAAAGTGAACATGTGCAAGATTAATCCACACATCAGGCATCTGGACGAAAACATTTCTACTAGCAGCTTCTTGAACCTACAAGGATGAAGGACCAGCAGATTCTTCATAAACTTAGAGTTTGGTCTTGACCATGTAGAATTAGAGAAATTTAACAGACCTGTGTGAAAAGATCCTTTGAAATATCAAATTGACCTTTTTCTGCCAAAACAACACCAGCACCATTTGCAGCATAGAGATTTGCATTATGCTGGAAGAGAACCTAATGGAATGAACAGTATTGGCACATCAAACAACTGAAAATATTCAACCAAGAGTTTTATCAAAATGCAAACAGAAAAATCCAAAAATGATGTCTGAAACTTAAACAAAATGAAGTCCATTTCAAAAGATTGCATGGTATACAAAACAAATCTATGACACGTCAAATATACTATTTCTAATAGAGTTTATTAATTTCATTTGACATATACAATTATCTCCTTAAGAGCATGTTGTGGATGCATGAAACCAATAAATTAAGTATTTAATTATATATTTAGTAATTTTTTTTTAATTATCTAGAAAAGAATTTATGTTTCATAGCTTCATAATGATTAGGCTTAGTTATAGTTATTAGTTTGGAATAGGACTTAGGTTTCCTACTAGCTACAGTTATTAGTTTGGAAAAGGATTTAGGTTTCCTACTTTCACAAGGATTAAACTTCCTTTTGCTCTAATAAGACTCCTATTTAAAGGGGTTTATGAGGAATAAAGTCATATTTTAGCAAGAGATCAGAGTTCTCTCTTCCATTGAATTCTAAGATTTCAGTCTCTCTTCAACGAGCTGAATTTTATATACAAAAATAGGCAAGGGAAAGTTGAAGTCAATTGATTTAGATATTCCTGCTCATCGTCTAGTGACTCGATCCTTCTCTAAAAATCCTACCAGAACACCTTATGCATACACTAAAACAAGAAATCTAATATAAACAAAAAATAAAGTTGCGCATTATCTTACTGAGCACATTTACACCAATTTTGATGCTCTTCCAGTAAAGATAAACAAACTTTGTAAGCTTATCTTCAAAAATCAAAAAGTAATAAAATAAACATATAACTGACGAATTCAATTTATGCAGTCTGATACACTTTTAAAGACAATACATCAGACAGGCAACCTGTAAGAAATGAAGCGACAGAAAATTATTGTTGAGATGCGTTACTTCACCAAGACCTATTTATATGCATACTTTACACCATCCTATATACCTATTTCAGATGTAGGACACTAACGGCCTGCTTAGCCATGTGAGATGAAATCATGATTTGAGATCATATGAGATGAAGTTAAAGTTTTGCTTGGATATGCAATTTGAATTTCTAAGTTGTATTTTTTGCTCATAAACATAAAAAATCAATAAGTTGTGAAAACTATCAAAATTGTCAATACTTTATACAATCTCGCCAAATAAGCAAAAATTCACAACAAAAGTATACAATACTACAAAGCTAGTCAAAATAAATCCAACATTTGTTGGTCAAACTTTAGTTCAATAAAAAAGCAAAATTAAACATGAATTGCAATGTATTACTCTTTAATATAATCCTCCCACACAGTACAAACATCAGCTGATTCCAAGAGTGTAGGTAAAATTCAGAAAAGCCATCGGAAAAGTGATTGAAGTGGCTGGATGAGGTTATGATGACCAAAATCTAGAGAACAACAAAAGAGATGACTCGGAAATCTCGGACAATCTAAGGAAAAAAAAATGGTATTGGAAGATGGCCTAGAAAGGTCTCATGCACCCAGCGCGTGTCGGACAGGTAACTGGAGGCGGAGGTTCAGCCAGCACATGGTAGGGAATCAGCAAGATTGGTTTCTTGGGTTTTCTCGCTGGAATTCCTAAACCTAGTGGACCCAATGGAGAAAGAGTGATGCGATCTGTCTGAAGAGTTGCCAAAAAGAAGGCACAGGATTGTCCCAGACTCGCCCCATGCTGCACAGCAAGAATTTCTCACCAAAGTTCTAATACCATGTGAGAAATAAAGGCGTGGAAAAGTATTATTGAGATGTGTTAATTTTCTTACACTAAGCCTTTAATATACATACACAGTGCTGAACACCTGTTTTCCATCTGGGACAATAAGCATAGTGTTATATAGTATATACAGTATCTATCTGATTCACAACCAAAAAGGAAATGGGAAAGGTCACCAAGCCTCATGGACAAACAAATTTGAGAAGTCATGGACATCCAAAGATCTCAAATAGAGAAACTTGAAAATGACAACTCCAAGATGCAGTAAATGAATTCACTTAACAAACATGATCCACTTAAAGTGGATAATTTGGTGACCATTTCAAGGCAATATTAGTCCCAAGAGCAATCATGGTTTTTTTTTTTCCATCTTACCTTACTGAAGCCTATTATTAGGAGGATGTTGTTCTCTCTTTCCAGTCTTCAAAATCCTGTCTTTGAGGAAGTCCCCCCGACGGGACAAGTGAATCGTATTCCATGAATATTCTATCTATCTAGTGTGATGTATGGAATATATGACAAAGGTGGATCTATTGA
>JAOTQR010000097.1:12743267-12768067 GCA_025774065.1 Solanum ossicruentum | reverse complement strand
ATCCTAAATGGGTAAACATAGTATCTATTTAGATAGGCCCGAATGGCCCCTTCTCATTATGAGAATGTATATAACCCAGTTACTACTCAGCTTCAACAGATAGCAACTTAAAAAGAATTAGAAAGCACAGAAATTACATGGTAAACTCACGTAGATGAGTGAGGTTGGTAGAGGACCTCTACCACCAAACTGTAGGCCAGGTTGCAGTCACGTGGAAGCCTGGGAGGGTAAATGGGAATAGTTTTGATCATCCTGGGTGGGGGTGGTTGAGGGGTGGGAAGAACCTGAGTTTTGAGAACTAGTCACTGGGAGAAGAACAATACCTTTGTATAAAGTTCCTTAGCCTTCTCCAGATGAGTAGCTTCCAACTTCGGAGCTCTTTTCTCATTCCGAATCGCCGCGAAGTAATTCCAATTTCCCTTAAAAATACAAGAAAGACATATAATAAGCTGATGTTCCAAGTTCTACTATAAATTAAAATAGTAAGGACAAAAGTTGTAGTGATAAGTCAATATAATTTTTAGAAATCAAGAAACAAGCAGATACAATAGGGTTGCGAGAAAAAATATGCCCAAGATGGGTATTATGCAAATCACAAACTAATAACAAAAATCGTGAGATCAGAAATTTAGTCAGCTTCAAACAAACATATGCACCAGACACAGAGTAGCATAAGAATCATTTCCATCAGTTGCATCCTTAGCAGCCCGAAAAGTTTCTTTTGCCTTAACCCAGTCATCATTCTTAAGTTCCAAATCGCCAAGCATTAGCAGTGCATCTGCACACTTCTCGTTCACCTTTAGCGCATCATTAATCTGTAAACAAACAACAATACGCCTTAGTCCTGAAGGAGTTGGGGTCGCATCACCAACTGACATTCAGCGGAAATCTTTTGTAGAAGGGGGCTTTGGACAATTGAGAATTAACAGAAGACAGTTTGCAAACAAGTATACAAGGAGAGAACAGCAACCAGCTCATTGCTTAGCTGCACATTATTTCGGGCTTTTGCAATGGAAGCCAGCCTCAGATAAGCATCTGCGTACTCTGGATACTGAAAATTAGGAAAAGAGGTTACACACGGGATTGCCAAAGATGACACAAAGCCAAAGTGCAAAAAGATACAACAGTTATATAACATCTCCACAACATTCATGTTACTTGCATCTTCTTATTGTTTTCAAGCTGTAAACAGAGGAAATCATTTAACTGATTTTCAGACAGTAAAATCACCCTTCGGTGGTGTTATTTACAGCCAATGGAGGCACCATCAACAGAGTTATACAAGGCCATCTGTACTGGGCATGGATAAAGTGTGACTCTTTGATTTAATTAAGTTCACGAAAGTTACAAGGCTCTGATTGATTCAAGTCATAAATTAGCCCATTATGACCTCTCCTATATTTTATCAATAATCTATATGCTTCCGTTTCAGATACAAACAACAACATACCAAGAGAAATCCCACAAGTGAGGTCCGGGGAGAGTAAAATGTATGTAGACCTTACAATTACCTCATAGAGATAGAGAAGTTGTTTCCGGAAGACCCTTGTCTCAACTTTTGTTTCAGATAATTATACATAATTCGGTAACAGATCTATCCATGGCAGTAAAGATCTGCATCTCTATATATATTTATATATCTCATAACCAAATGTGGAGAACCGTCATTTAAAGAATGTAATCAACAGAATATTTTCACCCCCTTCCTAAAGTTGTTCTCTAATGATGTCTCCGGGAGAAGCAAGCCACTAATCTCCTCCTTTCTTCCATCACTCCATTAAGGATTAAGACAAGAGGGATTGCCCTCCTATTTATGTATTCTCTACCTTTGTTCATGATTAGATTGGGCATTCAGTGGCAAAGGAAGCAGCTGAAGTAAAAAAATTTCCCCCTTCCATTTAGATAGGGAGGTTATCCAGTTTATTACTATTAACTCCATGCAACCACTCTGTATCTACCATCTTTTACAAGATTTCAGAAACAATTATACAACCATATAACCAAAAGCATGTGACTATCATACCATATTTATTTAGAGATAGGTTCTCATTAAGGTTTCAAAATATAAACAATAGGTTCTCATTAAGCTTGCAAAATATAAACAATAAATTGAATTTCTAAACCAATTAGTAATAGTTTTATGCAAAAATTGTTAAATGATTCATTTTTTACAATGAAGATTACCAAATTTAAAAAAAGATACAGTAACTTTTTTATTTCCATCAAATTTGAAAGCGATATTTGAATTCACCTTTTTTTTTACTCAACAATCAAAAACTGGTGAATCAATGAATGTATTCATATTCTTTAGTTTTGACCTTCCATTTTACATCTGTTTGATAAATAACTCAATAATCTTTTGTTTAACAATTTTATACAGCAGTAGCAGATCAAAAGGGGCAGCCGGAGCAAAAAACATTCCAAATTCGCGTAGGGTCCGAGAAAGGACCACACTAAGGGGTGTGGTCTAGGAAATCTATATTGATGCAAGTATTAGAGGTTCATTCCACGGCTCAAACTTGTAACCAATAGACCATACCGAGACAGTTTTACCATTGTTTCTAGCTCCCCCTTCTATACATCAATTGTAAATACTACAAAGAGTACACAAATTTAAGGAAATCAAATCAAAGCTTCCCTTGTTCCAAAAGAAAAAACTTCTGAGATTCCAGTTACAAGCATAATTGCATCTAACTTTCAATGTGAATCCAAACACTGCTTTCTTTTGATAATTAAAAATTTATTTAGAAACTCTGTAAATTTACTATATGTCACAATTTTTAATAGCTTCAAAGAATCTTAAAATTGATGGAAGAATCACAATTTTTAATAGCTTCAAAGTCTTTTTTGAATTGAGCACTAAATTAATGTGTTGCCCTCGACATTTAGGTAACAATTGATTGAAGTACAATGAAATTACCGGAATTTTGAGCAAAAGAAACATAAAAATCTAAAAAAACCAATAGTTCTTGTGTTAACCCTAAGCAGTTATTGACCATTATTCTTAAATGGCAAGTGGCAACGTATAATTAGTTAAGCATTCAAATCAACATACAGTTATACTATCTTATATTATTTTGACCTTGATGTGACAGCTCATGCTTTTTAATACTTCATCTTTAGATTGAGGTTTTCCTTCTGTCCTCTCCCTGTGCAGCTCATACTATTTCAATATTTTCCCTTTGATAAATATCCAGACCTTCCAATAACATGCATGAATGCATATGGAAAATATTGAAGGGCACTACTTCTCAGATGTCCAACCATCTTAATCATATGACAACCAAGAAACAAAAAATTATTAACATTAGGCATCACCAATACGTCAGCTCATAATCAATGTGACAGCCCCAATTGGACATGTGTGCATACCTTAAATAAGATAAGCCGGTAAAAGATGCTAGCAGTTTCTGTGTCATGAAGCTGCTCCAGTAATCTTGCCATGTTAAAGAGCGTCGTAACTTTGTTCCAAGGAAGTTCCACAGTATATCCTTGTTCCTCAAGTCTATGAAATAGCTGGAAGTCCTTGTATTGTCGAACAGATGCACTGGCATCAATTGGATATTGTGTAATTTTAAACGGATTAGATTGTGCTTCACCGTTGGGATATGAAAGCCCTTCAGAAGTTGGATCATCAGACCGTGCTTTAGCATAGAGGAACCTAATCCATATGCCATCACCTAAAGCTTCCTTAAAACTTTGTGTAGCAAACTGGAAATCATTAATCAGAAAAGGTTAATGATATGCCAATTATAGAATGCAATGATAAATTTAAACATGCAAGCAGCTTGAAGTCACTGACAAAAAGGAAGTTTAGAAACCTCAAATTCTTCCCTTTCAAAATGGAGAACACCAATATTGTTGAGTAACTCTATTGGTACTTCTTCATTTGACTTCTTAAGCAAATTACGTGCCTGCAAAATCAATTAGGTTTTACCTTAAGTATACAAAGATCATCTTTCAGATGTTAAAATCTAATGAACAATTTCAAATATGATGATTTGTGCTGTGCAAATTTTGCATCCACCCCAGAAATTCATATTATCATCAAGAGAAATTTACAGCACTGATGTTTAGACAAAGCAGTAACTACAGCACGCAATTCTGGATGCCCAATCTTGCCACTACTTACATGTGAGCATGTCATATATGCATCTCATCTATGTGAAACTCTAATATCTTCAGTCAGACGTACAATTACTTCCAGCAACCAACCTTTTTCATAAATAAGTCAACCAACAACTAACTACTACCAGAAAGAGTTAAAACATCTGTAACATGAAAATATGAGTCATCTTTTTTAACAGATGGAGGTGAATAGTAGACTTGCAATCCATAAAAGAAAGAAAGTCTAAGAAGAAACACGAAGGATGAATGAAATTTGAGCAACTTCCAAATTTTGGAAGGCAGAAAATTAGGGAGAAAATATTTTTCTCTTCTTTTCAACAAAAGATAGATGGATATTGAAGTCAAAGCAAAATGAGATGGATCCTCAAAGTATTGAAGATCAGAAAGACTGCTTAATTTGTAGATGTTTTATCAAGAACACCAACTTTTTTTTTCATCAGTAGAATAAGAAACTTCTCATGTTCAATTGAGTTCTACTTGCTATCCTATCACTGCCTTCAATAATACAGAAGTGCATTCTGCTACTAGGAGCGTAACCAAGTGAATTGAGCAAATATACAGAGATAAATGGAAATATTCAAGGCCCTTACTGTTTTAAAAGCCTCTAAAGCAGCAGGGGGATCATTTGAAATTAACAGCTCTCCTAAATCCAAAAAGGCCTGCAAAGAAATATAATTAAAGCAGGTACTCAGGAAGAAAACAATATCTCACTTAAGATATCATGCCATCCTAGTACAAAATCTTTTGGCAAAGACAATGATTTTATTAAGAGAAAATAGCCATATGCCCCCTCAACCTATTACCCAATTCTCAACTACACACTAATACTTTACGGGAACCTTTTACCCCTTTTAAGTATTATAAACATAAATATTGACACTCTTAAGTGCTGATGTGGCACAACAAGTGTATTCACTTTCCTAAAGGCAAGTACGAGGCAAGTAAGTCAAAATTAATAATTTGACAATTGTCATTTCTTAATTGGATACTATATACTTAATAAATGAACTTAATTAACTACAATCACACACACACACACACCCATTCTCTCTAACCATTTTCATCCTTAAAATGTTTTATCTTCTCATTCTTACTTTTTCTTGGAAAAAGCCTTTGGCAGAAATGCAAGGTAAGGCTGCATGTCGGCCTTTCCCCGAACCCTACGCATAGCGGGAGCTTTAGTGCACCGCGCTTGCCCTTTTTTTCCGTTCTTTCACTTTTAATCCACAATATATTATTTTATTATCAACATCTTCAAAATCTTCTCCTAAAAATAGATAACATAATCAAAAGAATGAAAAAGATAATCCTTTCATGTCATCACTTAAATGGAAAATATTTTCGATCCAACATTGAAAGACAAAATTGAAGCGTCTATTAAAAACCTTTTCGATTATAGTAGTAGCTTGAGTTTCTTGGCTAGAATCGAAAGTGGGTTTTTTTTTTGTGGTTAATTTGGGTCAAGGACCCGATTTGGCAAAAAAAAAAAAACTTCATCTTTAGATCCATCAAGAAAGGCAATTAGAGAACCAACAGGTGTAAAACTACCTGCAAACACAATAATGGCAGTAAGATACCATAATAGAAAGATTTAACATCCTTATCACATTTATCAAATTTAATAATGACAATTGGATTTTGTGTAAATAAGTGAGTGGAAAGAAAGAGGCAAGAGGGAGGATGATGAGCGTGGTGGAGATGGAGGTAGATTGGAGGAGATGAGACATCTGAAAACAATGGAGGAAAAATGGGATGATTTAGGAAGATAAATAGAATGGTGGACAAAAAATGAAATGCTTCAAAGTTGATGGATTTTGATGATGAATTTTTTAAATTTTTTTTTATTCTGAATAAAAGGTGTGTGCATTACACTGAGCCACAAAGATTTGGGGTGACGTTTCGAGGGTGTCAATATCGTTGTTTAAAATACTTCAAATGGGGTAATAGGACTCCTGTGAAGCATTGATGCATAGTTGAGAATCGAGTAATAGATTGGGGGGAAAATTGGCTATTTTCTCATTTTATTAACGCTGGAGAAGTCCCCATAATACAAGCAGTACATAAAAAGTAGAGAGACCTAGATCACCATTGTAGTCTATTTTTTAAATGGATGAAAGCATTACACCCCGTGATACAAGATGAAAGTTGGGCATTATTTTTGGTTTAAGTTTGATACTACCAAGAAGCTTTAGAGAAAATATTTGTCATATGGAACAGTTTCAGAGTTGATAATCCCCTCAGAAGCACTGGGAAGATGATTCCACAATGCATCATCTGGAGTATCTGGACAGAGAGAAATCAGAGATCCTTTGAAGGAAATTCAACTCCCATACACACTGAAAGGCGAAAGCCTGAAAGCTGGATACTTTTGAAATCCCTTTTGCTGGGAGTAATCATGTTGATGTAAATAGTTTTTAGATCTTTTATTGTAAGCTCCTTGAGCAGTTAGGGAATTTCCATTAAACAAGACTTCCCTTCTTTTCATAATCAATTACATCCACCGGTCGATTGATTCGATGAAATTGATTTTTTTTAAAATAGCACTTAAAGTAGTCAACAAGACATCACTCTATATATTAGAAAAAGGGATATGGGGTAGCTAGTAATATCCATGAAAAAACTAGGAAAGACAAATATTCAATTAAATTCAAAGCTGGGACTTCACAACCCTCTGTAAAAATGACTAACCAATAATTTGCTTTGGATTTTTTTTTTTAATTGGTAAAGGTATTTTCTATTAATATGCCGTGAAGTGCTGCAATTACTTACAAGGACAATTTCTTTTGATAATTACAGTCTATGGAACCTAAAATCATATCAATTATGCATTATATCTTCTTATAATTTGTTCCCCAAGTAGATAAACTTCAAAAATTTAGTTATGAAGGGAGTATACTCCAAGAATTATCTTCATCTAATGATAAGCACAATTAATTATGTTGTACATCCTCATTCTGAACATTTAAAGACTAAAGTAAGCTTTACTTATTATTAAAATGATTTCATGGTTGGATGAATTTCTTTCCATCTTAAAGCAAGCCAAAATCATTACATGAATAATACCAATCAGGTGTCATAGTATTTTACAGTAGCACGTAGCTCAATCACATCAGGTTGTCACTATCAGCTACACATTGGTATCTTCTCTTTACACCGAAATAATAAATGAAAAGAAGTAAAAGGGTTGTGACGGAGTAGTAAGTACTACTCATCCTTAACAGGAGGTCTTGAATTCGAATGGCGGCAGAGATGCCTTTGTTAGGGAATACTTTACCCCCAAAGTGGGAGTTCCCAGAGCAAATCCAAATTTAGTGGCACCCCAATGCAAGGAACACCGGGTGGAACCACCCCCACAAACAAAAAGTACAAGAGGAACTTCTTTTATACATATAATCTCATCAATGTCTTGTTCATCTCAATCTAAATCAGCCAATGGATGCATAATGGTATGGTTCTCCAAATAGCATTTGTCTCCCTTCTAATCATTTGAAGCCTATCATTAGCCTTTGAAACCTCCAACTAGCAATTGCTTCTGTGACCAATCCTTCACATCACCATGTAATGTCAAAGAAGGGAAGTATGGTTCCATAAATATGTTTAACTCTGCAGTATAGTGGAACTGATTAGAGTCTTCCCCAAGTCCCCCAACATAGGCTACATCAAATAGTCTTGAAAGAATCTTTGTATGCCCCGGATTACTGGCCCTGATCCTCCTCTTCTTCCTCCTTAGATTATCTATTTTCATCCGCACATCAGGTGAAGAAAGCTACTATTGTTGTACCTTACCATTCCGAACTTTCTTCCCACTACACTTCTATCCAAATTCCAGATAGTTCCCTACAAAATGAGCTCACAGTCTTCCCCTTCCTTCTAGACCAACATATGCTCCCCTTCTTCTCCTAAGGGTCACTGGTACGACTCATGCAAAAGATTCCTCAACATTCTCATATTCGAATACTGAATATAGCTATTGAACATTATGTCCATGTGTTTACCCAGCTCTCTCTCCTTACATAGACAAAACTCAAGCATCCTTTTCAATCACCCTTCTGGATAGGGCTGGACATAAATACTGGAAAACTGAAAAAAATCAAACCGAACTAATTCAGTTCTTCGATTTTTCGATTTGATGCTGGTGTTCGTTTTCAAAAATTCGGTTCTTTGGTTCGGTGTAGAGGTCTCGAAACTCTAGTGCAGGGGTCTCAAAACTTCAGCGCACCGAAGAATAAACTAATAAAAAAAATTTGAAAAAATTATATATATGTAGACCCCAGAAAAAAAAACATATATATATATATATATATATATATATATATATATATATATATATAGATATAGATATATATAGATATATACACACACACGTGCGCGCACACACTCATTTCCTTAACCAAAAAACAAAAGTCAATTAGCAATTAAAACATTTACGAACCAAATCAAAGTGACAACAATTTTGAAATTTATATAGTTAACATGAAATATTATTTTTAAAAAGACATACTTTTGTCAATGTATGTCATGTAAAGGAACTCGTCTTTGTGCTTGTTTTTCTCGAGCAATAGTTGGAGGGACAAGCCCTTGACAAAGATAAATATGGTTTTTTAAATACAATAAGTATTCCATGGGACCGCATCATCACTTCACATAATTTTAAGTTTTTAAGTGTCTTGTACTTTTAATTTGTCCTCATTTTATTTTACATTAGTTCGCACCGAAAAAACTTTTTAAAAACACCAAAGCAAACCGAACGAAGTTGAAAAAACCGAATCGAACCAAATTAATTCAGTTCGATAATTAGTGCACCCTTTTTAAAAATTGAAAACACAAAGAACTAAATCTAAGTTTGCTAAAACCAAACCGAAGAACTGAATGCCCACCCCTACTTCTGGAAACCTGTTGGATTGCCTCCTCTAGAGGTAATTCAACACACAACCTCCAACAAACACGAGATCCACACCCTATTACCTATCAGACATATATGTGAAAAGATCTTTTGCTTTCATAATCCCACTTCATAAGTCATACTCATATCAATTTATAACTTCTTCAGAATCCCATCGATTTTTCATTACTCCTGTGAATTCCTCCTCGAATAATATCTATAAGCTTTGACAAAATATTGAATTAAATGTTGATTGTTTAGCATATACTACCACCACCTCTTGCTACATTATCGGGCGGCAACGGAGATATTGGTCCAGGATGCAATGAGTAATGCCGACACCAGTGAAAGAAGCAATGCATAGCACGACTTTATGAAAACAGAGAAGACGCATTGCATTGGACATTGCACCGCTAATCATCATATGGGTCTTGTGTTAAGGGAGATAGTTGAGCTTTGCAGGTATAAAATGATTGTTTTACATCTCAAGGTAGCCTTTACACTAAGTTTTAGGTGCACTCATGCAGTTCATGTTTGTGTCAAATATTCATGCCATTACTAAACAGCCATACATAAGTTCTCTACTTTTAAGTATACAATCTGTATACAAGAGTGTTTCCACATTAACAAAATTACTTGCCTTGTCAAAAATAAAAAAATCCCCCCACCCCATTTCCCTTTACATAAGAAATTCCTCACTCTCATCATTTTACCCCAACTCTTAGACACTGTGGACGTGATGCAAATTTAGCTCGTCCTCTTGACAAGTTTGTTTCTAATATTTTTATTGACAATTTCTGATTGATCAGTAATTATTAAAAACTTTTTGGTCAAAATAGATATTGTCTTTATATTTTTTTTAAACGGGTAATGTTGTATTCTTCACCATTAAGGGTATGTCGGCTACCTCCAAAAAGAGTTAATTATAGATTTCCTATCAAATCTATAATCTGATCTATATCATCATTACAAAGTTGTTTACACCAAAAAAAAAAAGTAAAGATGCTATACAATTCCATTTAACTCTGTGGATGGTGATCTATCTTTAAAACATCTTCCATTTCTTTCTTTCCAGACTGACCACCATACATATGGTGGTATTAGCTTCCACCATCTCTTTTGATTCTTGTTGCCTCCCCTCCTAATCCAACAGCTCAGCAGATCTGATGTATGTTCTGCCATTGTCCAGTTCATGCTTGTGATGTTGAGAAATAGGTTCCAAATTTGAGCAGTAAACTTACAATGCAGAAAGAGATGGTTATCTGTTTCCCCTGTCAAGTTGCACAAAAAACACCTGGGGACCAGTTGCTTGCCTTTCTTCTGTAGAACTTCTTATGTTAAACATGCTCTCTTTATCACTAACCAGGTGAAACACTTTACTTTTGTAGGAAAGTCACTTTTCCAGAAGTAATCCCAATTATATTTTTGGCCCCCAATCATCCCCTGTAGTCCTCTTTTGTAGGCATTGTTGACTGAAAAGACACCGTCCTTGCTATTCCATAGGATCTTGTTTGTGGTTGTTGTGGTTATAGTCATTCAAGCTAGTTTTCCCAGTAGCACTGCCACCCTCTCTATCTCCCAGTCATTCAATAGTCTTCTAAAAGTTATGTTCCATACGTGTTCTGTCCAACAGTCACTCACTTTAGCATTAGGGTTCTCACATATTAGAAACAAATTTGGAAAAATTTCCCTAAGAGAGGTTTGGTCTATCCAACCATCTTTCCAAAATTTTGTTTCGCTTCCATTTCACACCTTAATATACATATCTCCTTCCATTTGTGACCATAGGTTCCTGATTGTCCTCCATACCCCCACCCCACATGGTTCAGAGGTTGTTTCTGTACACCAAGGGTTTAGTTCTCCATATTTGCTACTATAACCTCCTTCCAAAGAGTTGTATCTTCCTCGGTGTATCTCCACAGTCATTTCATCAAAAGGCTTTCATTTTGCAGTCTGATATTTCTGATCCCTACCCCCCCCCCTTCCTTTGCTAAGAAGTACATTTTCTTCCAGTTGACTAAGTTATAACTCTTTCCTTCCTCAGTTACCTTTCCATAAGAAGTTCCTTCTAAGCTTGTCTAGTTTTTTCACTATCTTTGCTGGGATTGGGAACAAGGACATCACACATGTTAGCAAAGAATCTAGAACAGAGTTTATAAGGATCAGCCCACCCTCGAGAGATAGGTATTGTGCTTTCCATCTAGCAAGTTTCTTTTCAGTTTTCTCCCTATACCATTCCATATCTCCATTGTCTTGAGTTTGCTGCCCAAGGGCATGCCTAGATATATAGTAGGCAAATGCTCCACTTTGCATCCCAATATACTTGCTAGTTGCTGGATCCAAGGGACCTCATTTACAGGTAAGAGACTACTTTTTCCCCAGTTCACTTTCAACCCTAAAACTACTTCAAATAAAACCAAAATCACTCTGATGTAGCTAATATGTTCTGTTGTAGGTTCGCAAAAAAATGATAGTGTCATCTGCATAGAGCATATGACACACTTCTTTTTCTTCCCCCACTCTATCTCTAATCTGAAAGCCTCTGATCCATCTATTTTGTGTTGCAATCCTCATGATACTATCAAGGCCTTCCATTGCCAAAATGAATAAGAAAGGGGAGAGAGGGTCACCCTATCTCAACCCTTTTTCTGATTCAAAAAAACCCACAGTTCCCTATTTACAAGGACGGAAAACTTGCATGTTTTTATACATACCTCAATCCATTTCATCCATTTGTTGCCAAATCCCATTTGTCTAAGAGTATTCAGAAGGAAAGACCAATTCACATAGTCATAGGCTTTCTGAATATCCAATTTGCACATTAGACCAAGGGCTCCTCCTTTCATTCTCGAGTCAATGCATACACTAGCAATGAGTGTTACATCCATGATTTGCTTCCCCTTTACAAAAGCCATTTGATGTTTGTTTATCAATTTGGACACCACCTTTTTTAGCCTTTCAACCAACAATCTAGCAATGATCTTGTAGACACCCCCCACTAGGCTGATTGGCCTAAAAAAA
Organism: Solanum ossicruentum; assembly: GCA_025774065.1. Classification (NCBI taxonomy): domain Eukaryota; kingdom Viridiplantae; phylum Streptophyta; class Magnoliopsida; order Solanales; family Solanaceae; genus Solanum; species Solanum ossicruentum. The sequence goes on along the minus strand of JAOTQR010000097.1, from coordinate 12,756,036 downwards.
TCCTTCAGCTCAGATGCTCCAAGTTTCTTTGGAATTAAAGCAATAAAAGTTGCATTAAAGCTCTTCTCGAAACTCTGATTAGAATGCAAAAATTGAACAGTATTGATGATGTCTTCCTTCCACAGAGCCCAGAAAGTCTTGAAAAACACCATTGGATAGCCATCAGGGCCAGGGCTTTCTCCATTGCACACAAGTTTAAACATTCCCTCATCTCTTCTTCATCAAAAGGTCTTTGCACCCATATATTTTCTTCTTCAGTGATCATGTAGCCTCCTGCAGTCTCAACTCAGGTCTCCATTGTTCTGCTTCCTTGTATAGTTTTATATAGAAATTATGTATTGCCTCTTTGATCATGACTTGATCCTTGGTAACCACTCCATCCACCTCCAATTGGTCTACGTGGTTGAATCTTTTATGAGAAGTTGCAATTCTATGAAAAAATTTGTGTTCTTGTCACCTTGTTTAAGCCATTGGATTCTAGATCTTTGTTTCCGAGCTAATTCTTCCTTTCTTGTTCCTTCCTTTTTTTAGTTAAAGATACACACATTCCATTTTGCAACATCCAAAATATTTGGCATCACATATTATTTTATACAACATTCATAACTCTTAAGAATTCAAACAAATTTAACTATTCAAAGTGTAAATATTGATGCAAGTTGTTTCTACTTTCTATATCAAACTAATTTTCCCAATCATTTGTCTTTAATAATAGCAGTGTATGCACAACACTGTGCACACCTCGACTAATTCACTGGATACCTTCCAACAACATATATGCCGAGTAACTCCATCCACAAAACCTTTAGCCAAATGGGAGGAATTCACTTAGTATCACCTCCACTAAGAATTGAACCTTGGAAGCCAAGGTTGTTACTCCCATCTCTTCAATCCCTAGCTACTTCATTTTTTAATATTCTTTCATTACCACTAATATAATACACAAGTCAAATCAATCTCTTAACGTAGTGTCCAATCAAATTAACATCATAAAAATGGAAAAAACTATAAAAGTCATAATAAACTTTCAGATATAAAGAGATAGCAGAAACAAAAACACATGCTCGATAAACAAGTCGAACTTACCCACTAGACTACTTTCTTGAGGCCTTTTAAAAGATATTTTATTCCACTAGCACTAACAAAATATACAAGTCAAATTAACCTTTAAACTCTATGTCCTTTCAAATATTATCATATGAACCAAAACAGATGGACAAACTTTCATGCAAAATGAGATATTAGACAAAAAGAAAAATTCTTAGACACTAGTAAATTGAATCAATCTGACCCAAAATAGAGAAGTTACTATATATGAAAAACTCGAACACTAAAACATTCCTATATGAATGTCGCGTTGCAAGAGTCAATATTTTATATGAAAAGAGGGGATGAATAAGCTCCAAGAAAAGAAGATATGGAAAAGAATATCTTTTTAGTGTTTCAAGGAGCAGGCAAGACATTCCAAATTCACCTTATTAGCGTTTCTTTTGAAAAATATGGCAAAGTAAAAATTGTCACAATGGGGTGAACACTTAGACTTTGGAGTAATTAGGTTATCTGATATGGCAATTAGGAATTTAGGATAAATGGAAACTAATAAATTCACCAAATCTGGTAAATAAACAGAAAATTAGAACATTATTAAGACACAAAAGAGATAACTTTCCAGTTTTTAATACGGTTACATGAACAAAGCCATTAGTCATGGAGTTAACACAGCACCATTTCATAAGGATTATATATCTATCAGATGTGGTAAAGCAACAATTTCTTATAAAAAATCAATGAGTTAATTTTATAGACAATAATGGAAGGATAGTGGTATGACAATTTAAATCACATGCTAATATATTTAAGACTCCCACCCCTGTATTACTCAAGAGACTAGGAGGATTGCATCAGCATTACATGTCCTTTTTTCAGAATCTATAGGAGGATCGCATCAGCACCACCTGCCCTTTCTTCTGAAACTATCTTTATTTGTTCATTTTTCATTTTTCCCCCTCTTTTCTTTAGTTCCCTGTTCCAACAAAGGACTTTCAGAAGATATTATATAAAATAACCCAAAAACAAATGACTCTCTTTTCTTAAACAGCCTATATCCTATATACTAAATCAGAATGTGATATATTATCCAGCTCACCGAGCAATCTTAGTTATTGGTGGAGGTTAGGTCAGTCAGTTAGCATTTTAGTCATTCAGAGATCGACTGGCATGTTTTTAGATGCATTATACACATAAAAATACCTGGGGATCACGAGGATCAATTTTTGTGGCTTTCTTCAAATATTCCTGAACCTTCTCTGCCTGGCCAAGCTGCACATAGATGTGCGCAAGAGCCTGCAAAAGAAAAAAAAGATATACTATTCAAAATAACAAAAGCAAAATGTTGACAATAGTCAAAACTAAAAGCAATGAACAGAATAGTTTATCAAGTTTCTTATATAATAAGTAAATGTTAACAATAGTCATACTCAACAAAGTACTCTATCAAGTACGAACTCACTTGCACTGTCTCACAACTTTCAGGGTAAACCTCCAAGACTTTCTCAAAATTCGACAGCGAACTCCGAAGATCTCCCAACTTTAGCTGTACTTGTCCCAATCCTAACTTAGACAAGCAATAAGAATAGTGAAATGGATAAAAGAGAATGATTTAGTTGGCAAGTTTTATTTCCCAATTGACAGTATAAACCTTTTGTTGCACTTTAAAGGGGCATTTGGCTGTGAAATTGAGTCTTTGAAAAAAGGTATTACTGTTTTCAAAGTGAAAAATGCAGTTGAAAATTGGAGCTGCATTTGTCTATGAATACAAATTGGAGTTGTTCCGAAATTTTGTGAGTAATTTGGAGTGAAAAAAGTGAGAACAGTTTTTTGGTGTTCTTCAAATTCCTAAAAATTCTGGAATTCAACTTCAAGTTGAAATTTCGGAATTTTATGGCCAAAAATATTTTCTGGAGTTCAAATCTAGAAAAAAGTAAAAAATAATTAAGGACAAATGCCCCCTGCAACCAATAATAACCACAATTGACCATTTAATCAGTTTCAATGGAGGCAAGCAAGTGTGCATTTTTTTTAAAATTAATAACTTTAGTCTATATACCCTCAGGGGTACTAGAACAAAAGTGTAGTTCCCCTTAAAAAGTGTTACAACTTACAGAAGAAAATGGTCCTAATCTAAACTGTTGCCTATAAACAATCTAACAGATCAAAAATGTCTTCTGTCCTAATTAAAATATCTTGTTTACACCAAAAATAAAAAAGAGCTAAGCAATTCATTTTGATCTTCTGCAAGTTGTTCTGCACATTCTCAAAACTCATGTTGTTTCTCTCTTTCCAAATTGTACATCAAATGCATGTTGGGACAAGTTTCCACTGTTCTCCTGATCTGAAGCATTGCCATTTTATTTCAACTGCTTAGAACTCCTTTAATGCTCCCTAGTTTCACCCATCTTATCCCCTTTAGACATATGGACATTCTCCATGGTTGTTCTGCTCATATACAATGCAAAAAGAGATGGTTAATTGTCTCTGCATGCTCTCCATATAAAGTATATCTAGAGGCCAACTTATAGCCTCTTTTGTTTAGATTTTCATGAGCCAAAACTGCTTCTTTTGTCAACAAACACATGAAGCAGTTTGCTTTGTAGGACACCTTTGGTTTCCAAATCATCTTCCATGGCCAATTTGTCTCCTGTCTTGCAGTCTTGTTGAGTGAATTAAATGAGAATTGGTCTTCGGTGTCATTCTTCTAAATCAGGAAGTCCTTTTCAGTGAGATTGTTGAATGAGTCTACTGAATTTTGAAAATTTGCCACTGTCTATCTCCCAGTCATGAAGGTTCCTCCTTAAGAACAAATTCCATCCTTGTTCAGTCCACATAATAGCCATAGTGGTCTGTTGTCGTTGACATAGAGTAAACAGGTCAGGATACAATTGTTTCATTAGGGAAACCCGCAGCCACTACCCTCTGGGTGCGCACAGGGTAAAACCCCCGCTCCTATACAATAACTCGCAAACCACATAGGAGAGGTAACCCGCACTAGGCAAGTCCGGTGCGACGACCTCGACCCAAACCATTTTGCAATAATCTATGCTCTTTAATTTCCTCCACATCTACCAACTTTGCCACTATATGTTTTGAATCCCCAAGTCCCGAGTTGATTTACTCAACTCCTTTAGTTTGGTCTTCAGTGCCTTCAACTTGGAAACTAGAACAAAATTAGGGCTGCCAATGCTGGGGAAAGACACCCACAAGTCTTGATGTTCTCTTTGAATTATTTTGTTTGAAGCCATCAATTCTCAAATTTGAATGAGGCCTTCCAAGCAACACACTCAGAAAAATTGTCATGACTTTATTGATTCTAAAACATCTCTTCTTCTCTGATGGATTTCTAGTGGTGTTGAATCCCCACATAGATTCCAAGGCCCTAAGCATAGAGTCCTAGCAGCACCAAACTCGGCCATAGACTCATGTTAAGTGCCAATGCAGGTTTTGGTTTCTTCACATTCAGAAATCCTTCTTTATCCCACATAATCACTATAACCCTTCTGGTACCACTAGCTGCTAACTGAACAAAATTAACCCACCTACTTCCCCATACTTTATTATGTATGTGATATCCCCTCTCAACTTAGTTTCTTGGAGACATACCATGTCAGCCTTCCAAGATCTAAGTATATTCCTTATCGTTTCCTTCTTTCTAGTACAGCTTAACCTCCCCACACTTCAGGAAATGACTTTCAAATTCATTGATCCTTTATAGGTAGATACAACCCCGCCCCTTACTTCTAGACCATAGCTCCAAAACATAAGATTAATTTCTAGCCTTTTCAACTCTGTTGACCCGTTCTTCTTCAGTTTGACTTGCGTATCTCTGTTGTTTGTTTGTCTATCATCTAGAAGATTTCCTTTTCCTTCTACTCACACTGTTTAAAACCCACCCCACATATTGTGATTAGCTTAATTATGTAATCTTGAAACCATTATGAAACATTTTTTATTTGGTCATTCTCCTCTGTTGGTAACCTCATTCTGAGTGGAATTGGTTCTCCAATGAGATTCACCACACCAAGTTTATCAATGGACTTCATGACTGAATTCTCACCTTCATCATCTTGTTTTGGCCCAACACTTATTGATTTATCCGCTGGATTGCCGAGTTGATCATTTGCATTTCCCTTATCCACTTCAACTATCTCCATCATTGCACGTACAATATTTAGTTGAGAGATATTGACTTGAATTTCTATTTCCACTGCTATATCCTCCTACAGCATATTTTTAATTGTGCCCTCGGTTATGGAAATATTTGGGCTTAAGTTTAGGCCCAAATATTATTTTACTTGCCCCTTAAATTGAATTATCCTTACTTTCCTCTGCCCCCACGTGGCTGATCTCTCCAAAACTGGAGCCATCAAAATAGGTTTTTGCTTCTGATAATCACTGGTCCAAAGGCCCTGACTTCTGTCTTCTCCTTCTCTACTCTAAAAGTGATCGAAGCTTCCCCCCATATCGGAATTGTGAAAACTATGCCTACACAACCACTTCTATCTCCGGCAAAATCAACTTTATATCTCCTTTCACTTTGATTCTTGCCCAGAGCACATGGTTATTCAGAGACGTTTTCTCCTCTTATCTCAATGTAACCATCACACTAATCTCCAATTTGTTCGAAGGTGTTCTGTGATCACAGACATAGTGGTAGCCCTATAATTCTTATCCACACCCAATCACTGGTGATTTCTTTCGGCCAGCAACTTGTGGTTGGATTCTACCATTCAACTATCAGGTTTGACTTCTTCCATACCCAAGTTCCATTCAGCACATATTCTGCCATTTTCTTAGAAGGGAGCTCCAGAGAAACAACCAGCCATTCACTGCGAAGATGTTGATAATGCCGACTATCTTTCAAGTGTTGCAAGCCTATCTACTGAACTCATTTAGAGTTTGAATTTCTATGCCAAAATCTGAAATCTCCCCACAAGGCTCCAATTCAGAAGATCCTTTTCCGAGATGGAGGTGTCTCCTGTGATGCTTATGATGTTCTTTGTTGTCTATATATTGAGCTTTCTTTGATGCCTCTGTTGCCCATTTGTTTTGAGTTGCGGGTCTCTTTCAAGGACAGTGTTAGATGGTTAGCTATTGCTATTTGAGATTGTTGTGCCGCCTTTGCTGTATCTCTGAATTTGCCATTTTGTGGGCTATATTGCTACATCCCACTTTGTAATAGCATTCCGGTGTATTATGGACTTCTTCTGATCTTGAAGTGCAATAAAACTGATGTATCTCCCATTTTCATTTTACTTGAGAGTACAAAAGAGCTCTAAGTGATGGTCCCTTGACTTCCATCGTCAAACCTCATCCCCTGTGTTTTGAAGCTTTAATAAAGACTGATTGCAACCCGTTTTAGAGTTTTGTGACTAACTCTAACTCTCCACATTAAATTTCTACCGCGCTCGATCCACTCGTACAATGTTTCTACACTTGAAATAGCATTTTGCTGATCTCATACGATTCAAAACCAGCATTGTAGTAAACGTTGTTCCTAATTCATCAACTCCGATCATCTCCTGGCAAAGGATCCCCAAAAAGGAAAGAAAACAAAAGCTAGCTAAAGACAGGCTAAGAAAAAGTTTTCCTTGAACTTAGTGCCACAAGTGTGCATTTTGTTAAAGCTATTTTATCCTTTGAAGCAACTTTAACTAAGCATCACTCTTGACAGTTATGCTAATATTCCTCCAACATTTGATGAATTCATCATCCCACCCTTATAGAGGCTCAAGGTGCTTATAAGGAGACAACTTCTCAGTTTCAGACATGTCAAGCTTGTGAGTGGCTTATCCACCAGGACAACTTGGAAGAAAGATACTCCGAAGCATGGCAATTCCTCTTTGTTCCCCATCTCTATTCTTTTTCTTTTTTTCATGCTACGCCTTCTGATTGCGATCGGAGAAGCAGCCTACTGTAAGATTCATTTGATATTCAACCATTTATCATAGATTAAAATTTATGAATTTTGGATCACAACAACGTTCTCAATTGAAACTCAAAGTAATGCAAAACTCAAAAGGAGAAATAATAGCAAATACTAGGTGACAGACAGCAGGAAGAAATTACATACCATAATAAGGTAATACAAATTCATGCGGCTTACTGCTTTCTTTTACAGACGCCATGTAGTACATTCCAGCTTTCTCATAGTCACCCTTAAGTCATGGGAAACAAAATAAATATAATCAGAATAAAGCTTCAGGGGAATCATTATCGTTTTTTAAAAAAAAAAAAAGCTTCAGGGGATCATAAACAAGAATCCTCAATTAATAATGTAAGGATTAAAAAAGTTGCTCATCTTCAGACCTTGCTGTGGTAGGAGCGTGCTAAATTGTAGTACGAATGAGACTTGGTTGGCCCATGAGTGGTTACAGCCAGTGCAGTCTCAGTCAATTGCTCCACAAGGAAATGCTGACCAGTGAAGAAAAAATGATTGGCCAGATAATTTAGAGCCATTGCACAGTAAGGATACATCTCGAAGGCTCTTTGCATCTTTTCCATTCCTCTCCTAATACCCGAAGCTGTATACAGTGCTGACACTAAGTTTAGACAATACTGGTACAAACTCTATTTTCACATGACTAAAATCAGGATACTCGGACAACTATAATTCCTGAGAAATCTCGAGTAGAGCTTTCTAATCAAGATTAGTTGTATTTCACGACTCTTTCCAGATGCATGAGTACAACAACAACAACATACCCAGTGGAATCCCACAAGTGGAGTCTAGGGAGGGTAAAATGTACGCAGACCTTACCACTACCTCATAGAAGCAGAGAGGTTGTTGTTTCTTGGGAAGCCTCGTCACAAAAACCCATAAGCAGAATAAACTAGATATGACAAAAAGGAAAGAAAAGGGAACAGAAAGAGCAACTAATAACAAAAAGCACATGACAGTATGTGAATTTCCAGATGCATGAGTAAGACCTAATTTTCTCTGAGAAGTAAATTTAATCCTATGGGTCAGTTTTTTTCCTCCTACAAGGCTGTTCAGCAATCTGACTTTAAGAAGTCGTTTGGTGTGAGGTATAAGGTATAATAATCCCAGGATAAAATTTAGGACTATTTCATCTAGTGTTTGGTTGGAAGTATTAGGTAGTCATGGGATTATTTATCCCACCATTTATACCTTAGTGATGGGATAAGTTATTCCATATACATGGTGGGGTAACTTATCCTGGGATCAACTATCCCAAGATAACTCCCAACCAAATGACCCCTTCTCCTGTCTAGAAGATGAAGAGTTAACTTCAATCACATATACAAACTCAACATATCAATCCAGGGGGAAAACGCACCTTCATTGTTTTGCAGATCCAGAATTGCTAGAGCCACCAGAGCATCCACATTTTCTGGATCTAACTATACTTTCAGAAGTAGTTACAAGAAAATCATATCAGTTAGAATAAAAATAAGTGATGAAGGATCCTGCATTCCCTCGGGAATGGGGAAGGGCCATGGCCCAAAGGGGTGTTCATCAGTTAAGCATAACATAATGAATTATAATAAACTTATTAATGCAAAATCCTACACTTGCCTGCAAGACACGACCAAATGCCTGCTTTGCCTTATCCAATTGTCCTAATTTGTATCTACAGAGACCTATTCCGAGTCTTACCGCAGCAGGACAGTCAGGATACACTTGCAAGGCCCTCTACCAAATACATATGAGCCACAAAAAAGCAACATAGAGTCAATATCATTTCTTCTAACAATATCTAGAGAGCTATGTAACATTATACATACACAATTAGTTATGATATTTCCCAACTGTTTTATTTTTTCATTTGGCATTAAGGGGAAGCAACGCCCATTCTCCTATCCAGGCCAACAAATTAGCCTATAAAGTAATGGATGGTCAACGAACCTTATATAGCTCCAGTGATTCAGCATATCGTCCACGGGTAAACTGTACACAGGCCTGCAAAAGATTGGGGTTTCTATGAGAGTCGATACAAGATGATGACACTTGGAATCAGCATATCTTTAGAACGGTTTTGCAGCTTTTTTTTTTGTAAGGAAAAAGTACATCAAACAATAGGTGCAGTTCTTCAGTTAATTATCCGTAACATGTTACCATAGTCATCCACATCACCATTTTTGTACAGGGGAGCACAAGCAACACATAATGCATCATTCAAAAGCTGTAGTTCTTCAATTAATTATCCTTAACATGTCAACATGGTCATCAACATCACAGTTTTTGGGCATTAGATTAATTTCACTTCCACATATATTGAAGGGTTTAAGCAGATCAACCAGCATCATGTTTATAAACAACGTAGTTCTTAACTTCATAATGTGTAAAACATTAAACATATTTAATGTATTTGAGACGAAAACAAGCATGGAATAGGCTTACCTGACCCAGGAGAGCAGGAACATTATCACGATCTCCATCGAGTACAATCTTGAAAGCAGCAAATGCCTGCTCTATATCGCCCTTGGCAAGTAAAAGCTGACCTGTAAAGCATGTGAATGCTCATCCAGTTGGTAAATAATTACACACCTTCTGTTTTCAGCTTATACAGCTTTATAAGGAAATTGTTGGAAAAGTAGGGTTTATTACAAGCATGATGAAAAACCCACTCCCTCAGGTCAGAAACTCAACAAATATGCTTGGCATAGCCTACAAGCTCCTAAGAAGTTCAGGCAACCCTCTTCCCAAAGTGAATAGCAGCGGGCGAAATTCAGATGTTTATTAGAAATTCAATAGCAGAAAATTATGAAGCAAACTTACATGATAAACAATACATGTTTAGTAATATTAGGCAACCCTCCTTATCAAAAAAAGTAATTTTAGGCAGCTCTTTTTCCAATGTGAATAGCAGGAGGAAATCAGAAGTTTGAAAACCCAGGTTAAATAACATCCATTCAATCCCGGGAATGTTCTGTAGACTTAACCAAACAATAACAACAACAAACCCAGTGTAATCCCACAAGTGGAAGGGAGTGTGGTGTGTACACAGTCTGACCCCAATCTTATGAAGGTGAAGAGGTGGTTTACTTAACCAACAAGTAAGTAGAATAATCACATCTCTGTGAATTCCTATCGATGTTCAAAAGAAATGTCCTATCTGTCACAAGTGCCAATTAAATGTAAATTTCTCTACTTCAGCAAAATGATTTTTAAATTTCAACTGCAAAAAGGCATCGATTTACTTGTTTCAAGCAATAATATCCAAAATAAAGAAATGAAATAATGGTCACCTTTCCCAACCCACGTAGAGGGCTCGTGCATGTCAATTCTGGATGCTTTATTATAATATTGAGTTGCCATTATAAAGTGCTCTTCCTTTTCTCTTTGTTTCGTCTCAATCTTCCCAAGATAACTGTAATATGCACCTAATGCATTTAGAATGGCAATCCTCTCATACCTCACATCTGCATAATATTCATCAATCTCTGCAGCATAACAATGTGCCATAGGAATTAGTCTTTTTCAAAGAAGGAAAGACAGAAACTACACATTATCCGACTTTTCCGTGAGAATTGATAAATACCCATTCAATGGACTTAAATGTGTCAAGAGTAAACCAACTTGTAGAAACATAAGTACCTGGGCTAGACCCTTCTTCCAAGATTTGCCGAAACTGATCGATTTTGCCTTGTTTGAAATATTCTCTCTGCGAAAAAATCAGCATATATTTGTAATGGGGAAGAATAGAGAACTTATACAATAACAACAACATACCCAATGAAAGATCCCAATGAAAGATAGAGTGTACGCAGACTTTATCTTTACCTTCAGAGAGGCTACCTCAGAAAGAACAACCAACTCAAGGAAAAATGGCAGTGAAGATAAACATAATAACAATAGATGAGAATAGAGAAATTTTGGAAAAACAAAAATCAAATGTTGTGAAACGTGAGACTTATCATGCATGTTATATTTATTAAATTTGTAGAACTTCTCCTATCCCTTACAAAACATAATATCATGGACAAAAACCAAATCCACAGTACATAGATAAATGCTCCTCGTTGTGTAACTGAGAGAACATAACCAAACGAGAAATTCTGTCATCGCGCAGAAATTCACATTAAAACAGATGTAAACACACACATATATATAGCAAAAATTCAACAACAGAAAAAGGTTAAATGAAGCTCCAGTAACAAACCAAGCAACATAAATCTCATCTGTATGTATGAATTGAACGTACAGCAATAATAAGCCAGAGATCAAGAGGAGCTTGTTCAGCCTTGAGAATGTCAAGAATGTCGGAAGCATCCCTGGGGAGTTGATCCAATGCTACCCTAACTTCCTCTTCCGAGTTTTGCACTGGAATGTACACAGACGCCATTGGGATTCAAATTCAACCAGTAACAAAACAGAACCCTAGGTTGAAGGAGAAGAGCTTTCAATTTGGACAAGTTCAAAATTTGTAATACTGTCAAGAACTGAGAGAAACGGTGGGCGTCTTCATGAGCTGGTAGATTATTGAACAGAAGTGGTGGGTGTTCTATAGCAGGGGCTCTCAAATTGTTGTTCTTCTCCTCTTTTTTTGTAATTTGTAATTTACGCACAGAGCTGGCTAATAGTCATATCTGTTTCGGCATTGGGTCAAATACACTAACGGAAATAGTTAAATATTATACTTTGGTCCAAAGATATATTTCAATTATACTTTAGGTTCATATATACTCTTTTCACTTATGAATTATGCTCATTTATTTTTATTTTTAATAAACAAATTCATGTCAAATTTAAAAATAAATAATTTATACAGAATTTTAATAGACTCACCTTAAACTCACTTATTTAACTCAATTCGATCCATTCATTTTACAGATTGCATATTTCAGTCATTATTCAACAAAAGATAAAAGCTATTTGATTTTCCATGTTGTTGTGTTTGTACTAACTTATACTAAAATTATCTCAAACATAAATACTCTAGAATTAATCTTACATCTAGCATTTAGAAGGAATTACTAAAAGTCTCAAACCACTAGACAAATAAAATCTTAAACGTTCAGTGTGTTTTCATTATTATCCACTTTGACAACACAAGCATTTTAAATCGCCATGTAATTAAAGACATATTCAGGCAATTATATCTAAGATAAATACATGGTTATATTTATTCAGTTTTTAAAGTAAATGAGTCAAAGATAGAGGTAAGTTTGTAAAGTGAGAGATAAATTATTTGTTTGTAAATCCATCACGTGTTCGTCTATAATAAGGATAAATAAGCACAAAGTTTTATAGGAGGGGTATATTTGGACCTAAGTAAAACTAGAGGGTATATATAGGCATAAAGTAAAACTGTAATTGTATTTTGAACTGAAAATATAACGAACAATATATAAAAACTATTTGAAATAGTATAGGGGTATATTTGACCCTAATGTAAATTGTGAAAACAGGGATTTTACCCCCTTTTTTTGTCAAAAATCTATTTATCGATCTATATTTATAAAAGAGAAAAAGACATAGTTGCCAAAAAATACATTCAAACTAATTTTTTTCAATTTCATACCTAAATTATTGAGAGTGTGAGTTCCATATATAAACTATCACTTTTTAGTTTAGAAAACACATTTCTCTCTTTTATTGCACTCTTATTATGGTATGTGTACTACAGTCTCTTTTTTATTTTAAAAAATATATCACCTCACACTTCACATAGACAAAATATTTTACCATGATAAACATAAATAAATTAAAATATTAATATTAAAATAATATTATTTCAAAAATTTTATA
>JAOTQR010000097.1:12692621-12716764 GCA_025774065.1 Solanum ossicruentum | reverse complement strand
AGTAAGTTCCTTTGAAATCACCTTTATGTGTGAATTTGAGCAACTTTGACAATATTCATAAATGAATAACTTCTTGAATTCAAAAATAAATATTTTGCATATCACTAAGCTTATGGAACTAGTTTTTATACATGTGATTCTCATGACTCTATTCATGCCACTATGGTCTCGTTCCCCGGTTCCCAGGCCGGTTATTATTGTGCGTATGTATAACTACATGTATATATGTATATATATTTCGAAGTAGATTGGATACGGCGAGTCGGTTTGCCCATGGGTCGGCTTTGCTTAGTTTGAAGACATAAGGAGCTGGGCTTGGGATATGTTAGCATCATGACGTGTGGGTGCTGGGCCTCGTTCACCTCGGCTCACGTGAGTGCTTGGCCTCGCTCACCTCGGCTCACTTATCGGGCATGATGACCTCTACAGATTACGATACGTGAGTGCTTAGCCGTTGTTTGCCTCGGCTCACCTATCCTATGACGTGAGTGCTAGCCCGTTGTTCGCCTTGGCTCACTTATTTTTCAGTTGGGACTTGGGTTGGAGACTTCGAGAATTTGAAAATTCTGGTGTTATGTTGTGGTATGGCGCGAGTTTAGAGGTCTCCATCGTTCCCGTCCGATATGCATTACTTTGATATTTTAAATAAAGAATTATTTTGATGTTTGCATGCAGGTTTGACTAATATATTTTTATTGGGATTATTACTCTCATTTATTTTTCGTACTTTTCGCTTTACATATTCGGTACGTATTTCGTACTGACACCCCTTCCTTCGGGGGCTGCATTTCATGCTCGCAGGTACTTACGTGCAAGCTAGAGAACCACCTTCTTAGGATCTCTGTCTGCCGTTGAAGTGCTCTCTTTGCCTCGGGAGCAGATTTTTGGTATATACATGTACACTTATTTTCTGTATTTTGCATTTATGTATATTCGAGGGTATGACGAGGACCTGTCCCATCCCATGATTCAGTTCATATGTGTAGAGGTTTGTGGATACATGTGGGTGTGGGACATTGCATGTGGTATGACTACGTATGTATGATACGTTTGTTGGGCGATTCTACCACAACGGTGACCTTGTCGGCCCGCGTATATATGAGTATAGATATTTGTTGTATGCTGGGGTTGCTGTTTACAGGTTTGGTTAGTCAGTAAAACAGAGGAAACTCTGCCGAAATTTTGATAGATTCCTTAGCTATTATAGTTGGAAATCCGGTTTAGTGTTTTTCTGGGTGCCCAATCGGCACTAACCACGGTCCCTGGGTTGGGTCATGACAAGTGTGCTTTAACTATGGGATCGATATGGTTTGTGACCCAAGTCAGCTCTACACCTTCCTCATAGATATGACTAGTGATCCACCATATCCTTCCCAGTCACTACTCTCCTCATTTTATCAATACGGCTATCATACTACATGGTGGACTGAGGCACTGTATAATTGGGTCTAAACTGCACTCGTCAGATTATCTCCTCTGAGATATCAACACTCCTCCCCCGGACTACCACCACCCTAGCCTCGGCTGCTCAATTAGTCTTTTGTTCTTCGATAACCCCGGCGGAGTGTAGCAAGATATGCCACACAGAACTCACGGACTACATAAGGGGCATATTTGCCCAGCTGCTATGTGGTCCACCGTAGTCTGTGCTCATCCAACCTAGCATCCAATTCATGCACTCTATCCAAGCCCGAGGCATTCAATCGAGATTCCTCATGAAATTGTCACACCGATTTGCCTTGCCCCTTAGGCTCTAACCCCTGGTCATATATTTCTTTCATCCCAGGTGTGCACCATCTGTGGTCGGGTTAGGACTGGACTTCCTCCTGCTGAGAGGTGCTCTCCGACTCTGACTCTGAACCTGAGTGAGAGGGGGTTATTTGTGGAAAGCTGTTATCTGACCCATCCCCGTTGCCCTGTTGTTCCTCCTCTTCAGACTGGGAGGAACTATGAACTTCCATGGGCGTTTGCGCTACAAGTGCCCGAGTCTGGGGTCCATTGGCCTCCAGATCTACCCTGACTCTGTGGACTTCCACATAGCCCTCGGATTGCTCGATTTCAGAGGATTCATCCCGCAACCTCCATTGTAGAGCTTGAATTGCTCGTTTGTCTTTTGGAGGCATTTTATCTGCAAAAAACAACAAAGCAACATGCAAGTTCAAGATGTTTGATCCACTGAAACATAAGACAAAGAACAAGAAACAAAAACAAATAAAAAGTAAACATTCACTGATGCAACTTCAGGTTTACAGGTATGAGTGCAGTTACGACTCGTAGGGTGACCTAGGAGTCGTAAACTACCCTCAAAGAACTTGTATGCCTTTAAAAAAATGCTTCTTGATCCCAGATATGAGACACAGTTAAGACTCATAGGGTGACCTACAAGTCATAATCTAGGCTCGTAGGGTGACCTACGAGTCGTAGTTGCAACCATTTTCAGAAACATTTTTCAAAACTCATGTAAGCTTACAACTCCCTTACTACGAGTCATAGCATGACCTACAAGTTGTATATGAGTGTCGTATAAGAAACTTGAAGGAACCACATATGACTGCTGCTTGCTACAAAGAACCCTTACGACTCGTAAGGGACCTATGAGTCGTAGGAGGGATTTCATAGCAGGAAACAGAAGGCATTAGTGGTTCCTAAAATTTTCCCACAACAAGCACAAATCAAGCACAAAGTCCAACATCCTTGGCACACAATAACAAAATCAACTTTGTGGCACATAATCAAGTACTTCAATAATATTAGGTGTTATAACAACCCTATTTCTTAGGAATCAGATGTAGTTCAACAGAATATCAAGCATACTTAAGGCAATATACATTCAAAACTCAATCTTTACATCTATCTACGTTCCCTAGGGATGCAATTTCCATTCGAACATTCAATCAAATCGAATAAGTTATAACATAGGCATTACACCCATATCTCCTAAATTTCAACTCTGACAACCATTCAGACCATGCATGGGCAACAATCAAACCATATATCCCATGAATCAAAAATTTTCATATTCATCATCACCTATTCAAGAGTTCCGACACAATTAGGCTCACAAATCAACTATTTAAATCCTAAAGACCCTAGATTACAAGTCTAGTTCAATAATCACTATATGAAATGATTTAACATGATTAAATAAATCACACACTAGTATAAGGGACAAACTTACCATAAAAGATTTCAAAATTTAACAACGGAGCATACCGATTGATTGGAGAAGTAAACCAAAGTGCAAGAAATCAAAAACTAGGCCAAAACCCTAGAATAGTGCCTTCGCCCGAATCTTTGCCAAAAAATGATGTAGGTAGTTGGGATTTTGGTCAGAAAAATGATATGGGTGATGGGATGAGGTTTTTCGCCGCCTTAGGGTTGTATGAAATGAATTTGGGGGTCAAATATTATTTTGACCCCTTTTTAAATGAAACTGGGTTGGCCTTTCAAATTCTGCAGATCGGGTCTACAAGACCTCAACTACAAGTCATAGGTTGTCCTAAAACTCGTAGGTCCAAGTCTCATAGCAGACTCAACACTTAAAAAAATTTAGAGTCATACCTAGGCACTACAAACCCCACTTATGACTCCTAGAAGGCACTACGAATCAAAAGGTTGGCTCATAGTATATGTGCCAACTTCTGATACCCACTAATTCCCTCTACGAGACATGACTACAAGTCATAGTGAGGACTACGACTCGTAGGCCTGATCGTAGGGGCTGCTCCAAGTTCCATCTTTTAGATCTTCCGTACTTCAAGTGTTCACATGCAAACCAAATCTCAAAACACAATAATTCCCAAAGTATTACAACTGCACCAATGTCTTTCAATCATAAAATCAAACTTACAACTTCTACCTAATAATTTCAACAACCGAAAACACTTAAAAATAAACTAACACTTACCAACAATGCTTGGGTTGCCTCCTCAGAAGTGCCTTATTTAATGTCATGAATCGACTTTGTCATCTTCCTTCATCAACTATTATCGAGGATCCACACCTCGCTCTTGCACTCATCTGGGTGTTTCATGGATTGGCGAATGTTGAACACAACTTCTGCATCATTCACCCTGAACTATAGTTGACCTAAACCCATATCCACTAGGGCTCTCCCAGTGGCTAGAAATGGTCTCCCCAAAATGGTTGGCACCTCAAAATAAACTTCACAGTCAAGGATCACAAAATCTGCCAGGAAGATGAATTTATCCACCTTAACAACCACATCTAAAAAGATTTCCTTTGGGTTTTTAATAGTTCAATCTGCCATAAGCAACCTCATTCTTTCGGGGCAGGAGTACCAAGGACAAGATTTTTGAATACTATAAGAGGCATTAGATTGATGCTTGCTCCTAAGTCACATAATGCTCTTGCAAACTCAACATCATCAATGATACAAGGGATGATGAACGCAAGGGGGTCTTCTCACTTTTGAGGAAGGTATTTAGTCAAAATCACACTACATTGTTGGAGTTCTTGTGGGAACTCTTGGCTTAAAGTGTGTTTCTTGGTGACCAAGTCCTTCATATATTTGGCATACCTTAGAATTTTCTCTAAAGCTTCTAAAAGGAGAATTTTTATAGAGAGTTGCTTCATTATCGAAAGGAAGTGTTTGAACTTTCTCTCCTCTTCCTTTTTCTTAAGCCTTTGAGAGAAAGGAGGAGTAGGTTTTGGAATTGATTTCAATTTCTCATGCTCCCTTGTCTCTTCTTGTTGCCTCCCGACAATTTCTGGACTTTCATCTTCACCCGCAACTTCACCATCAAGATCCTTCTTCTGAACTTCATCCACAATAACTGGCATAGCGGGATCTATTGTGCTCTTGCCACTCCTACTAATCACCGCCATGTAATGCCTTTCATTTTTAGGATTTTGAACTGTATTGCTTGGTAGGGTACCCTTTTGGCGTTAGTTCAATTGTGAGGACACCTGCCTAAATTATTGCTCAAGTTGCTTAATTAACACTGAGTGAGACTCTATCTTTTGATTTATACTTGAGATATCTACTTTTATTCCCTTTAAAGTCTCATATTGGTGGTTGGCTCGTTTCATCAATTTTTGGAACATTTCTTCAGGATTGTGTGGTGGCATATAAGGACCATCCCTGTAGCCCTCTCTTCTCCCCCATTCTGCGTCTGGCACTCTCTCTCATTCATACTATCCACCCCAGGTATCTCTACACATCCCATCACAGGTGAAGTTCTGACCGTTATTCCTGGAATTTTGCCTCCAATAATCTGACTTGGACCCTTGGGGGTTGTTTTGGAAACCCATTGCTTGATTGCTCACAAAACATGCATCCTCATCAAAGAATAGATCATCATAGACGGGAGACTTTGTAGGTTGGTGAATGATGGGGTGGACACTTGCTTGGTTTTTCTTTAAGACCAAGTCCATACTTGTGCGAAGTTGAGCAAGTTGCTCCATGAGCTCTTCGTTTAACTCTGCTTGCTCATTATTGGTACTAACCACACAAGAATGTTTTATCACACCCCGCTCTCGTTGTCCCCATGCTCGATTTATTTTCACCACTTGGTCCATTCTTGCAGCTATCAATGCAAAAGGTTGGTCCAGGAAATACCTCCCACAATCGTATCGGCGCAAGCTTGACTATTTTCATCAAGTGCCTAATAGAAAATTTCAACTAAGGCATCATGAACAATCTTGTGATTAGGGACCATCCTCGAGTATTTGGTAAACCTCTCCCATGTTATGCTGATAGAATCGCCTGACAATTGCTCAAAGTTATTGATTTGGCTCGAACAACCGTACTATTGCATTGCCAGTCAATGATAGTGGAAACACTCTCAAACCCACAACATTAAGAGAAAGGTTTTGTGTCCCCATGACACTCGCAAACAAACACCACATTTTGAAGATGACGGTGGGGATCCTCCAAAGGTAGCCCTAAGAATAGTCCTCGGTTTTGGAGCATTTGGAGTAATCCACTCGATACTGTGAACTTAGTATCTACCGATAAAGGAGGCAGTACTATAGCACCAATAACATTCATAGCCATAGGGTTCAATCGATATTGATTCCACCCATAAGCAGTTTTCATTGAAGTCCCTGAACTGTAGCTTGTTACCCCTTTGTGGTGGATTCTCCTCTCTATCCATATCCTCATTCGTATGCATATCCTCCTCAACCTCAATATCTTTATTCACTTGAGCCATTCTTCTTGGTAGTCGATGGATCTATAAATTTAGTGGAGCTAAGGGATTGCCTTGGCTCCTTGTGTTGGTCATACAACCTAGTATACCCTGCAAATAAAATCAAACAACAAAAACAAACACAAAAGTAAAGTACAAGAGACTCTAGAAATCAACACTAGAACTATCTAATAGTGAAATCAACTCAAAACCTAGACGTATTCCCCAATAATGGAGCCATAATTTCTGATAATGTTCATGCTCTAATAAGAAAGCGATTATTTTCAGAAATTAACTTAATCGAGGTCAGGATCGAATCGACAAGGAATACAGGGCTTGACTACAAGACTTCACTATTACTCATTTCTAGCGTTTATGACTACAATCTCTAAATAGGGGGAGGGGGTTGTGATTCAAACACAAAATAAAAACACTAATTATAATGCAAGGAAACACTCAATTTTGGGATAACTTCGGGAATTATGTTCCTATGGTTCGTGGACTCGATTACTCTAGATAACATAATTATAATTGGTGACTTTCATGCAGGATGGTAACTTAGGTTCTTCCAGTCCTCTTGTGAAGGTGAAGGTCGAATTTCACCATGGCACTTGGTCGGCCACCATGGCGTGCTAACTAACCGTTAACCAATAATCCCAGTCAACCTCCCCTTGGTCAGGTTTGGTTAATTAGACGAGAACAAATCAATCAAATGCTATCATCTACTTTCCTTTTCTTATTCGTCACTACCTTGGTCAGGATCATGGTAATAGGCGGGGTTTGGTGTTGGCCACCACCAAACAACGATAAAAGTGAAGGGAAACATATAATACAACAAAACCCTAATCATAGAAATAGAAGAAACCTAGGTTATTTCAAGTCAACTATTCATGGTTCCCACAGCCCTAAGTTGTGGGTGCTTAGTTACTCATGGCTAAAGCAAAATACACAAAAATGCACATGATAGACATAGTTGAGAGTTTTACTAATAACAATGAAGAGAATGGATACTACAAGTTGCAAACCCACAACTTGATTGATAAACAATGAGTACAAGGTAAGATTTGCAATCCCCAAAAAGGGTTTTCCAATATAAAAGAATAAACTACTATAAAAAACTAAGAGAAGCTTAAAATGTAATTTTATATTATCTACTGGTCAAACTCCCTCTCAAAAACCTAACTTAAACTATATATAGTGTTTATAAAATAAACCTAAAATTTATAAAGAAAAAGCAGCTGGCAGCTGATAAGTCTCACAGTTATGACTCGTAGAATGACCTATGAGTCGTAGATTAGGTCTCATATCAGGTCCTTGGCATCTTGGACTAAACTGATACGACTCATAGGTACGAGTCATTGCTTGAGTTATGACTCGTATGATTGTCTCATAGTCTTAGTCTTCAGTTTTTGGTCTAACATTTTTAGCTCTCTGATTCTTGCTAGGAGTCCACCTATGCGAGTCGTAGTGTGTATTACAACTCATAGGATGTCCTTGTAGGAGTGACCTTCACTTGGCAAATTTCTGATTTTGGTCTCTGATTCCTGCAATGACACCACTCTACTGCTCGTAATTGGCTCGTATGGCCTATACTTTAGCAAAATCTGTAACTTTTTTTCAAAATCATGCCAACCTAACTTTCTGCAAGATCAACACAAAAACACATCAAAACACTAAAAGGTCTCTTTAAGAAGTCACAAAATCCCTTGTTTCACGCTCCAAATGTATTGTATGTCGACAATACATCAACTTAGATTCTTGAAATCAAATACTACAATTGTTGCTATACGTTTGTTCTTGATTATTATTTTCTCGATGGGAAATTTATCATTTACAAATTCTACGACACCCAGCACGATAATCTCTACCTCTTATCTCAACTTTTCAAGCATCAAATAATATTCAAATGGCTTCCGAAAAGATCAACTCCCAATCAACTTTTTCTAAGGCTATTAACTCTAAGATCTCTACTAAAAGTAGAGTGTTGGTGTGCTTTTGAAAGTTTTGGAGCTATTACGATGATCAAGGCCTGTGCTAGGAAAACAAATAATTCAAGTGTTGTCCACATCAATTCCTATTTTGGGATCTTCAACTCCAAAAGGAGCAAGATCCTCTACAACTACTTTAGCTTGAGGAAGTAGCATTTCAGAAATTATTTAAAGGGCTTTAGCTTCACTTGAGCTTCCTGGATCCAAGAACTCCACCGCAAAGAAAGACTTGCATGAGGTGAACCCTATAAAGATCAACTTGAACAAGAACTCATGCTACTCTTTGACATCATCAGTCATTATGAAAGAACTCATGCTACTCTTTGACATCATCAATTATCATTGCATGAGCTTAAACCACAAGTAATAATGCTCCTAGATATATGAGCCCAATCAAGAGCTTTTCAAATTTTAGCTAAATCTCAAATTTGAAAGCTCTTCAATTTTGAGCTAAACTTTAAGCTGGAAAGCTCATCAAATTTTAGCTAACCTTCATATTATAAAGCTCTTTAATTTTGAGATCATCAAATTATGATTCAAATTTTCAAATAATGAAGCTCTTTAAATTCGAGCTAACTCTCTAAGTTACACTACTTAAATTCTAGCAAAATATTTAAATTTGAACAAATTCATTAGGTCAAAGTTCATTAAATTTGAGAAAATCTCAAGTCAAAATACTCTTGGCCTGCAAGAGTACAAACTGCACATGGCAAACTAAAAAATATCTGCTAGGGTGAAAATCTAAAAAGCGGTAGCCTAGGAAAAAGTTAGGACACCAAAATGTCTGCTAGGTTGAAAACCTCAAAAGAGGTGATCTAGGAAAATAGAAAAAAAAATCACTCCCCTTAGAACTACGTTGTTACTTCATCCTCTTCATTGAGGTACGTAGGTGCTTGAAATTATATTCTAAGTTCAATTGCATGAGTCTCAAAATGCAATAATATTCCCACAACATTCCTTTTGGGGGAAAATTTCTATGGAATAAGAGCTTTTCCAATAGCACACTTGAGATCTTCAAATTTGGTCAAGTTTGCAAATTGAATTTATCAAATATGGTCAAATCTACATGTTAAAATTTTCAAATCCTCAAAATATACAAATCAAAGACTTCATAATATTCAAATCCTTCTAGTATGCAAGGTGAAGTCTTTGAATTCCTCAAGTATTCAAGTTGAAGTCCCAAATTCTTCGAGTTTGCAAGTTAAAGTATTCAAATCAATCAAGTATGGATATTGAAGTCTTTAAATCCACATAATTTGCAATTTGAAGTCTTCAAATTCACTTCTTTTTAAAGTTGAAATTTCAAATCCATCATATTTATAAGTAAAATTCTTTAAAGTTGTTCAGTCTGAAAGTTGAAACCTTCAAGCCTTGACCTTTAAATTTACTTTTCTTAAGGAAGAAATGAGTCATTACCTCTTTGTATCATGAGGATTCCCTCATATTGCCTTTCTTGGGGAAAAGACAAGTATCCATCCGTTCATACCGAGAGACTATCTCTATATTTTTATGTCTTATAGTGAACAAAATTTGTCCCTTTACATCTGAAGATGTCCTTTTCAGAAGTTTATTCTTAAAAGGATCTCTAAATTTTTGTGCCTTAAGGTGGACAAAATTTGTCCCTTTACACCTTAAGCTGGCCCTTTTTATGGGTTTATCTTTAAAATGGTCTGAAAATTCTATTGCTTTAAGGTGGACAAACTTTTTCCTTTACACCTTAATAAGATTTTTTCGCGAGCTTATCGTTAAAAGAAACTCTTTCCATGCCATAAGGTGGACAAAATTTGTCCCTTTGCACCTTAAGCCGACCTTTTTGTAGGTGTATCTTTAAAAGGATCTCTAAGTTACATACCTTAAGGTAGAAAAATATTGTCCTTTGCACCTTAAAATGTTCTCTTTACACCTGATGCTTAAGTATTTGAAATCTTGTAAAGCCTCAAATTTGTAATTTCAAGGTGGAGACGTTGATCACATCCCTTTACACTTCAAGATCAAATTCCTATTTTATGGTAAAACTCTCCTTGGTGTAGCCTCTGTAAAATGCAAATATTGCTTCCTCTGACCTACACAAATAATGAGAAAAAGGAATATGTGAAAAAAATAATTCATACCTTGACAAAGACGCTTGAGGGTTGGACTTCAAAATTTGATTGAAAAATATGAAGAAACATCTATTTTTTGGGTGTTGTTCAAAAATAAAGAAAGATAACAAAAAAAAAGAAAGAAAGAAGAAAACAAGAAAAGGAAAAAGGAAACAAAACTGAAAGAAAGAAAAGGAGAAAGACAAGAAAAGGAAAGAAAACAAGTGTTGCATATACAAGGGAAAAAAAAAAGAAAGGGGAAAATTTTTTGTGTCCAAAAAAAAGGGAAAGAATCTTTTCCTAAACTAACAAAAGTAAAGGAATTCCCTTTGGAAGACATATAAAAGAAAAATAAACAAAGAAATTTTTAGGCTCCAATAGCAAGTGAAACAAAAAGAAGGAAAAATGCTTTTCATGCTAAATTAAGGAAAAAGGAGAGAACTCATTTTCCTTGTGTCATGCCCCGAAGGATACCCTTGGCGTGGCCGACACTCAGAGACTATGGGTCGCCTTCAACGTTTCCTGAATCATCTTAACCTTCTCAAGATCCTTTATAACCAGATCAAGCTCTAACAAAGCTGTCTCACCAACCTCAAACCATCCGACCGGTGATCTACAATGTCTCACATATAGAGCCACAAAAGGAGACATACCGATATTAGAATGATAACTATTATTGTAGGAAAACTTAGTCAATGGAAGATGATCATCCCAACTACCTTTAAGCTCAAACACACATGCTCTAAGCATATCCTCAAGGGTTTGGATGGTCCTCTTGGCTTTGCCATCCGTTTGAGGGTGGAAGGTCGTAGAAAGCATAACTCTAGTACCAAGACCCCTTTTAGAAGGACCTCCAAAAGTGTGAAGTGAATTGTTCCCCATGATACTATATGATGGACAAAGGAACCCAATGCAACCTTATCAATTCATGTTGTACAACCTTGCATAATCTTCAGCCCCATATGTGGTATTAACTATAGAAAGTGCACCGATTTTGTCTTGCTATCAACAACCACCCATATGGAATCAAAACCCTTTATAGTCTTAGAAAACGCAACCACGAAATCCATATTAATCATCTCTGACTTCCAAATAGGAATCTCAATGTATTGGGTTAGGCCATCCAGCCTTTGATGTTCGGGTTTGACTTGTTGACAAATGTAACAATCGAAAATGAATTTTGCAATGACCCTCTTCATTCCTCCCCACCAATGCTCATCCCTCAAGTCTCTATACATTTTGGTAGAACCGGGGTGGATAGATAAGGAGAGTTATGGCCTCATCAAGGATCCTTTCTATCAAACCATCAGCACACGGTACATACAATCTACCTTGGTACCTAAGGGCACCATCTTCCCCTTGGGGCAAAAGCTTCACCTTGCCCTCTTTCACCAAGGCCTTCAATTCTAACATGAAGGGATCAAGATCTTGTTTTGCTATCACCTAATCAACCAAGGAAGACCTAGACATCAATAACAACAATACCCCCATTACCAACCTCTGCCAACCTAACCCCCAATCTAGCCAATCGATGCACCTCCCTAGCCATCATTTTATCACCACCATCAACGTGAGCTAGGCTACCCATACAAACCCTACTTAAAGCATCTACCACCACATTTGCCTTACCGAGATGATAATGCACACTCATATCATAGTCCTTAAGAAGTTCTAACCATCTCCTTTGCCTCAAATTGAGATCCTTTTGAGTGAACACATATTGTAGGCTCTTATGATCAGTGAACATCAACATGCATGCCATAAAAGTAATGACGCCAAATCTTTATAACAAACACAACGAGGCTAACTCAAGATCATGGGTAAGGTAGTTCTTTTCATGTACCTTGAATTGTCTAGAAGAATAAGCTATGATCTTACCATTTTGCATCAACACACAACCCAACCCAAGCTGGGAAGCATCATAATACACCACAAATCCCCCAAGTCCACACGATAGTGACATTATAGGAGCGGACACAAGCTTATCTTTCAACAATTGGAAGCTCCTCTAACATTCATCGGTCCAACAAACTTAACCTTCTTTTGAGTCAATTTTGTCATAGGGGAAGCAATAGAAGAGAACCCATTCACAAACCTCCAATAATAGCCTGCTAAGCCCAGGAAACTCCTAATGTCCGATAGGGTCAACGGTCTAGGCCAATTTCTAATCACATCGGTCTTCGTTGGATCCACCTTAATACCATCCCCCGACACCACATGACCTAGGAAAGCAACCTCCCTCAACAAAAATTCACACTTCTCATATTTAGCATACAATTTCTCCTCCCTCAATCTTTGCAACACAACGCTAAATAAGCCCTATGCTCCCCTTCACCACGAGAATAG
This sequence comes from Solanum ossicruentum, assembly GCA_025774065.1. Lineage (NCBI taxonomy): Eukaryota > Viridiplantae > Streptophyta > Magnoliopsida > Solanales > Solanaceae > Solanum > Solanum ossicruentum. The sequence continues at coordinate 12,704,197 of JAOTQR010000097.1, read as the reverse complement.
ATCAAAATGTCATCAATTAAGACCACAACAAAGGAATCAAGGTAGGGTTTAAAGTCCCTATTCATTAGGTCCACAAAAATGGCCAATGCATTGGTCAACCCAAAGGACATCACAACAAACTCATAATGCCCAGATCTAGTCCAGAAGGCAATCATGGGACTATCACACTCCCTCACTTTCACTTGATGATACCCATACCGAAGCTAAATCTTAGAGAAATGGCTAGCCCCTGGCAATTGGTCAAATAAATCATCAATCCTTGGAAGAGAAAATCTATTCTTGATGGTGACCTTATTGAGTTATCGGTAGTCAATACACATCCTAAGGGACCCATCCTTCTTTTTCACAAACAACACCAGAGCACCCCAAGGTGATTGGCCAGGTCAAATAAATCCCTTCTCCAACAAGTCCGTCAATTGTTCCTTCAATTCCATCAGGACCATATGTTAAGGGTGAATAGAAATAGGTTGAGTATTGAGGAGGAGGTCTATGCCAAAGTCTATTTCCCTTTCATGAGGAACACCGGGAAGGTCATTTGGGAAGACATCTAGAAACCCATTTACAACTAGAATCGAATCAACAGGAATGACTTTAGACTCCACATCCCTAACCCTTACAAGAAGGTAAAGAGACCCCTTAGAGATGAACTTACGGACTTTAATGCAAGAGATGAATCTACCCTTCACCACTACGTCTTGACTTTCCCACTCAAGGACGGGTTCATTTAGAAATTGAAATTTGACTTTATGGGTTCTACAATCAATTGAAGCATAGTGGGCATGCAACCAATCCATCCGAAGAATGACATCAAAGTCAACCATGTCTAACTTAACAAGAGCACAAGGCAACACTTTATGCAAGATGCAAATAGGACAACTTCTATAAACTTTTCCAGCAACAATAGATGCAACAATAGGAGTAGACATTTCATATGACTCATGCAATAACTCGAGATCAACATAAAACTTTTGGGCAACAAATGGGGTAACAAAAAAAAGAGCAGCACCCGGATCAATCAATACATACACATCAAGGTCAAAAATTTTCAACATACCAGTAACAATGTCAGGCTCATCATCGACCCCTTGCCTCCCATGTAAAGCATAAAATGAATTGTACCTTGGGACACCATCTTGTCAGCCACCTCTCCTTAAAGGAATCACATTAGCACTTTCTAGATGAACCTCTTTTCCCTTGTTGTGATCTCAGGGGTAATTCACCTTTTTGTGACCCATTTCCCTCAACCAAAGCACGTATTAGTATCTCTCAAGCACAGGCCCCTATTCCTTTTACCACACTTAGGACACATCTCATTAGGAACCACAACACTAACACCTTGGTGCTTTGGGAAGTCATTGGAAAACTCCCTATTAGAAGCATGAGAGGATCCTTGGCCTTGGTGGATCCGGACACCCTTTTGGAACATACCCTCGAATGGGACCCTCTTGGCCTCATGACCCCTCCTTTTCCTCAACTTCTCCCCCTCCATTTGCTCAGCATAGGTCATCAGACGCGACAAGTCCATATCACTAATCAGCATGGTGGACCGACACTCCTCACTAACTAAGTTAGAAACACCCATCACGAATTTGTTCATCTTAGATCTCGAGTCAGCCACCAAGTGTGGAGAATATTATGAATGTTTGGTGACCTTGAGGGCATACTCCCTCACACTCATACACACTTCTCTCAAATTCATAAATTCCACCAACTTACCTTCCCTAAGTTCAAGGGGGAAGAACCAATTAAAGAAGGCCACCTTGTGCTCCTCCCAAAGCACCACATGGCCAACTCCCTTCTCTTTCTTCCATTGGTTATACTATATCTATGTTATCCCTTTTAGTTGGTAGGTCTCCAACTCTACCTTATCCTATAGCGTCACACCCATGATGGAAAAAATTTTGTAGACCTCATCAATGAAATCTTGGGGTCCTCACTCGACTTTGACCCATGGAATTCTGGGGGATTCATTCTCATGAAGTATCTTACTCGAGAGGCCAGTCTAGGAGCATGAGGGGCTTGGTCCCCTTGATTGGCTTGGTTGGCCACCAGTTATACAGGCAAAGGTGAGAGAATCCCTAAGCTCCCCATTAGTCGGTTGTTCCTTGGTTGTGTGGACTCGTTTTCCCCTTGTGATAGGCATGATCTAGCATAAGAAAAGAATAATTATTAGGGGGAAAGCTTACTTCAACTCTATAACACGACTAAGAACATGAAGAAGGGAAACATTTCCTAAAACGTCTTATAGCCTCCTACTCATAGTTGTGGTGCACAACACAACCATGAATAACACTATAATTGATGCGTTTTGTTGGACTCCGAGGATGTAACAATCCAGTGCTCTGATACCATGTTTTTCATGACCCAAGCCTAGGGCCTAGTTGTGGCATGGCTCATGGGGAACCTGAAGGGACCCCAAGAAAGCCTCTTAACATATCATTACACATCCTTGGCCGCAAAAGCAATAAAATACAAGAAGAAGTGGTAAACAGGGATAAGCAGGGCTAAGAGACAACTTCATAACATTAACGTGAAAAGTCAAAAGGGAGTTAAAGCTCATAGCGTAGATACATAACATATCCAATAACTCCTCTAGTATATAAGATAAGAGTGGGTGAAAGACAAAGAAACCGGGCTCACCCTCATACTCCATACATAACCAAAAGAGAGAAAAGTCTTAATACGAAATAAGAGATCATAAGTAACATCCCCGGAATGGAGGACTCACTAACAAGCTTGATAGAAGTTGTACTAGCCACATAGAGGAGGAGGAACAATCGGTGCATCGATTCCTACATGGTGACATCATGTAGGCATAGAGTATGCGTTAGTACATTTGAATATACTAAGTATGTAGGATGCAACACAACAATAGAAAGGCATCTTAATAAAAAAACATAGAGAAAAATAATAGATAACATAGTAGCAATATGACATGTATGATTAATACTTACGTAAAACATACTTACATAGAATATATCATATGCGTAAGAAGAGACCATTAACCATTGGTAGATCAGCACACCCTACCACCCTTGGTAATTGAGGTACAAACCCCATCAATAGATCGTCTCACCCTACCACCCTTGGTGTCGGAGTACAAATCCCCCGATAGGTTAATGGGAACAAACCTCTAACAAGATTGGTGTATCACCGTACCCTACCACCCTTGGTGTCGGAGTACAAACCCCCTAATAGGTTATTAGGTACAAACCCCCCCCCCCAACGAGGTTACCGGATGCACAACCCTTGGGTAGGGCATGGTCACATTCCAACACTACATAGAGAGCACCATATGCATGCATTTATTTAATCCTCATTTTATCATATCATAATCAACCATAATCATATAGTCATTCAACTCATAATACATGCATTGGACATTCAATTCCTTAAGAAACCATAAACGGACATTTTCTCAAACACTTAGAGGGTGTGTAGTGCTAGTGTAAAACTATGCAATTCAAGTGTGAAATCATGCTAGAAAATTCAATGTAAAACCTTCAACAGATACTTGATAATACCTTCAAGAAATAGACATCAAAACCTTTCATCAAATCTTACAATAGATCTTAGATTCTTAGCCCAAAACAAGGAAAAATAGTCATAATTTCATGAGCTTCAACATAGTGTGTAGTGATTTTTATAAAAGGATAGAACCAATTGTTAATCAATTTTAAATCATGAAAATTAGAGTAAAAGGAAGCTTGGGTATCATGGGAGAAAGGAACGCATGAAATAAACCCACATAACTTAGCTTTGGAGAAACTCTTGATGAAGATTGGAAATAGAGACTTGAAGCTTGAAGGAAACCCTTAGTTCCAGATGAGGGTTTTGAGACATGATTTTAGGACATAAAATATTGGCTCAGTGTTTGAAAAAGTACTTGGGAGTGTTTAGAATGTCATGAGGGTGAAAAATAATTAAGTATGGGTATTTTTATGTTAAGGATACTTACGCCCAAGATTTCAAAGTCTTGGACTGTAAGAAAATAACTAGATTGAAAAATATACATGACTACATCACGGACAGGATGCGAAAATTGAATTTCTTCATCTGCGTGCCAGGGCCATGAAAAACTCTCTGGAAATTGTCACTTGAAAAATTGAAATTTCTAATCGTTTTCTCTAAAATTGGGGTTAGACCCTTTTTTCCCTAAATTTGACCCCCTGAACAAGAATATAAAGTCAGATTTTTGATATAACAAATGAATTTTGAGGTATATAGAAATTACAATTTCTTGCACTTTCAAGACACATTTTTGAGTACTTTTTGGGTTTGTTTCTCTATTTTACCTGTGTTTGGCCCGAGTGCACTATTTTCACCTATTTTTCAAGATAATACAAATATTTTGACCGTGTTGATGTGGTGAATTATATTTTCAATAGTTGAGCATCACTGGGAAGTGATATAGAAGGGAAAGGCTCGGTCGGGTTGACTCAAAGCGCAAGACATCGGATGCCATGTAGGCTAGGCTTTCTCTACACTTTAGACTGAGTTGGAATGTTTGCATATTTGAGTTGAAATATGTAGAAAGTATATTGTGAATGGGTTGAGCTCTGGACTTTATATTGTGTATAGCTGGTTGTGAATTCACATATATTACATATGGTGATATGGGACATCAGTATTTTTATTGGGGATTGTGTTAGTTATAGTTATCATACTGTCCGAGTTTTTACACTATTTGGCTACAAGAGGGCCTAAAAGGGGTTGGTTGGGATACGAACCTATGATAGGTATGTACTTTGAGCTTAACTCTTGCTTGTATGTGTGTGTGATTTGAGGATACCGAAATATACTAGCTATTGAGGATGACTTACTATTACATGCTACCTTGTGCACAAAATTTAATATCTATATCGGGTTGGTATATATATGCATGATGCGACTATAGTGGTTTATATCTGTTTTGAGTACTCGTGGTAGATTTCTTATTTAAACATGATTCTGAGCTTTATTGTGACTTATATATGATCTTATATACTGCTATTGTCTTTTATGTACTTGTGCTACAGGCTAGTGACAGGAGAAACACATCATGTTCTGGGAACAGTTATAGTTGCCCTCCTAAGGGAGCCTTGTAATATGTGATAGGAGATGTATTACTACTGAGCCACTGGTAACTTAGAGAAGGGAGTGTGACCTACTAGTGAGGTGCAAGCTATATCCTACAGGCTTCCCAGGGTTATCCGTGATGAAACACTAGCTATGTGGGTACTTATGGGAACTAGCACGTGGTCTAAAGAAGGGCACATTACTAATGGGCTAGCACATGGTTACCTTGGGAAAATTCCTTGATAGTAGTTGGGCTGCTGTATGAATCTGGGAAGGTTACATCCTCCAGATATCTAGCCTCTTGGACCATAGCTTAGATTATACTAACGCTACCTTATGAGTTGCTTTGTATAGAGAAAGGGTCTGTAAGGTTCGAATATGAGCTAATGCCGGGGGAAGACATGCGTGCTGACTAGGTGTCTACTTGTATGAGTATGCAGTGCTTGTTGTTATAGAGATATGATGATAGGGAGTCTGGGCATTGATTATATGTCGTAGATTTGATGTCCAGTATTATTGATTATAGGGAGGCTCGATAAGGGTTGTATGTGGCTTGATACCATGAGGCAGGTACGTTCCCATACTTATACTATTATCTGTGAGAACATGCTACTAATGTTATTGAGATACGATGACAACGAGGATACTTCTCAAATAATTGTTTTACTGCTACTAGTTTCAGATTTAGATATGCTCCCATCGAGCCTAGTCATTATGGGATTTATGTTATAGTTGTTGTTATCATGCCATATTTACAGAGAAGGCGAAGATCATACGAGAAAGATTAAAGACTATGCAGACTCAACAGAAATCATATACCAATGTTAAAAAGAGTGACTTAGAGTTTAAGGTTGATGATTAGGAGTATTTGAAAGTGTCATACGATTTGGGAAGAAAGGGAAGTTGAGTTCGAGGTACATTGGTCCTTACTAAATTGTGAAAAGTGTAGACAATGTGGCTTATGAGTTAGAACTACCACTAGAGTTAGCGGTCATCTATCCAGCCTTCCACATTTCCATGCTAAAGAAGTGTTTGGGGGATCCACAGTTGGTTATGCTTGTTAAGAGTCTTGGAGTAAAAGATAGTTTCAGTTATGAGGAGATCCCCATGCAAATCCTTGATCATTAGGTTCGCAAGTTGTTGACCAAAGAGATTGCATCTATCAAGGTGTTGTGGAGAAACAAATTTATAGAAGAGGCCACTTGGGATGCAGAGGAGGATATGAAGGCGAAGTACCCAAATTTATTCCTACTTGTTGAAGATGAAAGATTTGATAGTATATATCTTTTCCTATTCCTTGAGTTTCCTCCTACTCTGAGTTTGGCTGATAATAGAGTCATAGAGTCTGAGTGATGAATGAATCATTTTGTCGACTGTTTACTTGTCTTATTTGCATAACTGCTTGATTTATTGATTGTATGAGTAAATTTTGAGTTGGTTGATTTATAAAGTTTATGATGGGATTCGTACCTTGACTAGGGTCCTAGATTTCTCTTCATTTGAGGACGAATGACCCCATGGGAAGGATAATATAACTACCTAGTCTAGAAATATGGTTGAGAAAGCTGAGAAAAATGATTGAAAAAATCACTGGAAGAAGCCACGAAGGCCATCTATGACCAGTAGAGTAATCTACTACCCATAGATGAGGCCTTATAGATACCCAGGTGACTTGGTGAAATTTTCTAAGTTTGAGGCCCATGTATGAGATAACATATGGCCCATATACTAATCCATGACCCATAGATTGTTGGTTCAAAAATCAACTTTTCAGTATATTGAATTTCGAGTTGTTAGATGGCCCATAGAAGTATTCACGGCCATAAAAAAGGTCTTGTGAATTCAATGTCAAATTCCAGTAACTTAAACCTTTGGACACCTTACATACGAAAGGTCCCCAGGGCCTGTAAAAAGAACCGCGACTCGTAGATGAGGTTTTGTGGTTCCTATTGATAATTTTAGGAGGGGCATTCTTTTGTTTTCCTAACCCTTTATTAATTAAATTCCACAATGTTTTGGACTTAATGTAAGTGATATAACATAACCTTAAGTGTGTTTTCCCTTAATACTTACTTAGAAGTTCATGAGAGCATCGGAGAAGGGAGAAACACGAGGTTTTAAGTTCAAGCATGAGGATCGGGAGAGGATTGACTGTTCTTCAAATTTCTAGATTTGTAAGGCTTCCATAAGCATAGGACTGAGTCCGTCCACATGCCCCATTATAGTCTTGAGTCGGGCCGTGCATTAGAATAAATAGTGTAAATCCTGTATATTCTAACTTTGAGTTTCTTGCATTACTTTGAGTCCCTGTGATCTTCTATGAATGAGGTGATGTAGCGCATTACTATTATGATGTTATTTAAATAGTAGTAGTAGTCATTCATGATAACAAGAACCCTATTTTCACTATTGATGATGTTTTGCATAAAGTTTGACTTGAGAATATGAGTCTATTATTTGAGTTGAGCATTTGGAGCATGTTGAGTATATGTGGTATGTACATAAGTTTGTTCTTGCATGTGCACAAGATGAGTATCTTATATGTGAATGAGTTGAGCATGGCTGCATAAGATTGAATGACCATATAAGTCCTAGTCCTGCATGATGTGAACAAGAGTCTTGATTTATACGACATAAATGATAATTCTAAATTGCTGAGCTATTGTGGAATTAAGTTGAGCTGCTTGAGATGAGTCAAAGAGATGAGCTTGAGTTAAATTTTATGAGTTTGTTTCAGTCTTGGAAGGATTAATAAGAACTAAACGGGTGACAGGATAATACCTAGAACAATGTTGCTAGTGTAGGATAGTCGTGTAGTTAAAGTTGGCGGCTCATGTTCCAAAAGATGGACATTCTCGCTCTTTGAATCCGATAGAGAGAGGCTGACGTCGTTTACCTTTGCAAGTTTAGGACATGCATGGAAATAGTGTTTGCATCATTGTGCATCACTAAACTCATAGTGGTGGGAGTTATGTCAGTTAGAGAAACTTCAAAGCAACACAATACTAAGAACATTACATTTTAAGGTAAGATGCATGAGAAACTATTTGTCTTATCAAAATTTGATTTTTAACTTAAACTTGCATTATTTATTTGAGTTAAGTATTGAGTTGAGAAGTTTTTGTCTTGAGTCAAGTCGTTGTTTTGTCTGAGCCATATTTTTTTCCTTGAGCCATTTTACTTACCAATATATTTCATTTATTGACACCTATTTGGGCCTACATCGTTAATGATGTAGATAAAGATGATAGAGGACTTCAGCAAACACACCGTTGAGGTTCAGACCGCTACTTCTAGAGTTGGTGATCCATCCTTGCTTTTCGGAGGAGCTTTTCTTTCCTCCTATATTTCAGTAGCATTTTATTTTATTTGTGTTATCCGAAGCTTATCTTGGCACCTTCTAGATGAGTAGAGGCTTCATAAATATTGAGTAGAGGGAGTTGATTGATGTTATTTTCCATACTTGATCATGGTGAACTATTTTATAAGAGCTTTACTTATTTATTTGATTGTCTTATCTTGAGAAATCTTCCTCTGCCAATTGTGATATGATGCTAAAGCCGTATAGTTTCCTTCGGGAATCAACGATGGTTCTTCAAGTGTCGGTCGCACCAAGGCTACACTCCTGGGGAGTGACACTAAATTGGACAATGATGTAAGTAGCTCATTAATTAGAGACACTTGACATGCGTGCTAATTTGAGTGTGTTTAAGGTGTCTTCTATAGGTAGCTTGAGCAATAATTAAAAATTTCGACAGATAATGACAACGTTAAAGTTGATGCAAGACAAACAAGAAGAGTATTGACTTTTCTACATTGCAAAACTAACACCACAACTACAAGATTCGAGAAAGATAGTAAACAAAGATCAATTAATCTTTCTTGCTAGACCAAGTGATAGAAGAAACATCTTAGTTTACAAACAAGAACTTCAAGTCTTCCTCTATTAGTTTCCCTATGGCATCAGTAGCACCATCGTCCATCGTGCACAAAACATCAATACCAGGTAATCAGAACACCAAAGAGAAAATGAAGAGTGTCAGTGTAAAGGAGAAAAATCAAAAGCCAAGTGTAAAATAGAATACGTGAATAGTAATATTAGTTTAAATCATATTTGAGAGGAGCATTTAAGGAGGAGAAACATTTAAGTGTTTATTGTTGCAACATAAAAGAAAAGAAATAACTATATGAATGAGAAACCCTAAACAACGCTCTCCATGTATGATCATGTTTTAAATATCTAGAAAAGAACTAAGCTTCTGACCATACTTCTCCATTTAAAGCTCATCTCAATTCAATATTGTATATTCTAGAGAATACAAAAAGCTCATCGCCACAACACTCCACCAAGGATCCATCAAGAAGACCAAACAAAGTTCGAGAAGAGAGTGACAGGCCAAGGAAAGTAGTCTAGGTCATTTAATAAAATATTAAAAATTAAATTTTATCTATTATTTAGATGCATAGAGAGAAAGTTAAAGCATCCAAAAAAATAATTATTTCGAAGCTGATCAAGTGATGAAGACAAATGATACCCGGCTACAGAATGAACACAAGACATGTTTTTTGTTATGACTACTGATGGAAACAACCGGGGTAACTGTGAAGGACATAGAGAAAATATAATCTTACCTTCTGTAGAGAATAATGTATCAGATCAAAAAATGATGTGAAACTGAATGAAGACTACTTCTTTTGTAGAACCAACTCTTTCAATCATGAACCTTATTTCTTCTCTCTTGAACCAATAAAAAAGCAATGAGAATGCTCTTATTTTCAACAACAACAACATACCCAGTGAAAACCCACAAATGAGGTCTGGGGAGGGTAGAATGTAAAAAAAACGCAGACCTTACTACTACCTCACAGAATGCTCTTATTTCCTTAAAAGAGACACTCACAAGAATATAAATAGACATGTTTAAGACATTATGTTAAATGACATAAATAATATTGATGCAACAATTAAGTGGGGGTATTATTTGATGCAAAATTTTCAGATAGTAACCAAAACTTCATTTAGACCTTATGAACCATGCATTTTTTCACACAACATAACTTAACCAGAAATCATCATCCTAAACTTCTACATGTGTGAGACTTAGGAATTTATATATATATCTTACAAATTGTATAACTTGCAGCCCATTGCACTCTTTTGAGAGAATTAAGATAGATATATATAGTTATTGATTGAAAAGTAATTGTATACCTAAGTTTCTATTTTGGTGCTTTTCTGAAAATTATCAAGACAAATTCTGTTCAGTATACTTATGGACCTAAATCCTTTTACAACTGCTTTAGTTGTATGATCATTTGCAGTGAAATCCACTGTAATTGATTTAGAACACAAAGGGCATGAAACTTGTCCCACACTTACTGAAAAATCATTCAGACATGACTTGCAAAAGACATGTGTGCATGAAGTGACCTGCAATAATCAAAAGAGGTGCACATTTTTATAGGAGAGTTGGTTTAAACTCCAAATGATAGAACAATAATAAGGGAATTCATAACATATTTCTTAGGTTGTTGAGAAATAAGGTACGAGATTTCAAATCGTCAAGTCTACAAGTCTCATGGAAGTCCTGTTAGGTGTTAAAAGGTATTCCTAGTAAACGATTATGCAGATGCTCATGATCTTATAGAAGGATTGATAATATCTTCAAAATAGCTTTTTAAAATACATCGCAGATGCAAATATGAAAAAGCATGGCCACATTAAGATTTAAAATATCCGTCATATCATATATGAATTATTAATAATTTAGTCAAAAATAGACTTATTCCTTTCTTTCATACATTTTCTTCTTTTCTTATGGAAGGGAGAGAATGAAACTTACAACTAGATCTTCGACTGGATCGTGACATAAACCACATAGTTGTTCAACATAGCCAGCCTTTTTTGTGCTTCCACTTCTAGCCAAACCAGTACTTGAGTATTCAACAAGGCCAGGATGATCAACTGCTGGTGATCAAATCAAAAATAAAAGAAGTTTGAATTATTTATTTCTTTAAGGACCTAATTCAAATAGACACCTCCATTTTGGCATTCAAACGTTGCAACTACTTTTACTCCAACTTAAATTCAATAAGATATTAGAATATAAATACATCAACAAAAATATATGGTTAGGAACTAAGTCCATTCAAAATGATGTTAATGTGGATTTGACTGACCAAGATAACATAATAGTAAAGGATAACTATTGAACTCTTTGGTAGGAGGTTCTCATAGGCAGAGCTTACTCTTCGTCATATGGAAAGAAAAGCAATGAATATTACAACACCGACAATAATAACATACTGACTGTAAACCAAAAAGTAATATATATTATATTGCAAAAAAAATTATATAGTACTAAAATATGAAGGAAAGAAATGATTAGTATCACATTGAAAAGAAGTGTAAGCTAGTAAAAAATTGGTCAAGGAAAGGAAACAACAACAACATACCCCAGTGCCTCAAAAGGCTCCCGCTCATTGCGGGGTGAGGGGAGGTCGGATGTACGCAGCCT
>JAOTQR010000097.1:12675306-12692521 GCA_025774065.1 Solanum ossicruentum | reverse complement strand
AATCCTCCTCCCTTTGAGCTAGCTTTTGGGGTGTGAGTTAGGCCTAAGACCTAATTTCAACAGTTACAGCTAAGACCAAATACAAGCTAGTATTGGATGTACAATTTCCATACCTGTCGCAAGCATGTGAGTAGATAAAGAACATCAACATAGTTATCTATCAGCATACCATCTTGAATATATCTGCACCAAAATACATCAAGAATAGATAATATATTGATAAGAACTACTAATAATACACAGATTATTTCGGCTCTCGTTATTTACTTTTTTTCACAAGGTGAAATAGCGAGTCCTAATATTTTTTCACAAAATAAGGTGTAAAATGATTGTTTATCAGGATATCCACATTTTCATGATGACTTAACACATAGCAATTAGATGAAACATATATAATGCAATCATTCATCTCAAAGATCAGATAAAAATAATACAAAAAAAAGACCATGAGGTGTCTCAGTAAAATAAATCTAATAAGAACATCATCGTAAGTAGCTAATAGAGAGCAAGAAAAAGGCAAAGGTGACTTTAAGATGAGCAAGCTTCTAGTTACATAAGTACAGACTAACATAGATTACATACGTATAGAATCATGCCCGACTTTTATTGCAAAGTGATGTGTAGTAGTCTTCTTCTTTAACATCCAAAGAATCATTGTCCAAGGTAACCTGAATGCGACAGTAAGTAAAAAGATAAAGTGGAGCAAAAACGATTATCAACTCGAGCACTAAGTTAAAGTGAATGAAATTGACAATCCTTGGAGGAAGTGCAATATCAACAACCCTTTCTTTTTTAGTACGTCTCAGCATTATGCTTTTTAAAATTTTGTGTTTCAACAAAATCATCGCATTTCTACCAATCCCATCATTCCGAGTGAGGCAATATACTAGAAACAGAAGATGTATCAACGCCACCATGTCAACATCAATAATGTTTATCACAAACAACAAGAAGCACCAAAATAATTATATCAATTTGATTACATACTCTATCCCACCAGCGACAGTGCCGAATAGATTTGTGGTTGTTGACACTCAAATGAGCTAAAATAAATACAAACCCAAAAGGGAGCAAACAGAGATTTCAAAAAGGTTGAAATTAAAAAGAGAGTCAAGCGAGAAAGATTTTCAACTGTCATGAAATATCTTGTGAAATATGAACAAATATAACAGAGTAAAAAGTAAACATCTACTCCAACAAGTTAGGGGCAAGGATCTAAAGAAAACTTTAAATGTACCAATATTTGAGAGCTCTATAATCCCAATCTGTACGGAAGCTATACGAATATGGAAGAATTTGCAAGAAACGGGCCTGTTCAAAATTAAGGATGTATTTATTTCGGAGAATAATGATGTGAATTATGTTATCCATGAAACAACATTAATCATAAGAAATGTACAAGTGAGTACAACTCTCCTACACGGTTTTGGAGGGGAGCACCACTTAAGGTCCATCTATAAGAAGATTCTAGCGCAAGAATAGCTCGTATATTATTGTTGCATATATCTTTCACACAATGAGCCTGTTCTACAGAAGTGCAATCCATTAGAAAACTATGTATGAAGGGTTTGCATTATGAATACACAATAACTCGGGAAATCAACAAGTAAAGAAAAAACCTACAAATGTGAACTTTGAACATACTGCATAGTCAATAGAAACAAATATACTACAGCCTTACCTCTACCTTGTTATGGTAAGGTTAGACATTTCTACACAACCTCACGCCTACCTTGTCGAGATAGAAAATTTCTTTTAGATAGATCCTCATGCAATTCTTACCTCATCCAAAATAATACAATTCCATTTTATAAAGTACAAAATCATGGTATTCTTTCTATATTCCGTGTCCACTGTGCAGTAGGTAGTGATAACAAAATCATATTCCATGAATTTGTCAATATTTTTCTTTTGGTTGGCAGCATGATAAACAAGAACTCTGTTGCTTCCTTTAGTGGTGGAGCGGTCAATCTCATTGACCCATTGAATCACAGAGACTACAAGGCATATAACAAGGATTTGTTTCACTATTGGGAGCATGCAAAAGGCAGGTGAAAGAAAACTAGAATCGAAAATTTTTCGCCCCAATTGACATTTAGCAAGCACAAGAGCAATGTGTAGAATGGACTTCCCCATCCCCACATCATCAGCAAGAATACCGCCTCTGGCAGTAGATTCTTCTTGCTTCAATGCCCAAGCCAACCACTCTTTCTGTTGCCTCAGCAAGGGCATGATTAAATCAGATGGCGACTTGGCAGTTTCAGTCATGAACACATTATGATTATCAAAGTCCAGATGAAGTGTACTATTTTCAGCCATCCACCTATTGTTTTCTTCTTCCCATACCTGACACATCAATACATGGTTACCACCCATTCCTACTTCATTCACTACGCAATCTTCTTCAACCTTCTTATTATTTGATTCAATATTTTGTTCGCCCTTTGTTCTATAAGATCTCCTTCCTTTTATTAAGTTGGGCCAAAAAACTTCAACACATAAATCAATATCAACAACTCCACGAGCTTGACATTCGTTCAATAAATTATCTGCTTCATCTACATAAAATTAAACCAATTAGTACCACATAATTAACCACATGTTTAATTATTCAATACACATCCATATTAGCTTGTATGAACTTTTGCCCTTAGCTTAGCCAATTAAGTATCATGCATCATCGAATAGAAAGTCCTGACATGCTATGAAAATGTCACTGTAGTTGCATCAATTAAAAGAGGGAAAATTTAAGGCATACTAATAATTTCATGACAAATAAAGTTGTAAGAATACCTTCACCATTGCTTCCACTGTAATCAAATCCAAGGATATAACAATATCATCATCCTCATCCAAGCTCCTAATTTGGCGGCTTTGTTCTCCTAATTTCACAATTCATATTCAAGTACACCCACATCATTTACCTTTATATATAACACATAATGAATATAAATATGTATGAAATAATGAATATAAATATGTATGAAACATGTTATCTTAGAGAAATACTTCATTACACATAAAAAAATGAAAGGATAATTATTAAACTAAATTGGCCCACTTGTTTCTCAGGATGCTGACAACCTTGCAATATTACTATTATGAAGTATCATTTTCCCTTATGATAATTGTCACGACCCTGACCTAGGGTCTAGAAGTGACATGATGAATTGGACCCAAGAATCCCCAAACAAGCCTCAAAGTATCCGAATTCATATTATCAATTTGGAAGCGTATTCTAATAGTAAGCACATAGTTCTAAGGGATGGGGGAGTAGGACTCATACCATGTGGATGTCATAGGAAAAGGGAGTAACATGTGTTCACATGGCACATAAAACATAAAGACTAAGGGCGATAAGTATGACTCACTCGGTGGGGGAAGTTCGGGACTTAGAATCTTTCACATCATAACACATAATTATACTACAAAGCTTATAACCATGTCGTAAGATGATAGTCGATAGGTGTCCAAAGCCATAAGCATAACTTCCTAATACAACACTTAGCATAGAATCAAAAGGTGTTTACAAGATGTCCAAAAATGCCTCTAGTCATAAGATAGAACAGGTGCCAAGACATATCCCGGGCTCACCCTCAAAGTAAATAAATAGGTAAAAACACCATAGGTAGAAGGATAGTGGGTTATCCTTGGAAGCTGGAATCACCACTACAAGAAATACTGAGATCTTCGCTAAACATCGTACGGTGGATGATCGTAGTCCTCGGTCCCTACATGGTGAGATCATGTAGGAAAAAGTATACGTTAGCACATTTGAATATACTAAGTATGCGAGATGCAATGCTTATGACTTAGCACCTACATTTCAATGATAGATAACAAGATCACATAATATAGAGAGAGTCATATATTTAAAGAAGAGTAGTATACAATATGCCATGAAGTCCATGATGCATGAAATGCCAAAATGCTTATATATAGTGGGGATGAGACTTAAACTAGCATTACAAACCCATGCAACTATTACATGAATTTTCCTGATGTGACCTCCCTTCAGTTGGAGAAGACCACTTGACAAAGTTAATCTACACCACACCTTACGACCCGGTCATTTCGTATGTGGTGGCCACCTTCTATATGACCCCGTCATTTTGAAAGGATTTCCATTATCATATCATATCAATAAATGAATAACCATCACTTACAACCCAATCATTTTGTAGATGGTCACCATTCCTAAGCTGGTACATAGTTCGAGAAAAGAGAGATGACCCTTTGGGATAGCCCTGATGCCCCTAATCCATCAGTGTTAAGTCAAACATCCCACAAGAATACATATATATGTATATGAACACAGAAGTGGAAAGTCATTTCAATTAATTTTAATGCACATTAGGCTTATACAAAGACAATCATTTCTCATAATCATCCATCCATGGGCTAAAAAGCCAAATCGTAATTTAATATCATGTTTCTCATGCATACGAATAACCCATTCATTAAATCATATGGTGCAAGCACCCAATATACTCAAAAACCCAATAAAATAGATATTTATGTGATCACATTCTTGTCATAAGCAATATGTGAGCTAACTCACCAAAAACATTTTCATAAAACATATGTGAGCTTAACCCACCGATAATTTCATAAATGCAAGCTCATGAGATGCATCTGCTATGAATGAGATGAGATTAGCATCAGTAATACGGATTCACTCCAAAATCAACAATATAATATGAAATTCAAGTGAAACCATTATTAAACCCACATATAAATCATAATATTGGTTACCCATGCATGCATCAAGCTTAAAGGGGATATGCACATCCATATCTTCATAAATTCAATGTAAAAAATCATAATAAAGCTTAAAGTAACTTAAAATCATAAATAAAGTATAGCCCACACATCAATTGAATTAAAATAATCATAATAATGAAAACCCATATTTAAAGTAAGTTTAAATTCTTGAAAATTTGCTTGACAAAAAGATATGGGTCTCCTTGATTGGAAGGAATCAAGGATCAAAACCCACATAACTTGACCAAAGAAGAAGTTTCAGGAGAAATTTGAAGAAAAAATTAGCTTTCCTTGATTCCCAAGTCTCCAATCCACAAGAGTTCTTTGAGGGAGGTTTGAGAGAGTTTTCAAATGTGAGGAATGAATTTTGAATATTAGGAGTAAGGTTTAGGTCATTAGGAAGTCATTAGGTATCATAGGAAGTCCCAAAAGACCATTAGAATAAACTATATTTACAAAAATTCCATTATAGAAACGAGTTGAAAAATTGCACGTCACCACTTCAAGGGAGGGTATACGGTCTGTATGGCACTAACAGACTGTGTACTTGCCCGTGAACCTATACTTGGAAAAATTTTGCTCAATGAAGGTCTAGAATAGAGATCCCATAATTAGAAAAATTTGACGAAATCAACTTCACGGGAGGGCCACACGGGCCGTGTGATGTCACACAGACTGTGTCACTGCCCGTGTCACCTCTCTTAGATAAAATTATTCCAAGATGATTTACTAGATGGTGATTTTAAACTTAGAAAATTTTTCATTCTGGAATCTATACGCACAATGTCATAGTCAGTGTCACACTACATGAGTCGTGTGAGGGATCGTGTGACCACACTTAGTCCCAAAATTGTGGGATTTCAAACCAAGGCCACCACACAGTCCACCACACAGTCTGTGAAGTGTCACATAAATCGCGAGGGTCCTTGTGTGGTGTGCCTTAGTTTTAATCACCACATCAAGGGAAAACACCGAACTTTGAGGCCAAATCACTTCACTGGAGGCCACACAGGTCGTGTGACCTCAAACGGACCATGAGGTCTCCCTTGAAGTATCACCTTGGTCCCAAACATCCCAAAACCAAAATTTTAAAGCTCCAACGAAGTCGTTCAATATTTAAGTCAATACATCATCTCCCCCTTGGGAACATTCATCCCCTAATGTGCAAGAACAAAGCTTGAAAGACTTGACTTAGAATATGAAACTTCCAAACACAAGATACAATGCATAATTTATCATTTGAAAGTCATATATTCATTAGAAATCTTATCAAATGTAATCAAATCATTTAAAACATGATAAAAAAAAAATCATTTTGGTGCACTTGTATTCATGTCATGTTATGAGACTCAAGAATGAAAGAGTTAGGACCACTTAGAGGAGGAAGAACCTAATACCTTAGGCTTGAGTAGATTGGAAAAGATGGGGATATCACTTCATTATGTCCAACTCCGCCTCCCACGTAGCACTCTCCACATGTTGATTTCACGATAGCACCTTAACCGAAGCCATATCCTTCTTATGAAGCTATTTCACTTGCCTATCCAAAATTTCTACCAGAACGTTCTCATAAGATAAGTTATCTTCAACCTCTACACCTTTCAAAGGAACAATAGTATAAGGATCACCCACCAATTTTATCAACATGAATACATGGAAGACCGGGTGAATAGAGTTCAAATTCGGAGGCAACTCTATCCTATAAGACACATTCCCAATTTTCTCCACAATCTCATAAGGGCCTACATACGGGGGACTTAGCTTGCCCTTCTTACCAAAATACATCACAACATTCATAGGTGAATCCGTCACATACACCCAATCTCCAACATGAAACTGAAAATACCTCTTCCTAACATCCAAATTTGACTTTTGGCGGCTTTGGGCCATGTTCATCCTCTCCCTAATCAACTTCACTTTCTCCATAGCCTCCAACACAAAATTTGGGCCAACCAAAGATATTTCTCCCAATTCAAACTGCCCCACCGAAGACCTACATCTCCTACTATACAAAGCCTCAAATGGCGCAATAGCAATTCTAGCATGAAAGCTATTATTATAGGCAAACTTAATGAGTGGAAGATGATCATCCCAACTACCCTTGAACACCAACACATAAGCCCTTAACATGTCCTTTAAGGTTTGAATTTCCCTCTCATCTTGTCCATCATTTTGAGGATGAAAGGCAGTGCGCAACTTAATCTTAGTGCCATGTCCCCTTTGTATGTTGTCACACGAGCTGTATGGCCTCAAGGGGCATGGCACAAGAGTTGGTAAGATTACATGGTGTGCCAGTATGATGTCACATGAGCCTTATGACCTCCAGGGACACAACATTTGGCCTTAATTTTTAGTGTGTGACCTCGGTGTGGGATTTTAAACTGAGGATCATCACACTTGGACCCCACATGGGCCTGTATCACACATCACAGATCGTGTGGAAGGCTGGGTGAATGGCCTTGGGCTTGAACCAATAATTTTTTGCTTAAATGTTGGGGTACAACTAGTCACATGAGAGTGAGGCTTTGTATTGGCCGTATGGCTAGTTGTGTGGCCTTCAAAATGTGGCATGGGAAGTATTTTTTTGACTAAGTGTTGGTATGTGGCACACCACACGGACCTTGTAACTCCACACAGGCCATGTAGCCAACCGTGGATCTTGCCTTCACCAAATTTTTCTAAGTGTCTAGCTATGGTTCTAATTTCTAGATTTTCTTATCTAAGCATGGGATCTTCAAGCTCAAGCTAATTTCACTTTCAAGCCTTCAAATCAAGCTTATTCATATTATTTAAGGATATTATGGGTCTCACACGTCAAGCCAAGTTCAAAGGAATTCTGTCGGCTAAGTTTTTTCATAAGTACCGATAGAAGGGTCAACTTTAAATGGGTATATCTCTTAGTACAAACTGAAATTGGTGGCCCATGACCTATCAAATTAATGCTCTTCAAATTATCTTTCCAAGCACTTGGTTTCACCTTGTTTCGTGTTCGGAGCTAGAAGTTATGGCCTTTTTCGTATAATCTATTTAGGCTAGACGGGGAAGCTTCACAACCCCTGAAGGGCTTCATGACCTATGAAGTTGGTCGTGTGAAGCTTTGGGTAAAAATTAACAGGTATTTTATTTAGGTGTTTTTAATATTTTGACCCATATCCTAGGCTATTTAAGACCATTAACCCTCCCCCCCCTAATATTCTTAAACCTCTCCTACACTAATTCTAAACCCTAATTCAAGACTAACCCTTAGTTTCAAAAGAAAAAAAAAAAACAAACTCTCTCAAGCCTCTATCAAGGACTCAAATGGGGATTTTAGCTTGGGAATCAAGGGAGGACTTATTCTTTTTCAAATTTCATCTTGGAATTCCTTCATTAGCTAAGGTATGTGGGTTTTGGTTACTTCCAATCAAGGAGACCCGACCTACTTTAAAGAAATCTACATGAATTTTTGCTTATTTTAATTAGGGGTTTTAAAGTATTTTGATTCCTTAAATTTTGACAATGAATGGGTTATGTTTATTTATGGATTCAAAGATGAATTAAACTTTGAAATAATGAAATACATTATTATTATGAATATTTGAATAGGCATGGTCTCTTAAATGTTTGAATCTGGGCATGGGTGATTATATTATGATTTCAAATGTGGATTTAACTATGTTTCCACTTGAACTTCATATTATATTGATGGTTTTAGATTGAATCTCAATTACTCATGCCATTCTCGCATCATTCGTAGTATATGCATTCATATTTATGAGAATTTACAAAAATTATGTTATCGGTTAAGTCCAATTATGTTCTATGATATGATTTTGATAAGATATTAGTTATGACAATATCGTGATCACATATATGTCTAATGATTGTGGCTCTTTGAGAATTATTAGTTCTTGCACCATTTTGTATACGAATTGGCTATTCCTATGCATGGGTATATTGACAATGAAATTATGATTTTGGCATTTGAGCCTAAGTATGAATTATGAATGAGGTTTGGCTTTTAAGCCCAATTGTGCATTGAAATATTTTGGCAAGACTTACATATCTTGAAAGCATGTAGAACTACATATATTAAAAGTATTCTTATCGGATGACAACTTAGCACCGATGGATGGAGGGTCCTCTCTCTTTCCTCGAACTATGTGCGTAGCATAGGTTCCTTTCTGAAATAGGGTTGCTCGTAAGAAAGTTTCCTCAAAAATAGGGTTTCCCATAAAGATAAGAAATGATATGATATGATATGCTTTATGTGAAAATCCTATCCGAAATGGGATTGCTCATAAGCAAGGTTGCTTCATATGAAATTGGGTTGCCCGTAAGGTGTAGTATGGGTTACCTTTGGCAAGTAGACCACCTATTTATCATGAGAATTTTTTATCAGGATTCCAGGTAATAACTTTCTTGGTCTTACTTATGTCGATTGAGGTTACATCTCCACTATATATATGAGCATCATTAGTACTTCATGCATCATGGGTTTTATAACATCTTTTTATATTTACATTCCTTGCAATATATCTCTTTCTATATTATGTGCCCTTGCCATCTAACATTGTATGTAGGTTTTGGTAAGTTACATGCATTGCACCCCACATAGTTAGTATATTGAAATGTACTAACACATACTTTTACCTACATGATCTCACCATGTAGGGACCGGAGATTACTTTCATCCACCATTTGGCACTAGATCGCAATTGATACATTTGTTGTGGTAAGGCCTTTTGTCCAAGGACAAGCCACAATCCCTCTACCCATATTGTTTCCATTTTTGTGTTATTTACTTTGAGGGTGAGCCCGAGACATATTGTGGCCCCTGTCCTATCTTATGATTAGAGGCATTGTTGGACATCTTGTAGACTCTCGTCGGATCCATGTGTTATGTTTTGTATTTGAAACTTATGCTTATGGTTATTCTTTGGATCTTACTATTAATGATTGATTATGTAAAATTATGATATATATGTATGTTTGATGTGGAAATGTGAAAGATCCTAAGTCCCGAATTACCCCATAACATGAGTCATACTTATCTACACCTTAGTTTTTAATTATGTGCCATGTGTTATATGTATCCATGTTAATCCCTTTCCCTATGATATCCCCGTAGGGTGAGTTCTACTTTCCCATACCTTAGAACAATGTGCTTACTTTTGAATACGCTTCCGAACCAATGATGAATTTTGTACTTTGATGCTTGTTTGGGGACTCTCTAGTTCCCATTCGTCGTACACTCCTAGGCCCTTGGTCTGGGTCGTGACAAACATGGTATCAAAGTACTAGGTTTATAAATGGTCCTTGGAGTTCAATATGCCGCGTCAATTAGAGTCTTTTCATGGGTGTAAAGTGCGGCACATCTATGGGTAGGAGGCTATATGTGTAACAACCTCAAAAAGTACCCGAAAATGTTCCTCTAAAGTGCTCGAAATTGTAATTTCTATATATCTCAAAATCTCCATGTGATATTAAAAATCTGACTTTATATTCTTGTTCAAGGGGTCAAATTTAGGAGGAAAAGGGTCTAACCCTGATCTTAGAGCAATCGTAGCTGAATCTGAAATTTCAATATATCAGTTTCTAGTAGCTACTTCGCATCACGCCAGTGTATTATTTTGGTTCCAGTTTTTAGTTTTAGTCGAAGACTTTTATGTCTTGGGCCTAAATGTTCCTACACGTGAAAATATCTATACTTAACCTTATTTCACCCTCATATTATTCAATGCATTCCCAATACTCACTCAAACACTTCGGCTTATATTTCTCTCAAGATTCAAGTGCCAAAACCCTCTCCGGATCTTTAGGAATTCAACCAAGTTTCAAGTCTCCATCCCAATCTTCATTAAGTTCATCTCTAAAGCTAAGATACGTGGGTTTCTTTCATGGTTTCCTTTCACCTATGATACCCAAGCTTCCTTTTACTTAAATTTGCATGATTTAAAGATGATTTACTCATGGGTCTTATTTATTATGAAAATCACTGCACAGTATGTTTGGGTTATGAAATTGTGATCGTTTTGCTATGTTTTGAGCTATGAAACTAAGATTTATTGTAAGATTTGATGAAGGGTTTTGGTGTATGTTACTTGAGGTTGTTATCAAGTATCTATTGATGGTTTTACATTGAATTTTCTAGCATGATAACACTCTTGAATTGCATGGTTTTACACTAGCACTGCACACTCTCTAAGTGTTTGATAAAATGTCCGGTCATGGTTTCTTGAGGAATTGAAGGTCCAATGCATGTCTTATGAGTTGAATGACTATATGATGATTACACGATGATGAAATGATGACGGAATGAATGTATACATATGGTATTCTCCATATAGTGTTGGAATGTATACCATGCTCTACTCGGTGGTTGCGCGTCGGGTAACCTTATCAAGGGGTTCGTACCTTGATAACCTATCAGGGGGTTTGTACTCCACCGCCACGAGTGGTAGGGTGTGAATATCCATCAACCTTTTTGGGGGTTTGAACCCATCCACCTATCAGGGGATTTGTACTCTGACACCACGAATAGTAAGGTGCGATGGTCCACCAACCTATCGGGGGGTTTGTACTCCGACACCACAGGTGGTAGGCTGCAATGATCCACCAACCTATCGGCGAGGTTTGTACCTCAATCACCAAGGATGGTAGGGTGTGATGATCCACCAATAGTGTAATGGGCTCTTCTTAAACATATGTTATGTTCTATATAAGAATGTTTTACTTAAGCATTAATCATATATGCCATATTGTTACTATGTTATCTATTGTTTATCTCTATGCATTTTGACTATGATGTCTATCTCTTATTGCATTGCATCCCACATACTTAGTATATTCAAATTTATTAATGCATACTCTATGCATACATGATGTCACCATGTAGGAACTATTGCACCGCTTGATCCTCCTCCTCCTTCATGTGGCTAGTACGATTGTCTCTCAAGCTTGTTGATAGTTCCTCCATTCCGAGGATGTTTCTTATTATCTCTTGCTATGTACTAAAGCTATATTTTCTTTATTTATGTATTGACTTTGAGGGTGAGCTTGGTTGTTTGTCATGGATCCCGCTCTTATCTATGTAGTAAAGGTGTTGTTGGACATGATATGTATCTTTGCTATGAGTCTTGTCTCACTTGTTTCTTGATGCTATGATCTGGAAGTTTACACTTGGTCCCATTTTTCCTTGTTTATGCTTTTCTATTATTGCTATTTTGATTGCTTCCATGAGCAAGGATGGTTAATGATATGCTATAAGGTTGTTTGGGGTCCCTTCAGGTTTCCCATTTGCTGCTCATGTCTAGTCCCTAAGCTCGGGTCGTGACAACAAGGAATTTTAGGAAATGATTCACTTTTCATGATTCATATAGTGCCATGGAGTGTCTGTTAATATTTTCTATCTCCATCCCTCCCTATCGGATAGGGAGAGTTACTTTGGGTTCATAATGCAATACAAGCAAGGACAATATTGTAGCTGATCTTATAGATAAGGTTAGGCAGGAATCAGTGAGGGTATGCATTGTTCTACAAGCTTGCTCCTTCGGATACTCGCAGTTTTCTTGGGTTGGCTAATCATTATAGGAGGTTTGTTGAAGGTTTCTCATCCATTGCATTTCCATTGACCTAGTCAACTCAAAAGAAGGCCAAGATTGCATGGTTGGATAAGGGTGAGAAAAGTTTTCATACATTAAAGGATCGACTTACATCGGTTCTTGTTGTGACTTTACCAGAGGGCTTAGATGGTTAGTGGTGTATTTTAATGCTGCTCAATTTGGCTTGGGTGGTGTACTTATGTAATATTGTGTTGTAATAACTTATGCATCGTGGAAATTAAAGGTGCATGAGCGTAAGTACACAACTCATGATCTTGAGTTAGCGGCGATGGTGTTTACCTTGAAAATTTTGAGACACTACTTGTATGGGGTGCGTGTTGACATTTTCCCTAATTACAAGAGTTTGCAGTATGTGTTCACTCAAAGGGGTATTAACTTGAGGCAAAGGAGAAGGATGGAGCTCCTTGAAGACTATGACATGGGTGTACGATATCATCTGGGCAAGGCCAACACTATAGTTGACGCTCTTAGTGGGTGATCTATGAGAAGTGTGGCTTATGGGGGTGAAGTGTAGGAGGAGTTGGCAAAAGATGTTTACCGTTGGGCAAGATTGGCTGTTACATTGGCCGGCTCAAATGATGGAAGTATTTGTGTTCAAAAGGGGGCCGAATCCTTGGTGGCTCTTGATAGAAGCACTAGGAAAGATCTAGATCCATCATTGGTTGGGTTGAAGAGGTTGGTGCCAAAAATAAGATAGAGGTTTTCTCCCAAGGGGAAGATGGTGTAATTCGGTACCAAGATCGATTATATGTTTCGGATGTTGATGGTCTTAAGGTTATGATCATGAGTAAAGCCTATAACTCTCATTATTCTACTCACCTGAGATCTACTAAGAGGTACTACGATTTGAGAGAACAGTATTGGTCGCATGGTATAAAGAAGGATATAGCAAAGTTTGCATGCGAATTCCCTAATTGTCAATAAGTGAAAATAGAGCACCGAAGACCCAATGGTTTGACTCAAGATGTTGAAATTTCTACTTTGAAGTGGGAAGAGGCAAACATGAACTTTGTGGTTGGTATTGCCTAGGACTCGAAAGAAAATTGATTCAATTTAGGTTATTGTTGACCGAAGGACTATGTTGGCTCACTCTTATGGTTTGAGACTACTTTCAATGCTGAAGACAATCCGAAGTTAGGAGGATATGATGAGGTCTTGCGTGTTGGAATTCAAGGTTAATTGGGGTGCTCATCTACCATTTATTGAGTTTGCTTACAACAATAGCTTTCATGCTAGCATTGGTGTGGCATCGTTTCGGGATTTGTGTGGTAGAAGGTGTAGCTCTTTGGTGGGATGGATTGAGTTATATGGGATGGCTTCTATAGGCTAAGGTTTAGTGTTGGAGGCTATAGAGAGGGTGGGACTAGTTAGAGAAAAGTTGAAGATGGTTTGAAATCATCCAAGGATTTTACTTAGAAGTTGGAAAGAGGGGATCATGAGTCTTGTATTGGTGATTGGGTGGATGTTAAGGTATCTCTTATTAAGGATGGGATGCATTTTGGAAATGAGGGAAAGTTAATTTTCTCAGTTTGTAGGCCCTCATAAGATTGTTGAGCGATGTAGGATATGGCCTATAGATTGGATTTGCCTTCGGATTTGAGTTTTATTCATTCATTTTTTTTATGTGTCTAAGTTGAGGAAGTTGGTTGGTGATACTAGTTCTATTGTTCCTTTGGAAGGCATTGAGGTTAAAGTTAACTGGTCCTATGAGGAAGTTCCAATTGAGGTCTTGGATGGGCAAATGTAGAGGCTTCGCAATACAAATCAACATATTGAAAGTTCTACGTGGAGAGTGGAATCAAGCAGGACGCAACGACACCTCTATCCTTTCTAATCTACTCAAGCCCATGGTATTAGCTTCTTCTTATTCTTAATGGTCCTAGTTCTTTCACTCTTGAGTCTCATGACATGACATGCATACATGTGCACGAATATGATTTATTTTATGATGTTTTAAAATGATTTGAATATGCTTTGATATGAGTTCTAACAATTTGATGATTTTCAAATGGTGAATTATGGATTTTACCTTGTGTTTGGAAGTTTCATTTTCTAAGTAAAGCCTTTCAAGCATTGTTCTACCACATTCGAGGACGAATGTTCCCAAGGGGGAGATGATGTAATGACCTAGAGTTTCATATGACTTCATTGGAGCTTGAGAATTTCATTTTGGACAAAATTTGGACCAAGTGTCGTCTCAACGGAGACCACACGGTCAATATGAGGTCACACGAGCCATGTGGCCTCCAGTGACACAACACTTGGCCTTACTTTTGAGTGTATCTCCTTGGTGTGGCATTTGGAACCAAGGTTCATCAAACCTGGACACCACAAGGGCCGTATCACATCTCACGGACCGTGTGGAGGGCCATGAGAATGGCCTTGGGCTTGAACAAACAATTTTTGGCTTAAGTGTTGGGGTACGGCCAGTCATATGAGTCGTGAGGCTTTGCGATGGCCGTATGGCAAGTCATGTGGCCTTCAAAGTATGGCGTGGGAGGTATTTTTTGACTAAGCATTTGTATATAGGAACACAACACAGACCGTGTCTCTCCACACGGCCCGTGTGGCCAACCGTGGAGCTTGCCCTCACAAAATTTTTCTAAGTGTCAAGCTACTGTTCCAATTTCTAGATTTTCTTGTCTAAGCATGGGATCTTCAACTTCACACTAGTTTCACTTTCAATCCTTCAAATCAAGCTTCTTCATGTTGTTTAAGGCTATCATGGGTCTCACAAGTCAAGCCAAGTTCAAAGGAATTCCATTGGCTAAGTTTTTCATTAGTACTGATAGAAGGTCAACTTTAAATGAACATATCTCTTAGCAAAAAATAAACTGGGTGACCCAATACCTATCAAATCAAAGCTCTTTGAATTGGCTTTCCAATGCACTTTATTTCACTTCATTTAGCTCTTTTTCATAAAATCTGTCTGAACTATATGGGGGAGCTTTACGACCCATGAAGTTGGTCATGTGAAGCTTCGGGTAAACAATTAATGGGGCATTTTATTTAGGTGTTTTTGATATGTTGAACCATCCC
The DNA here is from genome assembly GCA_025774065.1 of Solanum ossicruentum. NCBI lineage: Eukaryota > Viridiplantae > Streptophyta > Magnoliopsida > Solanales > Solanaceae > Solanum > Solanum ossicruentum. The sequence goes on along the minus strand of JAOTQR010000097.1, from coordinate 12,677,114 downwards.
CAAGACTATTTAAGACCATTAAACCCCCACTTTACATTTGTAAACCTCTCCTACGCAAATTTTGAAACCCTCATTCAAGACTAACCATTAGTTTCAAAAGAAAAAAAAAACTCAATCTCTCTCAAGCCTCTCTCAAGAACTCAAATGGGGATTTTAGCTTGGGAATGATCAAGGGAGGACTCATTATTCTTGAAATTTCTTCTTGGAATTCCATCATTAGCTATGGTATGTGGGTTTTGACCCTTGCTTACTCCCAATCAAGGAGACCTAACATATTTTCAAGAAATCTACATGAATTTTCGCTTACTTTAATTTGGGGTTTTTAAAAATATTTTCATTCCTTAAATTTCAACAATGAATTGATTATGTTTATCTATGGATTTGAAGATGAAATAAGCTTCGAAATATTGAAATACATTGTTATTATGACTATTTGAATATGCATGGTCCCTTAAATGTTTGAATCAAAGCATGGGTGATTATATATAATTTCAAATGTGTATTTAACTATATTTTCACTTAGATTTCATATTATTTTGACGGTTCTAGATTGAATCTCAATTACCTATGACATTCTCACATCATTTATCACATATGCATTCATGTTCATGGAAATTTTGTTATGGGATAAGCCAAATTATGTTATATGATATGATTTTGATAAGATATTAGTTATGAAAATAATGTGATTACATATATGTCTAATGCTTGTGGATCTTTGATAATTATGGGTTCTGCACCATTTAAAATACAAAGGGTCATTTCTATGCATGAGTATATTGACTTTGATATTATGGTTTTGGCATTTGAGCATAAGTATGAATCGTTATAAATGAGGTTTGGCCTTTAAGTCCAATTGTCCATTGAAATGTTTTGGCAAGACTTGAATCTCTTGAAAGCATGTATAACAACATATATTATAAGTATTCTTGTGGGATGATGACTTACCACGGATGGATGGAGGGTCCTCTCTCTTTCCTCGTACTATATGCCTGCCATAGGTTTCTTTCTGAAATGGGGTTGTCCGTAACAAAAGTTGCTTCCGTAATAGGGTTACCCGTAAGGAGAAGAAATGATATGATATGATATGCTTTATGTGAAAATCTTATCCAAAATATGGTTACCCGTAAGGAAGGTTCCTTCATACAAAATGGGGTTGCCCATAAGGTGAAGTATGGTTTATCTTTGGCAAGTAGACTACCTCTTTACCGGTAAGGGGTTTTCATCAGGATTCCGGTAATAACTCGCTTGATCTTACTTATGTTGGTTTAGGTCACATCCCCACTATATATTTGAGCATCATTTGCACTTCATGCATCATGGGTTTCAGAGTATCTTTTTATATTTATATTCCTTGCTATATATCTCTTTCTATATTATGTGCTCTTGCCATCTAACATTCTATGCAGATTTTGGTAAGTTACATGCGTTGCACCCCACATACTTAGTACATTAAAACATACTAACGAATACTTTTTCCTACATGATCTCACAATGTAGGAACCAGAGATTACTTTCATCCACAGTTTGACGCTAGATCAGAATTGATACATTTGTTGTAGTGAGTCCGGGCATCCAAGGATAAGCCACCGTCCCTCTACCTATATTCCTTCCATTTGTGTTATTCACTTTAAACGATGAGATCGGGACATGTCTTGGCCTCCGTTCTATTTTATGACTAGAGGCATTGTTGGATATATTGTAGACTCTCATCGGATCCATGTGTTATGTGTTGTATTTGAACCTTATGCTTATGGTTATTCTTGGATATGACTATTATGGATTGATTATGAGAAACTAAGATATAT
>JAOTQR010000097.1:12663951-12675206 GCA_025774065.1 Solanum ossicruentum | reverse complement strand
TTGATGCAAATTTGACCAAACCATAACATGATTTATTTAAATAGCATTAGTACATATAAAATGTGGGGTGTTACATCCTAACTCTACATTGGCACATGGAAGATCAATTCCATGCTTTTGGGTAGCCTTTACATACCTGGGAAAGACGAAGCTTCAAAGAACTTTGAATTTCCTATGGAAACCCTCACTTTTCTATCCTTCTTCTCTCTTAGACTTAGTGTAAAATCTTTGAAAAATAATGGGTCTAAACCCTTTTCGCATGAATGTATGTTTGAAAACCATATGGGGATATAAAAATATGTTGGGAAGGATGAAATTACCCTTCTCGAATTAAAATAAAAAACTGCATCCCCATGCACTAATGCGCGACGTGCACTAGTGTAAAAATACATTTTTTTGCGTTTTCTCGATTTTCATCAAATTTTCAAAAAGATAAAAGTATGGTTCCGCGTCCTCTCTGTGTTGCGGAAGGGGAACGGAAACCCCACTATTGTAGGCTCACTTTGAAAAAATAAATCATATTTTTTTGCGTTAATGTCGGGTCGAGACCATTTTCTGACTCAGTTTTTTAAACTGATCACAAATTTGGTCTCGAATTTCTATCAGAGCTTGGAAAGACACGTCCTGCGCACGACATAGTTTAGAGGCATTTGAGTAATTTAATAGGGTGCTATATCATCTCCCCCTTGAAATCATTCATCCTCGAATAATGAGTAATGGTCGAACGGGGAGTTAGATAACCTCATAACTCATCTTATTTCTCACTCGGGGACACTTGAACTCTCACTATCCATCATCTATCCATCTCTTTCTTAGAATCGAGAATGGAGTAAAGCAAGGCATCAACTTAATGAAAAGAAAATATTCAAAATTGTTAAGGATAAGAATATTTTACCTCCAACGTCATCATCACTATGCATAAATAGCTGCGGGTATTTGAGTTTCATCACTTCCTCATTTTCCCACATGACTTGCTCAACCAATTTATTCCTACATAGAACTTTAAAGGAGGCTATCTCTTTTTTCCTCAGCTTACGAACTTGTTGATTAAGAATCTAGACTGGAATTTCTTCATATGATAAGTTGTCCTTCACACCCGTACTCTTCACAGTAATTGCTAAAGCTAGATCCCCCAAACACTTTTTCAGCATAGATACATGAAATATTGGGTGAACTCTATCTAGCTCGGAAGGCAAATCTAGCTCGTACGCAACCTTCCCAATCCTTCTTACAATCTGGTATGGCTCGATATAACGGGGACTTAGCTTCCCCTTCTTGCCAAATCTCATGACACCCTTCATGGGTGACACTTTCAAGTACACCCAATCATCTACCTTGAACTCCAAGTCTCTTCTTCTCACATCTGTATATGACTTTTGGTGACTCTGGGTGGTCTTCAACCTTTCCCTGATAGCTTTCACTTTCTCCATAGATTGGTGTACGAGGTCATGCCCAATGAACTCTGCTTCACCCACCTCGAACCAGCCACTTGGGGATCTACATCTCCTCCCGTATAAAGCCTCATACGGGGCCATCTGAATGCTGGCATAATAGATATTATTATACGTGAACTCAATTAATGGTAAATGATCATCTCAGCTTCCTTTAAAGTCAACAACACATGCCCTCAACATATCCTTCAAAGTTTGAATGGTGCGCTTTGCCTGTCCGTCTGAGGGTGAAAAGTGGTACTCCAATTTATCTTTGTACCCAATTCCTTTTGGAAAGATCTCCAAAATTGAGAGGTGAATTGAGCTCCTCTGTCTGAGATGATAGACAAGGGAACCCCATACAACCTCACAATCTCCCAAATGTAAAGTTGAGCATACTCCTCAGCCGTATAAGTTATCTCCAATGCCAAAATGTGGGTTGATTTAGTCATCATGTCAACAAGCACCCATATCGAATCATGTTACTTTCTGGATCTTGGTAAGCCGATAATGAAGTCCCTGTTGATCACCTCCCATTTCCACTCCGAAATTTCAAAGTTCTGAGCTAACCCACACGGTTTCTGATGTTCAACCTTAAACTGTTAGCAATTGGGACACTTAGAAACAAATTCAACAATGTCTTTCTTCCTCCCATTCCACTAATAGACTTTTCTCAAGTCGTTTACATCTTGGTAGAGCCAGGATGAATGGAATTCTTCCCGCCATGAGCTTCAGCCATGACTCTTTCTCAAACACCATCAACAATATGTACGCACAATCTCCCTTGATATCTCAGTACTCCATCTCCCCATTTGGAGAAAACCATCACCTTCTGCTTATGAACCACTTCTTTCAATTGGAGTAAGACAGGGTCTTGGTCTTGCTTTTCCTTCACCTCGGACACTAAGGATGAAGTAGACCCATTCTGAACATTGACCCCACGTTCATTATTCTCCTCAAGTTGCACTCTCAATCAAGCCAATCTATGCACCTCCTTGGATAATTCTCTCTTCCCCTCCTCCACATGGGTAGTGCTACCCGTGGACATCCTGCTAAGAGCATCAACAACAACGTTAGCCTTACCCGGGTAGTAGAGGATGCTTATATCATAATCCTTGAGCAACTCCAGCCACCTCCTCTATCGCAAGTTGAGATCTTTCAGAATGAACACGTATTGTAAACTCTTATGGTTAGTGAACACATCCACATGCACTACATATAGATAGTGATGTCAGATTTTAAGTGCGAACGCCACCGCTGCCAACTCAAGATCATGAGTCGGATAGTTCTTCTAATGGACCTTAAGCTGTCTGGAAGCATAAGCTATCACTTTCCCCTCTGCATAAGTACACAACCCAATCCCATTCTGGATGCATGATAGTATATATCATGAAGTCGCTCGTCTCATCTGGCAAGGTTAACACTAGTGCTGTAGTTAATATAGTCTTCAACTCTTGAAAACTTTTCTCAAATGCCTCAGACCACTGAAATTTGGCCTTTTTCTGAGTCAACTTAGTCAATAGGGCTGACAGAGAAGAAAATCCTTCAACAAATCTGCGATAGTACCTGGCCAAGCCTAAGAAACTTCTTATTTCTATGGGAGAAGTGGGTATTGGGCAGTTCTTAACAGCCTCGATCTTTTGAGTATCAACCTGAATACCATCTCGCGAAATAACATGGCCTAAGAAAGCCACTAACTTGAGCCTAAACTCATACTTGGAGAATTTCAAATACAACTCATTATATTTGAGTGCTTGCAAAACCACTCTAAGGTGATTAGCATGCTCCTCTTCATTCCTCGAATACACTAGGATGTCATCAATAAACATGATCACGATCACATGAAGATATGGTCTGAACACCCTGTTCATCAAGTCCATGAAAGCTACAGGTGCATTTCTCAACCCGAAGAAAATGACGAAGAACTCAAAGTGGCAATAGTGTGTCCTAAAGGCTATGTTTGAAATATCACTTTCACTCACCTTCAACTGATGGTAACCCCATTTGAGCTCTATCTTGGAGAAACAAGAAGCACCCTGAAGCTGGTCAAAGCGATCATCTATTCTGGGAAGGAGATACTTATTCTTTATGTTAACTGTATTCAACTGTCGATAGTCTAAACACATCCTTAAAGACCCATCTTTATCATGCACGAATAGGACAGGAGCACCCCAAAGGAGATACTAGGCTTTATGAAACCTTTCTCTAATAAGTCTTTCAATTGCTCTTTCAATTCTTTCAACTTTATGGGGGTCATCTTATATGGAGGAATTGAGATAGGTTTGGTCTCGGGAAGAACATCAATCCTAAAGTCAATTTCCCTATCAGGAGGGACTCTGGGAAGGTCATCAGGAAAGACCTCCGGAAACTCATTCACTATCGGGATTGACTCAAGAGTAAGAGACTCAACATCATCAGAATTCACTCGCATGAGGTGGTAAATACAACCCTTGGATATCAACTTTCTAGCTCTACGATAGGATATGAACTAACCCTTAGGGAAAAAAAACTCCCTTTCCACTCTAAGATAGGCTCATTAGGAAATTGGAACTTGACAATCCGGGTTCTACAGTTAATAGAAGCATAACAAGTATGAAGCCAATCCATCCTATTATTGCATCAAAGTCAACCATCTCCAACTCTATCAAATTAGCCAAAGTGTCTCTATGAAAAATAGACATCACACAATCCTTGTAAACCTTCTCAGCTAGGACAGATTCACCAGTAGGAGTAGAGACAAAAAAGGTCTCAAGCAAATACTCAGGAAGAATACCAAACTTTCTATCCACATAAGGAGTTACAAAAGATAAAGTGGCGCTCGGATCAATCAATGTATAGTAATCATAAGCAAAGACAGGAAGCATACCCATGAAAACATCTGCTGCAGCCTTTTGTTCCCATCGGTTACCCATAGAGTAAAGATGGTTTGTCCCGCCTCTTATACCTATAGTAGTAGTACCCCTCTGCTGATTACCTGCTGGAGGTACTATCGAAGACTAAGCTCTGCCACTCCCTTTACCTCGCCTCCTCTTCAGACTCGTAACTAAAATAACCAGCCTGACTGCAAGCATAACACACATCTTTGCCCACACGGCACTCACCCAGATGATGCTTACCACACTTGCTGCAAGGTGGCTTTCTCCTTATACCTTGAGTCACACTGGCTTGAGTTTGGGCACCTTGGGTTTTGAAAGTTTGATAACTTTGAGATTTCTACTCATGCCTGGTTGGCTGCGTGGGTGCACTTGTTATAGAAGGCGCGGGATGTGATGATCTTTTCTAAAAATAAGATTTATCACCCCTAGTCTGTCTCTACAGGCTAGGCTCATATCCCGTTGACTTTGCTTTCCTGCTCAAATGCTCTTCTCTATCCCTTCTCTTATCTTCCTCTGTCTTCTGGACACACACCACAAGTATAGAGATGTCCATACTAGGAATCAGCAACACAGACTTACACTCTCTCTGCACATGTCTAGCTAGGCCAGACACAAATCTCCTCATCTTCTGCCTCATATCCTTAACCATCTCGGGAGCATACCTTGATAGTTTGGTAGACTTAAGGCTATACTCTTTCACAGTCATCCCTCCCTGCTTTGGATTCACGAACTTATCCACCTTTGCTTCCATCAACTCTTGAGGCAAGAAGTGATTAAGAAAGGCAGCTTCAAACTCCTCCCATGCTGCAGGCATTGCATCCTCCCTCTACTCCCCTCCCACTGAGTGTACCACACATTAGCCACGTCCTTCGGTTAGTAGGTCGCAAGCTCAACTCCTTCAAGCTCATTCACAAACATAGCGCTCAGAACTTTTTACATCTCATCGATGAAGTTCTGAGAGTCCTCCTCTACCTTCAACCCCGTGTAAACTGGTGGACTCATCCTCAAGAAGTGCCTCAGCTAGGTTGCAGCTGAGGGCTACTGCGATCTGGAACTAGGAGCCTGAGAACCTTGGTTGTTCCCTTGTGAGGCTACCAACTGAGTTCGCATGGTAATGGCTCCTCTAAATTCTGCCACAGTAATGGGAGCTGGCTAAGGCTGAGTAGGGGGTGCCTGAGGGACATCGACAGTCCTAACGGGGCGTCCCCATCTCCTCGTCTCAGTCTGCACTGGAGCCTCAGATTGGGTGTTCTCAGCAACGGGAGATGGGGCATCTCTTTGAGCGGCTTTTCTCTTAGGCGGCATTTTCTGTAATCATAAAGCGCACGAGTTAAAAGCATAATTTCACAAGTTAACTCTATAGCATGATCTCAGATCATAGAAGAAGGGTAACACTTCCTAATGTCCTATAGCCTCCTACTTATGAAGTGTGGTGCACAACACATCCATAAACAAGACTCTACCAGGCATGACTTCATAGAATCCCTAGGACACTCAAGCCCTGATCTCTGATACCAAGTTTGTCACGTCCCGGGAGGATACCCTAGATGTGACTGGCACTTGCAGCCTATTGCTAGTCCCCAAGTGGACCACCTAGTCTCATTGCCATCATTCAATTCATTCATCAGGGAAGAAAGTAACATAATGATAATAAATGATATTCTATCTATGGGCTTATACTACCCATATTAGTCTATCATAAGGACATAGAATGAGTAATGAAATTCTCAATATAAATAAAGAAAGTAGAAGGGAAGAGAACCCTCGACATCAACGTTAACGTCAATGTCTACATCTATGAAGCCTCTATACTAATGTCTGGGATGGTACCATGACAGTAAATGGCTACCAACATCAAATAAAAGACTAGAAATCAATAGAAAATAAACATCCTCTGAATGCAGGGGAGGACTCACCACGGTCTGGAATAGAGAGCTCTGAAACCTCAATGACCGGGCTGCTGAAGTCCTCAATCTATCGAATTTGCATTATAAAATGATGCAACGCCAGAGGGGAGTTAGTACGTGGAATATACTATATGTAAAATGAGCTAAAGTAAAAAGGAAACAACATACAATCCCTCATCAATCACTCACCCTTACCTCAGAGTAAAGGACCAAACTCTATCACTTTGCTATCCATCAAACATCAAACAATCACATCACATCTGAGTTCTATCATCATGAAACCTAGCTGGGAATTTCTAAAACCAACAACCACTACCTATGAGATGGTAGTGATACAACAAAGAGATGTCATTGCCACATCTGTCCAGAACCTTGCCGGGGTAAAGGACGAGTCTGTCAATGGATCCAAAAGTCTATCAAGTCCCATTTCGGGACAAAGGAAACATTCGCTTTCACGGTCCAATCCTCTCCTACCCTAGGCATGTAGTTAATGGGTTTGATTGGGACTCACTCTTACTCATTTTGGTGCTAATACTCCTCCTAAGACTCAACGTGCTCATAAGACTATCAATCCATCAAGAACTTTCATCACCCAACCTTACGGGCAAGTCTATCTGCCCAATTCAAGGGAAAGTATACTCATTCGACTTTATCAATAATTATTTTAGCTATCACAACCATCAACACACTCACCTCAGGATTCAGACTCAGTTAGACATCACATTCAGACATTCAAGGCTCTAAACATCCTCCTAAGTTTATCATTCAAGTCTTTATAGAGAGAAATTTCATGGGTTAAATCACAAGAACATAGTAATATAAATATACAGTAAAATTTACACATGATGATCATCAATTTAGGATATGAAAATATAGTTTAAAGAAAGAAAATAAGAACTCAATATAATATCCAAGAATTTACAACAATTATTCAAGAACATTTAAGAAAATCATAAATCAAGACTTCTAAACATGAATCTTTCATCTTAACTCTACATTGGCATATGGAAGATCAATTCCATGTTTTTGGGTAGCCTTTACATACCTGGGAAAGACGAATTTACAAAGACTTTGAATCTCCTCTGGAAACCTTCACTTTTTTTTATCCTTTTTCTCTCTTAGACTTATTGTAAAATCTTTGAAAATTAATGGGTCTAAACCCTTTTTGTACGAATATATGTCTAAAAACCATATGGGGGATATAAAAATATGTTTAGAAGGATGAAATTGCCCTTCCCAAATTAAAGTAAAAAACAACATCCCCATGCACTAGTGCACGATGCGCACTAGTGTAAAAATACACTTTGCATATTTTCTAGATTTTTGATAATTTTCAAAACAAATGTAAGTGTGGTTCCGCGTCCTCTCCGTGTCATGAAAACCGCACTATTTTAGGCTCACTTTGAAAAAATAAATCACGTTTTTTCATGTTAAAGTCAGGTCGAGATCATTTTCCGACTTAGTTTTTCGCACTGATCGCAAATGCGGTCTCGAGTTTTTCATTAGAGCTTGGGAAGACACGTTGTGCATATGACATAGTTTAGGAGTGTTTTAGAAATTTTACGGGGTGGTACACTTGTCTTGGTAGAGATATCCACTTTCCATTAGACCATTCTTGATGAAATCTCAACACATCAGAAGGATAGGTAATGTTATCCCCAGTTGTAGGGAAGTAAACATAGTACGCTTCTCCAATTTTCCAAGTGATAAACCAAAACCACCATCCATTATTGGAAAATACATAAACCATATCATACAGACAAAATCCATTTTCTGGCGTAGATTCCATCTATATGATATGGTTAGTGTATTTGCCAATGATGGATAGTGGTTTGGGTTTATAAGTGGGAAAATTGGAGAAGAGTACCATGTTTGCTTCTCTACAACTGGGGATAACATTACCTATCCTTCTGATGTGTTGAGATTTCATCACGAATGGACTAATGGGAAGTGGATATCTCTACCAAGACAAGGAAAGACTTTCGACTTGCATTGATCTTGATTTCAAGAAATTATTGACTTAATGTAATATGTGACATGAATGTACTAAATCTTTCTCCTTTATGTTTAAAAAGTTAATTCAAGTTTAGTCGTGAAATTATGTTGATAAAGATTTCTATTGAGGAAATAGTTGACGAAATTTTTTATATTGAGAAACGAGAATCTATAATTTGTTACTCTAGTTTAGATGAATTGTGCTACATAAGATGCATTACTTTTCTGTCATAATAAATGAATCTCCAAAAAGGCAGCACCCAATGTGGATAATTTTGATACTACAGCTATTGGTATGATCCTTTGGGAACGAAAAGCCATTATAAGAAGTAAGATCCTTGCCATACTATTTTTCCTTGAGCTTTCCCCTCAGTTTAGACAAACTTTTATTTGACTCGTAAATGTGGGTACATTTGAACTATTAACCCCTTTGGTCTCAAAAAATACACTTGCTTTGGTTGAAGACAAAAGTTTCATGACATTCTGTATGATGCAAAAAACTTTCATGGAAATCCCTTTTTTCTATTCCAAGCAACTTCTCTCAAAGAAGCTCAAGATCAACATACATGCATGTTTCTCCAATAAATGCGAAACAACTTTAATTTTTACTGTTTTTCATAAATAAAGAAGAGTATCTAAACTTGTTTCATATTTTGTTATAGTCAGATTTCATACGAAGAGAAAGTACATAATATTTTATTTATCACAACTTCAGACCATTTTTATCATAATTTTTGATTTCTCACAGAAAAAGAATAATTTGTGAGTCTAACTATATGTGTGCTCCTACACATGAAATGCACTGTAACTATTATAACTTCTGGAACCTTGTTTGTTATGCCTGGTGTTCTACTCAGATGCTAATCTTAAAAATTTTACTATTTTGGATTAAACCTTATAATATGCATTCATTTCTGGTGTAGTTTCCTAATTCGTTTCTATCTGTATTTTGTCCATTAGGATCTGTTGAATTATGTAATGCTTTCTTCGTGTCATCATTTTCATACTATTCCTTTACATTTCCTACCAGTGTAGTTACAATATATGGTCCTACTTTGTCTATTGGTACCTTAGTTTCTATATATTTTTTTCTGTTTTTGCCGCCCATTTCTGAATTTCTTTAGTTACGTCTCCTGGACAATCTAAGTCTAAGTAAGGGTTACTATCTCCTGTAGATATTGTTGCTATATCTATGACATCTTTTCTGAATCTCGCTCCCCATAATTCGTCATTTCTATTTTTTTCCGAATAATTTAGCCTTTTGTCCTAATTTTTTTTTTGTATCCTAAATCTCTATGTATTGGAATATTTACATAATTTCCTTGTCTATCTTCTTCATAAGTTTTCGTCATATTCACATGGTCCGTTACTATTTCATTTGTTTTGTTATTTCCTATTTTTAATTCATCCGTTCTTCTTATCAAGTCTGTATAAGTATCTGAATTAGTGACTTGTTCATTATTTTCTATATCTAAGCTATCTGTTATTTTATCAATTATTTGTATTTTTAATTGTTCGTTTGTCTATTCATCTATCTTTTCTATGTTTTTGGATAAAATATTATTTGATGACTCAGATTCTAACTCAGATTCTGATTCAAAACCTATTTTTTCTTTCTTGTTATTTTTATTTTTAACTATATATTTTTCTAACTTTATTATTCTATGACATGATTTAAAATACTGTTATTTTGGCGGAATACAAATTATGTTATATGCACATTTTAAACAAGGAATAGATATACCTATATAAATATACTTAGTAGATGATAGAATAACTTACCCTATAGAAGAATCTATATTAACACAGTTAACAGGAAACTTAATATACCAAAAAACGAAATTCTTATTTAGATCTGATTTTAATATAAATATGACTAAACAAAATATTGATAAAACATTAACAATTTATTAGAGAATTGATGGTATAAAAATGCTTGAAGGAAGCAAAATATTAACAATTAAACAGAAACAATTATATGTATTAAGTAATAAACCAGGTATACATAAAAACAAGAAGGAAGGATTGACCTATATTAGTAAAGTATTTGAACCTATCCTAAAGGAAATACCTAGAAAAGAAATGTCATATATCCAACCTAGACAGAACCAGGAATTAGAAATAGAAACCCATCATTTAGGAAAAAAAAAAGAAACCTCATAGATAAAAGTGTGAGTAGAAAATTACAAATTACAGGCTCAAACATAGTACCTATAGTTATAAAAAAATATAACTAGAATATATTATGAAAACCATTATTATATAAAAGGAACCATAACAAAAAATGAAACTAGGACATTTATTCCAATCTTAATAGCTACAAATGCAGGAGAAAATTACATCTCAGAAACTTTATTAAGTGAAACAGATAAAATAGAAACAAGTTGTTAGAACCCGTAAGTCCTTAATTGGTTCAATTTGGTAAAGTTTGGGACCAAATGTAAATTTTCTTCTAAAGTGTAGTCTTTAGGATTTAAATTATTAGTGGGGTCATGTGTTGTGGCTCTTTTTGATTGATTCAAGTGGAAGATTTTTTTTGTCTATATATATGTATGCCTCTCTTGTACAAGAAGAGAGTTTCCCATACTTAGAACAAAGAAAAAGAGAGCAAAACCAAGAAATCCTCAGCAACCCTCTCGGGTTGCTACAGTAACTGGTAGATTTTCATTTTTTTCGATCTTTCGATTATTTGACGCTTCAAGCTTAGTATATTGGATCCCCTAAGTGGCATGGAGGCATTAGTTGGTCAAGGAAGCGCTTGGTTTGATAGCTATGAAGACTTGGGTCTAGTAAGGGGCTAGAAAGGTATGTTTACTCCTAGCTTCATTTATGTAAATTAAAACTTGTGGGTGTGTTAGGGCTGTGTTAAATTGAAGGTAAAACATGAAAAGAGGGTTGGTTGTTAGTTTGAATTGTGAATTTGGAATTTGGGATTTGAAATTGGGGACAAGATTGCATATGAAGATATATTGATTTATAGTCATGTGTTTATGTTTATTTGTTATGAAAATAGTCCTTGTGGGGTGAAAGAAGTGTTGGGAAACTAT
>JAOTQR010000097.1:12620956-12636342 GCA_025774065.1 Solanum ossicruentum | reverse complement strand
CCCTTGGCGCTATGCGACCAGACGCAAACTCCTTCTAACACTAATTCACGTTGATGGCGATTCGTGGTCAGTGTACGAATAGCCACTAGAAATTAAAAATTATAGAAAATTATTTTTCGCTGCAGGTCCTCTAAAATTGAGGTTATACCCATTTCCACTCAATTATGCCCATTAATCGAGAATATGAAGTCCAATTTTTGATATCATTCATGGATTTTAAGATATATTGAAATAAATTTATGGGCATTTCAGAGGCACATTTTTGGGGCATTTCAGATATTCCCAAGATGGCTTTCGAGACTAGGTATGTGCACTTTGAGTTGTGGTTATGTTCTTTGGGTTGACTAATGCAATGACTATATTTATGGATCTCATGAATAGGGTCTTTAAACCCTTCCTTGACTTGTTTGTACTTGTCTTTATTGATGATATCTTGATTTATTCTCATAGTGAGGAGGAGAATGTGAATCACTTGAGAGTGGTGTTACAAATCTTGAGGGAGGAGAAGTTGTATGTAAAATATGAAAAATGTGAATTTCAATTGAAAAAGGTTGCTTTCCTAGGGCATGTGGTGTCAAGTGATGGCATTAAGGTGGATCCTAAGAAGACAAGGGTAATAAGAAATTGGCCTATACCTTTGACCCCATCGGATAGTAGGAGTTTCTTGTGTTCGGCGGGTTACTACCGGAGGTTTGTGAATTGTTCTTCTTCTTTTACTTCTCCTATGAAAAAGGTTGACCCAAAAGAGGGAAAAATTCGGGTGGACTAATGAATGTGAGAACAATTTTCAAAATTTGCATGATAAGCTTGTCTCCGCTCCTATCTTGGCTCTACCGGAAGAGTTTGGGGTATATTGTGATGCCTTTAGAATTTGTTTGGGGTGTGTTTTGATGCAAAATGGTAGGTGATAGCATATGCCTTTAGTCAACTTAAGGTACATGAGAAGAATTATCCCACCCATAATCTTGAATTGGTAGCCGTGGTATTTGCTTTGAAAATTTGGCGTCACTACTTGTATGGGGCTTATTTTGATGTGTTTACCGACCATAAGAGTCTTCAATATGTGTTCACCTAAAAAGATCTTAACTTGATAAAAGGAAGGTGGTTAGAGCTCCTTAATGATTATGATATGAGTGTGCAGTATCACCCCGGCAAAGCTAATGTGGTAGTCGTTGCTCTAAGTATAGTGTCCATGGGTAGTCTAACTCATGTTGATGATGGTGGCAAAGCGGTGGCTATAGAAGTTCATCTGTTTGCTAGATTGGGGATAAGGTTGGATAAAGTTGATAATGGTGGTGTAGTGGTTGTTGATGGTTCTAAATCTTCTTTGATTGAGGAAATAAAGTCAAAACAAGATCTTGACCATGTATTGTTAGTATTGATGGCCTTGGTGAGAGAGGGTAAAGTGGAGGTTTTCTCCCAAGGGGGAAATGGTGCCCATAGGAATCAAGGTAGATTGTATGTGCCAAATATTGTTGATTTGAAAGAGTTGATTTTGAGGGAGGCCCATAATTCATCCTATTCAATTCACCCCCAATTCTACAAAGATGTATAGAGACTTGAAGGAGTTGTATTGGTGGGGTGGTATGATGAAAGATATTGCCAAGTTCATACCTAGAGTGACAATTGCTAAAAAGTCAATGTCGTACATCAAAGGCCGAGTGGCCTAGCCCAAGATATAGAAATTCCTACTTTGAAGTGGGAAGAGATCAACATAGATTTTGTGGTTTGGTTGCCTAAGACTAGGAAACATTTTGACTCTATTTGGGTTGTTGTGGATAAAACAACAAAGTCAGCTCACTTCCTACTGGTCAAAACTACTTATGGTGCCGAAGATTATGCCAAGTTGTATATACATGAGTTGGTTAGATTACATGGGGTGACTTTGTCTATCATTTCGGATCATGCTGCTCATTTCACTTCTCACTTTTGGAGGTCCTTCTAAAGAGGTCTCGATGCCAAGGTTAAGCTTAGCACCTCTTTCCATCCTCAAATGGATAGTCAAGCCAAGAGAACTATCAAAACAATTGAGGATATTCTTAGAGCTTGTGTTTTGGAGTTTAAAAATGGTAGGGATGAACATCTTCCAATTATAGAATTTTCTTACAGCAATAGCTACCACTTAAGCATTGGTATGGCTCCCTTTGATGCTTTATATGGTAGACATTTTAGATCCCCAGTTGGGTGGTTTGAAGTAGGTGAGATGGCTTTGCTAGGTCCGGATTTGGTCATGGAGGCCTTGGAGAAGGTAAGGTACATAAGGGAGAGACTGAAAACAACCTAAAGTAGACAAAAGTCCTACCCTAATGTGAGGAGAAGAGATCTTGACTTTACGATTGGTGATTGGGTTTACTTAAAGGTTTCACCCATGAAGGTAGTGGTCCAGTTTGGAAAGAAAGGAAAATTCAGCCCAAGGTTTGTAGGTCCTTATAAAGTTTTAAGGAGTCTGGGTAAGGTTGCATATGAGTTGGAGTTGCCTGTTGAGATGAATATAGTTCATCTGGTCTTCCATGTGTCCATGTTGAGAAAGTGTGTGGGTGACCCAAGTGCTATAGTGCCCTTGGATGTTATGGGTGTTGTAGAAGATAATTTGACCTATGAGGAAGTCCCAGTGGAGATTTTGGATAGACAAGTGAAGAGGTTGAGAAACAAGGATGTAGCTTCCGTCAAGGTACATTGGAGAAATCAACAAATTGAAAGTGCAACATAGGAAGTGGAAGCGTACATGAGAAAGCGATATCCATATCTCTTCCACTCTACTCGAGACGAAGGTATTAATCTAATTCCACTGCATTATTTCAAGTCTTGAGTTTCAGTACTCATGCTATTTTTCATGCATTCATGATTATGTTAACAAGTTTATAATGATTTTTGACATTTATATTGAAATTTTTTAAAACGATGTTTAAGTGCATTTGTCGCATTTATGTCAGGCCAAAATCTCCATGATTATTTCTCTTATGCATGTTGCTTTGACATTCGGGGATGAATATTCTCAAGGGGGAGATATTGAAACATCCCAAAAATGTGCTTCGAAAATGCCCATTATCGTAATTTCCATATATCTTTAAATCCGTGTGTGATACCAAAAATCTGACTTGATATTCTCAATCAGGGGGAAATATTGAGTGGGGAATGTGGATAAACCAGATTTAAGAGGACCTATAGTGAAAATTAATATTTGTTAATTTACGAATTCAAGAGAGCATCTGCATCCTGGCCGCCACGCACAGGGATGCGGACCAGTTCAACGTTTTCCTTGGTGTTTCCTTATGCGCCCAAGGGCATCAGGGTCATAGCCCTATGCCCACTAAAATATGAAAATCACCCATACTTACCCATTTTTCAACTCTGTATCACTTAAAACCCTCACAACAACCTCTCTAAGACCAACCGATTCAAATATCTCAAACAAAATTCGACGATTTCAAGCTTAAATTTGGAACTCAAGGATTCACTTCAATCTCTAAGTTTCCTTCAAGCTCATCTCAAGAAAACCCAAGTTTGAGGTATGTGGGTTTCATCCATTAGGTCCTTTCACCCATGGAGCCCAATATTTTTTTCCAAGAAAATTGCATGTTTTCAAGTTGTATTTCCTATGAGTATCTCTTATTACAAATTATTAGACCCTCCATGGAGCTTCCGGATTGAAAATTCTTTTCAGTGTCAAAACAACTTCTCGTAAATTTTCCACAAAAAATTCCAAGTGTGGGTAGATGGACACACCACACGAACCGTGTGGCTTCACACGGCCCGTGAAGTCATCTGTGTAGCGAACCTTGTGCTCAAAATTGTAAGTGTCAACTTTGGTCCCAACTTTTGATCTTTTTGACTAAGTAAGGAGGTACGGTCACTCCACATGAACCTTGGAGTGCCACACGAGCCATGTAGCCTCAGGTGTGGTGCCTACGAGAAATTTGTTGCCCCCTTTCATTAATGGCATTCTTGTAAATTTGGTTAATTCTATTGGTATTTTAAGAATTTCTATGCAATCTAATGACCATCTAAAGCCCTAAACCTCATTGCAAACATTCAAAAAATTACTCCTCACATTTTAAACTTTCTCAAAGGAACTCTTGTGAATTTTCAACTTGGGAGCAAGGGAACTCAATTCTTTTTCAAATTTTTTGGGGCTTTCCTTCAACTTGGTGAAGGTATGAGGGTTTTGATCCTTGATTCCTTTCAATCAAGGGGACCCAAACTATCTTCAAGCAATTTTCATGAATTCTTAGTTTACTTTAAATTGGGGTTTTAAATATTATGATTCCTTTAATCCGAATAATGTATGGGTTGTGTTGATCTACTGATTCTGAGTTGATTTAAGTTATAAAATGATGAATTACAATGAGTTTATGAAATTATGAATATGCATGACCTTTTTTAAGGTTTATTTGTTCATGGGTGATTGTAGTATGATTTTAAATGTGGATTTAATCATGTTTTTACTTCAATTTCATATTATAGTGCTGATTTTAGATTGATTCTTAATTAGTCATGCTATCTTCACATCATTTATAGCATTTGCATTCGTGACAGTAGATTATTATGGAAATTATGAAGTGGGTTAAGCTCAATTATTTCCTATGATATAATTTTGACAAGACATTGGTTATGACAAGAATGTGATCATATATATGGCTATGATTATAGCTCTTTGAGCATTTTGGGTGTTTGTACCACCTTGTATATGCATGGGCTATTCCTATACATGAGTATTATGACTATGAATTATGATTTTGACATTTGAGCTTAAGTATGAATTATTATTAATAAGTAGTTTGGTTTGTAAGACTAAGAATGCATTAGAATGATTTTGAAAATAACTATTGCCTCTTTCAAAACCATGTATATATATACGTGTATGTATTCCTGTGGATGATGATTTAATACCGATGGATTGGCGGCGTTAGAGCTATCCCCGAAGGCTCTCTCCCTTTCCTTAAATGATGTGCATAGCATAGGTTCCTTTTGGAAATGGGTGTTGTTCCTGTAAGAAAAGATGCCTCCGAAAAAATTGTTGTTGTTCCCATAAAGAGAAGACATGACATGACATGATATGATATGATACGCTATTTGTGAAAATACTATCCGAAATGGGTGTTGTTCCCGTAAGGTAACTTCATACAAAATAGGTGTTGTTTGTGTAAGGTAAAGTATGGTTTACCATTGACAAATAGCCGACCTCTTTACCAATGAGGGGATTTCATTGGGGTTCCAAGTAGTAGTTCGCTTGGTTTTACTCATGTCGGTCATGGTTACATCCCCACTATATATGAGCATTGCATTTCATGCATCATTCGTTTCATAGCATATTGTATACTACTCTCTTGATATATGGTCTTTTCTATGTTATGTGCCCTTGTCATCCAACATTTAATACAGGTTTGATAAGTTACATGCATTGTATCCAGCATACTTAGTATATTCAAACACAGTAACATATATTTTTTCCTACATGATTTCACCATGTAGGGACCAAGGAGCCCATTCATCCACCATACAACGTCTAGCTTGGGTTTCAAGTTATGCTTGTTGTTGTGAGTCCTATCTTTCAAGGAAAAGCCACCACCTATTTTGTTCTTTTCTACTTTATTTACTTTGAGGGTGAGCCCGAGGTAAGTCTTGGCCCCTGACCTATCTTATGTAGAGGCATCGTTGGATATCTTGTGTACTCTTTTCGTTTGATACTAAGTGTTTTATGGGATGCATGATCATGTCTACTTATGGATTATGTTGTTATAAGATGATCTTATGCTATGTTATGGAAAGATCTTTAGTCCTGAATTGCCCCCATAGCATGACTCATATTTACTAGCCCCTTAGTCATTATATGTATGTGCTATGTGAGCTCATGCTAATCCCTTTCCAAACATGCCCCCATAGCGTGAGTAATACTTTCCTGTCCCTTAGAATTATGTGTTACTTTTGAATGTGCTTTCGAACTGATGATGTGGATTTTGGTACTTTGAGGCGTGTTTGGGGACCCTCGAGTTCCCCTTCGTCGTGTCACTTCTAGACCCTTGGTCTGGGTCATGACAGAGATGCTATCAAAGCCTTAGGTTTGTCATTGATCCTTGGAGGCCAACATGTCGCGTCAAGTAGAGTCCTATTCATGGGTGTGAAGTGCACTATGCCTATGAATGGGAGGCTATGATGACGTTCTAGGAACTGTCTCACTTCTTCATGTCTTATGTCATGCTACAAATAGTATGTTTAATTTCTTGATCTTGATGGTATTGTTACTCCATTTCAGAAGATGCCTCATGGGAGACCTTACCTACTAAGACCGGCTCTGGCTAATGAAGGCCAAGCACCATAAGGGCCTATAGATGAGCCTATCTCTAATGGAGAATTCAGGATAGCTTTTGCAATGCTTGCCCAAGTGATGACTACTCAAACTAAATAGGACAATCTTCCTCAGGATCCCACTCTGGCTTCTAGAGTGAGGGATTTTAGCCGGATGACTCCTCTGGAGTTCTTCCGGTTTAAGCTTGACGAGGATGCTCAGGAGTTCATAGATGAGCTCACCACAGTACTGAATGTCATGGGTGTCACTTCTGAGGAGAAGATTGAAATGGCTACCTATTAGCTAAAGGATGTAGCATAGGTGTGGCATACTCAGTTGTCTTTTGAGAGAGTTTGTGGTGATGTAGTTAATTGGGAGGATTTCAAGCTTGCCTTTTTGGATCATTTCTTCCCACTAGATTTGCAAGACACCAATTGAGTTTGTGCATATTCTTATGTTATTTCTATTCAATAGGTGTCTTTCATTTTGTTTATTGTACATTTTGTTTTTGAAAAAAAGAATTTTTTGTTTGATGTTACTGTGAATAGTTTGCCTTTAGTGTGATTCAATGTTTGTTTTTTATTGTTTTTGTTATTTCTCTTTCAAAACAAAAATATCTATATATATACATTTTAAAAAAAGAACTATATATTTTATGTCATATCTTCATGAACTACGCATACTTGATTCTCATTTGTTTGAGATACATAGGCAACCCTTTTTGGGTTCGGTATTCATTTTAAGAAAAAAAATAATTTTGTGCACATATTCTAAAAAGTTATATCTTTGACTCAATTTGGGCCATTATAGTTAGAAACATATAAATATTTGACTAAATGAAAATGATTAATTTGGAGTAAACCTATAGATTCTTGTGGTACCTATCATTATATTTTCTTGATGCTTGAAATTCTCTTGCACGCATTCAAGGTAAGAATAAAATCAATTTTATAGTTTCAAGTGCATTGTGTAGTGAGCATTAGATTAAAATTTAATTGCATCGCATAGTAGATTTAGAACTTCGCCTGAATGTTTATTGAGGCAAAATTTTGAGTAATATTTGGTTTGAGAAATGATCGTATGCCTTCTTTGACCCGTTTATGCCTTTTAAAGCCTACCAGATGACATTAATAGTTAGTTTTTCCCACTTTGAGCCTGAAACCATTTTCTTTGGACAACCCATTTTAGCCATCACCTTTCTTAGTGCTTACATGCACTATCTCTCTCTTGGCCCATTCTTCTTGAGCATAAAAAACTGTGCTATTATGAGAGAATATTTACGCTTGTAATTTCCAAAGACAAAAATGCTAAGTTTCAAAGTTCAAAAAAAAAGGAAAAAAGAAACCAAAAAACATACAAACTCAAAAAAAAAGTTGAAAAAAAATTATTTTTCTACAAGGTCATTGAAATGGAACAAGAAAATGTTTCAAAAAAATTCAGAATCAGAAGAAAGGAACACAAATTGAAGCGTCGATCCCTTATCAATTGTTAAAAATGTGAATTTAGTGTGGCACCCAAGAAAGGATTTAGTCACTTTATCCCAGATAAATATCTTACCTGTCCCTAAGCCTACATTACAAGCCAGTTACAAGTCCTACGTAATCTTATTCCAAATGTTCTTACATTAGCGGAGACTTACTTGAATTTCAGGCATATGGTATCACAATTGCATATGTTGACATCCTTCTGAGCATGAGCGTATTTCACATGTTGTCCTTAGATTAAATATTTTTGCATATGTGAGAAAGAATTTTCTTTATGGTGAGGGAACTTGATATGTGAGGATTGGTGTAATTCAAAATCCTTGTTCGAAATAAGTTGAACAAATCATGTTGATACTTAAGTAGGTTTGATGTACCACTTGAATCTATAGGAATTATTTCGAATTCAATTTTAGTTGAAAAAAAAAGAAAAATTTTATGCATTCCTAAATGTTGGTATCAATTGTGATCAAGATTTAACTATTTCCTTTACATTCTTTATTCTTTAAATTAAAAGAAAAAAGAGAAGCAAGCAACATTTTCTATAATAATAGCTTTCAAAGAGATTTTAGATTATTTTTTTCTTTTTCTTCCTTATTTTTATATAAGTGTGAGATGTTTATCTTACTTCATTGAATTATTCTTGAAAAAAAAGAATTTTTCTTGCATTCCTTACTGCTGGTATCATTCTAATCAAGATTTCACAATTTTCTTTACATTTTTTATTTTCGAAAAACTGATTAAAGAAAAAAAAGAGAAAAAACAAGAATCATTTGGATTCGGTGATGTATTTGATAGGATTTCAAAACTGGGGTGAAATCTTTAAAAATGGCAAAATGCACAAGAAAGGTGTCATCCCTAGTAAGAAAGATTGGAGACCATACCAACACATGCAACTGGGGCAGAATTGTTGAGAAAAAATCTCAAAAATTTCATAATAATGTGAGATTCTACAATCAATAGTTCAAGATTTTTCGCGTGATCTAACTGCAATAGAATTTTTGAGAAAGTCCTCAAAAATTCTATCAAGTACTGTCAAAAACTTGATAATCAGCTTCAAATGGTCTCTATCATGGCTAGATGTGCAAAATTGACTTTAAGATCTCCAGCATTGCTGAAAGGAATTAATGTCATCCTTCAAATAAAGTGACATCATTTTCATATTGCATTACCACAGGTACTAATGCTTGTTCCTATTTTATTTATAAATTTTTTTATTATCGTTGTATTCATTTTACATTGCACTATCGAAGGTGGTATTGTCATTTGCATTCATTCATATTGCATTTTCGATGGCGATAATGCTCATTCATATCTCATCCATTCATTTTTTGTTAGCATTTATTTCACATCATTATCGGGCCATCCACCTCATTATAGTTGGACTACCATTCTATTTTTCAATTGCCCTCGGAGGGCTATTTTATTTTTCAATTGCCCCCAGAGGGCCATCTCATCTTCTAGTTGCCTCCAGAGGGCCATTTCCTTTCCAGTTGCCCCTAGAGGGCCATTTTATTTCCCAGTTGCCTCCAAAGGGCTATTTTATTTCCCAATTGCCCCCATAGGGCCATTACATATTCATTCCAAGAGGGCCATTGCATATTTCATTGCCGAAAGAGCCATTGCATGCTCATTGCCGAGAGGGCCATTGCATTATTCATTGTCGAGAGGGTCATTGAATATTTTATAGCTGAGAGGGTCATTGAATATTCATTGCCGATAGGGCCATTGCATATTTCATTGTCGAGAGGGCTATTGAATATTTTCATTGCCGAGATGGCCATTATATATTTCATTGTCGAGAGGGCATTTTATTCATTTTCATTGCCGAGAGAGCTATTGCATTTTCATTGCCTAGAAAGCCATTGCACACTCATTGCTGAGAGGGTCATTACATATTCAATTGTCGAGAGGGCCATTGGATATTTCATGAGTGAGAGGGTAATTGTATATTTCATTACCGAGAGGGTCATTCATTCACTTTCATTTCCAAGAGGGTCATTTATTCATTTTCATTGCTGAGAGGGATATTGCATTTTCATTGCCGAGAGGGTCATTGCATACTCATTTCTGAGAGGTCCATTGCATATTTAATTGCCCAGAGAGCCATTGCACGTTTCATTGCCAAGAGGGCCATTGCATATTTCATTGCCGAATGGGCCATTGCATATTTTATAGTCAAGAGGACCATTGTATATTTTATTGCCGAGAGGGCCATTGCATACTTGATTTCCAAGAGGGCCATTCATTCATTTTCATTGCCAAATGGGCTATTCATTCATATTTATTGCTGAGAGGGCCATTGCATTTTCATTATTGAGAGGGTCATTACATACTCATTGCCGAAAGGGCCATTGCATATTTCATTCAATGAATCATCTTTATTTGTCTTATCAACAGACATGCATTTTATCCTATAGGAATCATTTTACATTCACCCTACCGATAGGCATACATTGATATTGTTTTCAAGGATCATCTTTATTCGTCCTATCAACGGACATGCATTTTTATTCTATATTGATTATTTTTTTCGTCTTACTGATGGATGTACATTCATATCCTATTGATGGATCATGCCTCATTCGTCTGGCCGATGGAAATTCATTCATTCCCTATCAATGGATCTTATTTTGTCGTTTAAAATGACTCTCACCTTGCTTAAGAAATCAGATGCATATCGTCGATATGCACTGAAAGAAGATGATAAAAGTAATGAATGTGATGCTACTTTTTTGTAAGTTTGTCTCTATTTTTGTCATAATCTTTTCGAGAACATCCAAGAGGATGCACTCCTATTGAAGGTCACATGCTTAGCAAAAATTGGGTTTGTCAAGTTTCTTTGTCTATGATCTCTTCCATCGATCATATCCAAAGAAAGGGACGATTGTTGACACCCAATTTTGATCCAACATTTCTAAAAATTCACACTTTTTTATGCAAATTTTTAATAGTTTAAATTGCATTTTTGGATAATTTTAAATTAATTTTCATAATTATTCTTATTTTTTTAGATGTTAGAATTTGAGTCAATCTGTGGTTCAATCAAATCTCTAATCCAATTTTATTTCAATTTATTTTGAACACCTATTTTTAATTTGGATCCAACCCGTTTCATTGAAGAATCAATCTCAACCGTTCAATCCAACGGTTGAGATCATACCATTGTTTCTTTCCACATTTATTTCCCAAACTCCCCAAACTCTAAAGGAAAAGCTGACATTTTCTATTTCAAAAAAGAAGTAGTCGTCACTCTTGTTCTCTTATCTCCATCTTTTTTCTCTCTTTCACAGCCCCAACAACCACGAGATCCTCCGCCGTAGCAGTCTTTAAATCAGCCCCATTGTTACACACCTAAAAGCACCATGAAAATGCAGCCCCACGAACCTCTAAAACATTATCCCAAAGCAGTATTAAACTCAACCAAATAATCCATTGAAACATCCATGAAACGCCATCAACATAGCAACCAAACTCCACCGGAAAACCCCCATTTTCAGCCACCAAAACTCACCCGAAATAGCCCTTAAAGCAACCCCCACTTACCCTCGAAAACTGTCGTAGAACAGTATAAAAATAACCCTGAAGTTGCCGCGGAACGCTGCGCCCACAACTCCCTTGGTAGCCCTCAACACCCATGGTAGCTCCCATTTCGCCGCCACCAGACACTACTTTCCCAACAAAAAAACAACCTCCAAAACCTACATTTCAGCCACCCATGGAAGCTCCAAACCACAACCAACAAGTATCTCATGCGATGCTCACAAATTATTGCTCTAGTCCTGTAATTTCCATTTTTCAACAAGCTTGGGTAAGTGAACAATCCACTGCCGTCACTTATCATTTTTTCTAGTTTTGTTATCGAATACATGCTCATTAACTTGATTTTGGTTGTGTTTTGATGATTTAGGTATTATAGTATTGGTTTTACTCAGTTCCTTCATTTTTGTGTTTGGTTATATGTATTATTTATTTTATGTTATTTTTTGTTGGATTTGTTCTATGTGTTTCTTAGTTTCCTAAATGAATCTCTTGAGTTAATCATGTTTTTTCTGTGGTGGTTGTTAATTTTATTAAATAATTCTCTGGTTGCATGGTTTTGGTCATAGTTAATCTAATAATATTTACGTTGCCCTTTTCCTAAACATATTTTTTTTCAAATATTGATTGTTTGCAGGTCTAGGCTATTTTGTGTGGATCCCATTTTATATTATTTTGCTCATTAAGTATTGATTTATTGTTAAATCGTATTTTGAGTTAATTGTTAAGTGATTGTGTTAGTTTTTTTTATTGTGTGTTGTTTATGTAGGAATCTTCTATTTTATTTTGTATGTTTTGATATTTGTTCATTCACTGCCTCATTCCTATTATAGCGTAGGGATTATTTAGATTGTTAAGTCATCATAAGATTTATTCTGGACAGTTTTTCTAATTAAGTTTGAATATATTAGCATTGGCCAATGAAAAATCTATTCGTCAGACTTCAAAGTCTCCCCATTTAAAAAAGACGGAAAAACATAATTTAGGTTCATATTTGTCACGTGTTAAACTTAAAATGTTTGTTGTAAATTATTCAAAATTAAGTAGTTCATAATTGAATTGAGCGGGAGCCTTTTGAGGCACTGGGGTATGTTGTTGTTGTTGTTGTAAGTAGTTCATAATTGAATTAATTATGTTGCTTATTTAATTTTAAAAGAATCTCATTAATTGGTATATTTTAATTGTCGGATATTATAAATTAAATTCCAGCATTTTCTTGGCCCCATATATTTTTTCGACCCCATGTGCTTTCCTTTTTTTTTTTCTTACTCTAACTTTTTCTTTTTCTTCTTTTGACTTTAACTTTTCTTTTTCTCTTTTGACTTTCTTTTTCTTAAAATGGGACCCAAATATTCATATATTATTTGTCAAACTTGGCTGATCAAGAAATAACGATCGATTTCAAGGTCTTTCGTGTATATAAGATGATGCTATCTTTAATTATCATTTTTACTTTTTTTTATTATTGTGTATATTATTGACGTGCGTCGAATTTAAGATGTCCCTTATGTCATTATTCATTTTATAGTTTGTGTGTATCTCGTGATTATTGTACTTATGTTGTATTATGTATCTCTTCCTCAAATTGAAAAAATGAGTTCAGTCGGGACCCTCAGTTATGGATTCTGAAGGGTGCTAACACCTATCCTTTGGAATAATTTGAACCCTTACCTAGAATTTTTGTTCGCACATTATTTTTATAAATAATTAATTTATTTCCTAATTATCTTTAAAATTAGTTGGCGACTCCGAAATCAAATAATTTTCCTAAAATCGAACACCACTTTCTTTAAAATTCTTTTAATTTAATTATTTCTTATGAGTTGCTGTGACATCGCAAAAGGCGCAACGTTGTGGCAACTCGTACGAAATAGTTAAATTAAAAGAATTTAAAAGAAAGTGTTGTTTGATTTTAAGAAAATTATTTGATTTTGGAATTGCCACATAATTTTAAGGATAATTAGGAAACCAATTAATTATTTATAAAAATAGTTTGCGAACCAAAATTCTGGATAAGGGTTAAAGTTATTCCGAAGGTAAAGTGTTAGTAACCTTCAGAATCCACAACAGTGACTCACGACTAAACTCATTTTTTCAATTTGAAGAGGAGATACATAATACAACATAAGTATAATAATCACGAGATCTACATAAACAATAAAATGAATAATGCCATGAGAGGCGTCTTAAATTCAACACACGTCAATAATATACACAATAAAGAATAAATTAGAAAAAAGTAAAATGATAATTAAAGATAGCATCCGTCTTATACACACAGAAGACCTTGGAAATCGACGGTAATTTCTTCATCAGCCAATTTCGACAAATAATATATGAATACGTCCTCATTTAAAGAAAAAAAAGTGAAAAAGAGAAAAAGAAAAGTTAAAGTCAAAAGGAGAAAAAAAAAGGTATAGTAAGAAAAAAAGGGAAACACGCGGGGTCGAAAAAATATATAGGGCCAAGAAAATACGGGAATTTAATTTAAAATACCTAACAAATTAAAATATATTAATTAATGAGCTTATTTTAAAATTAACTAAGCAAAATAATTAATTCAATTATGAACTACTTACTTTGAATAATTTACAACTAAAATTTTAAATTTAACACATGACAAATATGAATCCAAATTATGTTTTTTCGTCTTTTTTAAATGGGGAGGCCTCGAAATCTAACGAATAAATTTTTCATTGGCCAATGTTAATATATTCAAACTGAATTACAAAAATAGTCCAAAATAAACCTTATGATGACATAACATTCTAAATAATTCCTAGGCAATAATAGGAATGAGGCGATGAATAAACACATAACAAAAAATACAACACAAAATGGATGATTCCTACATACAAAACACACAATAAAATAAAATAATACAATCACTTAACAATTAACTCAAAAAATGATTTAACAATAAATCAATACTTAATGAGCAAAATAATATAAAATGGGATCCATAAAAAATCACCTAGACCTGCAAACAATCAACATTTGGAAAAATAATTTAGGAAATGGGCAACGTAAATATTATCAAATTAACTATGGCCAAAACCGCGCAACCAACGAACAATATAATAAAATTAACAACCTCCCGAAGAAAAAACAAGATTAACTCAAGACATTCATTTAGGAAACTAAGAAACACATACAACAAATCCAACAAAAAATAACATAAAATAAATAAATATATATAGCCCAACACAAAAATGAAGAAGGATCTAAGTAAAACCAATACCATAAAACCTAAATCATCAAACACAACCAAAATCAACTTAATGAACATGTATTAGATAACAAAACTAGAAAAAATGATAAGTGACAGTGGTGGATTGTTCACTTACCGAAGCATAATGAAAAATGGAAATTATAGGACTAGAGTAATAATTTGTGAGCACTGGTGATTCTCTGACAGCATTAGATCCTTGTTGGTTGCTTGTTGGTTGTGGTTTGGAGCTTCCATGGGTGGCTGAAATGGAGGTCTTGGAGGCTATTTTCATGTTGGGGGAAGAAGGGTCCGGTGGTGGTGGAAATGGGAGCTGCCATGAGTGTTGTTTCTGGCGGATTAAGGGAGCTGTGGAGTGGTGTTTTGCGTTGACTTCAGGGTCATTTTATTACTGTTCTGCGGCAGGTTTTGGTGGTAATTTGGGGCTGGTTTGAGCACTATTTTGGGCAAGTTTTGATGGTTGAAAATGGGGGTTTTCTGGCGGAGTTTGGTTGTTGCATTGGTGGGGTTTCATCGCTGTTTCAATAGAATATTTGGTTGAGTTTACTGCTGGTTTGGGATGGCATTTTAGTGGTGTGTGGGGCTGAATTTTCATGGTGTTTTCAGGTGTGATTTGGTCTGATAATGGGGCTGATTTGAGGGCTGCTGTGGTGTTAGACCCTGTAATTATTTAACTAAGGATAGCTATGCAATTGGAAAATTTCGTTGTGGATGCCAGGTAATTTAAACTTAAGTATATTCCTGGTGTTTGATTAGAGCTTTAAGTAAATATAGTAGGTATAATTAAATTGGAGTCGGAAGTCCTTAATTGGATCAAAATAGAAAAGTTTGGGACCAAATTGGTCAATAG
>JAOTQR010000097.1:12588450-12620856 GCA_025774065.1 Solanum ossicruentum | reverse complement strand
TAACTATATAAAAGTATGTGTCTGAACTTAAATGAATCTCTCGGGTAGTATTGTTGTAGGCAAAGGCAAATGTTAATATATATGAAAAACGTGAAGTAGGAGGTTATATATATTCGTCGAGTAGTGTAACAAACGAAGTCCTATATATATCAATGGTTTGAGTACGAAATGCATATTAATTAAAGAAATTTAATTGATTGTTAAATTTGAATTCATATTTAATTTTTTACAAAATCGACCTCGACGCGATACTCATAGAAATGCGATAAACATGCCAATTAAAATTTATATGTATAATTAATTATTCATCTAACCTTGAGTAGTGTATCATGTTAAATAATATAGATATAAAAAATGATTTTGGTTGTGCCGCTAATTAAATTCAAGTATGAAATATGTTGATATAAGTAGGATGTAATAAATGTAAACTACTATTGCTATACTCGTTAACATATTAAATCTAACAAATCAGATATGATCAAGTTCTACAAATATCGACCTTCGTGGATAATTGATGATTTATCCATTTACAATAATTTGTTGAAATAATATAAGTATATGTAAATAATATATAAAAATATTCT
The DNA here is from genome assembly GCA_025774065.1 of Solanum ossicruentum. Taxonomy (NCBI): domain Eukaryota; kingdom Viridiplantae; phylum Streptophyta; class Magnoliopsida; order Solanales; family Solanaceae; genus Solanum; species Solanum ossicruentum. The sequence goes on along the minus strand of JAOTQR010000097.1, from coordinate 12,620,272 downwards.
TCAAAATTTGACCTCGATTGATTGATAAGTTTAAAACTTATATTTATTTTTCATCATATCAATATTTTAAGATTGATATTCATTACATAATTTATTAATAAAATTTGACCTCAAGGGATCGATATATTTTCATTATTATTTTGTGTAAATAATATTGACTTCTTGAAATCCATGATCTTTTAATATTTACTTTAATATTAATCAACAAAATTGTTCTTAAGAGCTTGATATTATAAAGTCTACCGTATATATTAACAAATTTTAAAAAAGAATATCGACTTCTAAAGGTAGGTATCTTTTTAAGAAATAAAAATATGGACTTTCGGAGATCAATAAAATTTTAGATGAGTTTTTAAAAAAAAATAAAAATAAAAATGTTATTTTTTTGACAAATATACGTCCCCACTTTTCTTTAAAAAACTCTAAGACCTAATTCCTCAGTCCTCACTCAAACAACACCAGTCGTTCTCTCGCTGGAGTTGTGGCAGCGGCGTTCTTCATCGTTCCTCGCTGGAGCTGTGGTAGTATCGAACCCATGAATCATCTCCACCAAACTGCCCTGCATCAGCATTAAGGTATGATTTTCAATTAGTTTCTCTCTATTGCTTTTCTCCATCACTTGCATCAACGTCTTCGGCATTCGGGACAATATTTGTTGAAAAAATAAGGGGCGACAATCATCTTGGAGTTGGATTTTTTAAATGCTTACTAAAAATGAGTGTAATTTTGTGTTGTTATACTGTGAAGGTTAATGGAAGAAGCAAAATCTTCGTTTTAAATCTTTCTGAGCCTTTAAGAAAAGGAGATATCATATTTGTTTTATTGTTTGCTTGAGTTATTAGTATTTCGAATTGATTGATTGAACAGATGTTTCCAGTTGTTGAGGTTGATCTCATTAATTCTCCCTCAATTTACTCTCGTCCTGCGGGTAGAACCTTAGAGATCCTATCCATCATCTAGAGTTGCTCTTTGTACATTTCTTGAGCCATTTTAAACATTTATGATATCATTCCTTCTGCCAATCCTGATGTTATTTGACAACAAAGCTACTAAATGTAAAGATCTCAAAAGCATTCTTACCTTAGTTTCCCAATGTAAGAGTTGTTTGACCTTGATATGTTATCTGCATTCATAGAGATGATGTACTCAGTGCACGTGGTTCTCCGATTACTCTTTGCAGATAGAAGAAACTTGCCATTTTCTACAAGGCTGACAGAAAATAGAAGCCTATACACACTTATATTTGAATTTCTTATTTTCAATGTTCTACACTCCTCCATTTAGTAGCTCTTCTTAAACCATAGGACTCCTTCCTCCCTTCTGGACTTAAAACAGCTATACAAAATAAAAGAATTGTTAATTTTCAGGCCTCCTTCCTCTCTTTCAGACCACAAAACTCACCTTTAAGACAAAAGGTTTGAGCTACCACCATCAACTTTACCTGAAGAATCAATGAAAGATTTTATCTTTAATGAAAGAGAGGAATTGATGGGTTTACCATCAGGTGGAATCTTGCATCTAAGAAAAGACCGTTTCTTGAATCCCATATTTCCACCTTTGAAGGTCCAACTTTGAAGCTTTTGTCGATTCCCTTCCTATCCGAATTTGATTGTCCATTGGATGTCACCTTCCATGGATGTCACGGATGGAGGGATCAACCAAAAAGATAGAGGATGTGGGTTGAAAGGATGGAGTGTGTCCATCACCATGTATGGATAGTTGCTGGAATTTATGAAGTAGACATGAGTTCAGTTTATAGAGCCCATATGGATAAAAATTTTATTTTTGGGTTGGTAGAAAGGTGGTGTTGTGATACTAACACTTTTGTTTTTCCATGGAATCAAGTTACTGTTACTCTTGAAGATATGATTCTTTTGGGAGGGTTTACTGTTTTGGGTGACCTTGTTTTATCCCCCCCCCCCTCCCGCAATCCCCTGAGTTGGTAGTGATTCAAGAAAATCTTGAAAAATCATGAAAATAACTTATTGGAAAGAAGGATAATAATCATACTAGGTGGTTTAATCGATTCATGAATAGTGTTAGTGATTATGAATATGAAGCTTTTCTTTCTCTTTGGTTGTCAAAATTTGTGTTTTTAGGTAAAGTGGAAGCACTTGTTTTCTCTGCTACAGTCAATTTAGCAAGAGGTGTGAGACTAGCACTTGCACTTTCTGTAATTGCTAGCATAAATAGGGATTTGATCTTGTTGAAACAAGCAATGGTAGTGGCTTCATCAACTAGGAATGGAGACAGAGTTGATATTCTAAAATTGTCGTTGCCTATGTTCTTTCTTCATGTTTGGGCTTGGGAGAGGCTAGTGTCTTTATGGCCATAGCTAGCTCAGAATTACAATATGGTTAGTCGAGTGAGAATGGGTTGATGGCACAATGTGAAACAATCGGGTGTAGTTAATGTGAGGACTACTATTGACTTATCGGGAGAGTTGTTTCGGTGGAGGCCATACACCTTGGTTGTGGAAGGTTGGTTGATTCCCCAATTTTACAAATAAAAGAAGTGGAGTGGAGTCTAGAAGTCGAGTCTAACTGTGGAAAATTAGGGTCTAGAAGTGGAGTCTTCCATTTGATGCTTGAAGGCATTTGAGCTTGTTGTATTTGATTATCAAGAGCCCTATTGACCAAATCGGCTAGCAATGCAATTTGGATATGATCAAAACTTCCCTAAATGGATTCCTCGCACATCTTAATGTCCAGAACTTGCGTGGATCAACTATAGCAAACCTATTGATTTTGGTTTGAGGTTATACTATCCGGCTAGGCTATTTAAGCTGGATGTAACTACACAGTATTTGAAATGATGGAAAAAGGAAATATTATTTCTAGCTGATAGAGGGGAAACATATCGACATGTTTCTGATCCACTGACTGAGTATCCTTCTATTCCTCCTGGTTTTTCTCCTATGTTAAAGTAAGCGAAAGTAGAAACTCTTCCAGATATTTCTTGTTAGTTGACTGATTCAAATGTCAGTGCCGTTAGTTTAGGAGTCTTTTACGTTTTATCTTTAAAAGTCCTAATTAGTTTATAAGTTAGTTAGCAAGTCATGGGTTACTGCGAAACTAGTGTTCTATTTTTCTTTAGATTTGTTGCTTTTCAAGTACTATTTAAAGTCTTGCATCGTTGTTTTGTGAAAGCAATAAAAAGAAAAAAGTTTATCTCTGTTTCTTAAAATTTTATTCAAATAGTTGCGTATCTCTTTTTCCAAGATTCTTGGAATCAGAGCTTTGCTCCAAGTTCGAGATTCATCCTTTCCTCAAGTAAGGATTGGCACGGAAAGAGAGAAAGGAAATAGTGAAACATTGTGAAATTGTTTTCGAAGAGATATCAGAAAATTTCCATGGCAGGAAATGGGACAGGAGCTTCGTCACAACCCCTAATTCCAATTTTCAGAGGGAAAAATTATCAGTTTTGGAGTCTTAAAATGAAGACTCTTTTCAAATCTCTGGAACTATCGGATGCAGTGGATACTGGAATTCTAGATGGGAACACCAACCAACTGAGAGAGCATCGGAAAAGAGATTCAAAAGCTCTTCTCACGATACAACAAGCTCTTGATGATGAAATTTTTCCTCGAATATCAACAACTGAGACTTCCAAATAGGCATGGGAAATCTTAAAACAAGAGTACTTTGGCGATGATAAGGCAATTAATGTCAAATTACAAACTCTCCGACATTATTTTGAAACATTATTCATAAATGAAAGTGAATCTGTGCAATGTCACTTGTCTAAAACATCTGCTATTGTTAATAGGATAAGGTCCTCTGGTGAAAAAATTGATAATCAAATTGTTATATCTAAAGTTTTGAGAAGTCTAACCACCAAATTTGAGCATGTTGTTATTACAATTGAGGAATCTAAGGACCTATTTACCTATTGTTTAATGAATTAACGAGTTCCTTGCTAGCTCATGAAGATAGGATAAATAGGTCCCATGACAAAGTTCAAGAGAAGGCATTCCAGGTTAAAGAGGAGTCTTCCTGCAAGGGAAAAGCAGAAAACTCAGTAGGACAGGGATATGGCAGAGGCAATTTTCGTGGTCGAAGCTATGGTGGCAGTGGTGATAAAAGAAGGAATCAAGTTGGTGAATCCTGTCAATATAGAGGCAAAATTCAATGTCTATATTGCAAGAAATTTGACCACAAAGAAGCTGACTGTTTGACGAAGTAAAAGGAAGACCAGAACGAGGCAAATTTTACACAAAAAGTGGAAGATGAAAGTAAGTTTGTTTATGGCCCATTCCCTGATAACTGGAAATATGAATGTTGTTTGGTTCATTGATAGCGGATTCTCCAATCACATGGCAAGTTCAAAGTCTCTATTTAGAGATCTAGATGAGTCCCAGAAAAGCAAGGTGCAACTAGGAGATGATAAACAAGTGCATGTTGAAGGGAAAGGTACAGTTGAAATAAAAACTGTCCAAGGTAATGTGAAACTTTTATATGATGTGCAATATGTCCCTACTTTGACTCATAACATGTTAATTGTCAGCCAATTAATGACCAGTGGCTACTCAGTTGTTTTTTATGATAATGCATGTGACATAGAAGACAAAAAAATTGACACAAGATAGCTCGTGTGCCTATGACTTAAAACAAAATGTTTCCCCATGATTCAAATGATGGTAATACTACCTTAGTTGTTAAAGGAAAGAGTGAGACTAATTTGTGGCACTTACATTATGGACATTTGAATGTTAATAGGTTGAAACTTTTGGTTCAAACAAAATATGGTTATTGGCTTACCAAAAATCAATGAACTTCACTTGTATGAAGAATGTATCTTTGGGAAGCAAATTAGGAAATCATTTCCAGTTTTAAAATCATGGAGGATTATAGTTTGTCTTGAACTTGTACATGTTGATTTCTACAGGCCAATGAAAATAGAATCCCTTGGTGGAAGTAAGTATTTTTTTTTTATGTTTACTGATGATTGCAGCCATTTTAGTTGGGTTTATTTCTTGAAATTCAAATCAGAAACCTTTGAGAATTTTAAGAAATTTAAGGCTTATGTAGAAAATCAGATTGGCAACAAGATAAAAACACTTTGCACCAATCGAGGCGGTGAGTTCTTGTCTAATGATTTCAATGTATTATGTGATGAGAATGGAATTCGGAGGGAACTTATAGCACCATATACACCAGAGCAGAATGGTGTGGCTGAGCGAAAGAATAGGATGGTGGTGGAAATGGCTCGAAGCTTACTGAAAGCAAAGGATCTGCTAGATTATTTTTGGGGAGAAGCTGTCGTGACAGTTGTTTATCTTTTGAATATCTTACCAACATAGGTTGTTTGGTACACAACACCTCTTGAAGCTTGGTATGGTAAGAAGCCTCGGGTAAGCCACTTATGAATATTTGGTTGTATAGCACATGCTTTGATTAATTTTCACTCTAAGCTTGATGAATAATCTATAACATGCATTTTCATTGGCTGTAGTCTTCAATCCAAAGCATATCGTCTATATAACCCCATAAGTGGCAAAGTGAGTATAAGCAGAAATGTTGTGTTTAATGAGGATGCATGTTGGAACTTTGATATAGGGATTGTTATCTACTTATGAAGAACCTGCAACAGATCTTGGAAATTCAACCAATTCTTCTCCTATATCATTAGTTAGCTCATCAATTGTACCAGAAACAGTTGCAGCATCTGACGAGTCTTCAGTTGACCCGATTCCACTAAGAAGATCAACAAGGGAAAGGAAATCGAATCCAAATACTCTAACATTGTAAATACTTTTACTTTGGTTGTTTTAGATCCTATCTGTTATGAAGAAGCAGTAGAACAAGTTGAATGGAAGAATGGTATAATTGAAGAGATTCAAGCGATTGAAACAAATTCTACATGGGAGTTAGTTGATGCACCTAAAGGAAAGAACATAAAAGGACTCAAATAGGTGTTTCGAACAAAGTATAATGCTGATGGGAGCATTCAAAAGAACAAAGCTTGACTTGTAGCGAAAGGATATTCACAATAACAAGGTATAGATTTTGAAAAAACATTTTTTCATGTTGCTCAATTTGAAATTATGAGAGTTGTTTTGGCTTTGGCTGCGCAATTGCACTTGCCCATATCAATTTGACGTGAAGTCTGCTTTCCTAAATGGAAATTTGGAAGAGGAGGTTTATGATTCACAACCTCAAACCTTTATAATTAATGGCAATGAGAACAAAGTCTACAAGTTAAGAGAAGCTCTTTACGGGCTAAAGCAAGCTCTACGTGCATGGTATAGTAGAATTGACTCATTCTTTCAAGGTAGCGGATTCACAAGAAGTGACAAAGAGCCTACTTTATACTTGAAGAGAGAAGGTACTGGTGGATTTTTGGTGGTCTGTCTTTACATTAATGATATGACTTATATTGGTTCCTCAAAGTCATTAGTTGATGATTTCAAGTCTAGTATGATGAGAAACTTTGAGATGTTCTTGGGCTTATTAAAATACTTTTTGGGGCTTGAGGTAAAGCAAGATAAAGATGGATATTTTCTTTCTCAAAAGAAATATGCAGATGATCTTTTAAAAAAAACTCTATATTATGGACTGTGGAACAACAGCTACACCAATGAATATTAATGAGAAGTTGCAGCGTGAACTGAGAGAGAAAGTCTTAAATTGTTTAGAAGCTTAGTTGGTGGCTTGAATTATCTAACGCACACTAGACCTGACATTGCCTTTTTTGTTAGTATTGTGTCCATATTTTTGCAAAGTCCCACAAGCAACATTTTGGTGCTGTGAAAAGAATCCTTCGTTATGTTGCTTGACGAAGCAATGTCGCGTGGAGGTAGAAAGCCCACGGGTCCTGAACTTCTCTTCCTAGAGAAGAACTTCTTTGGTATTTGGTATTCTATAACACCAAATTTTAGATTTGTTGGCTTTACTAACAGTGATTATGTAGGATTCTTGGATGATCGAAAAAGAACTTCCGAAAGTTGTTTCAGCCTTGGTCTGACAGTTGTGACATGGAGCTCAAAGAAGCAGGAGACAGTAGCTTTGTCGACATCTGAAGCAGAGTATACCATAGCAACTTTAGCAGCATAGCAAGCTTTATGTCTCAGGAAATACTTGCAAATTTTAATTATAAGCAAAAGGAGGGTACTGAGATTTTTGTGATAACAAATCAACAATTGATATGGCTCAGACTCCCTCTTTCCATGGAAGAACTAAGCATATTGATGTGCAATATAACTTCATTAGGAAACTGGTAGCTGATGGAAAAACGTGCTTTCATTTTGTGGGACAAATGAGCAAGCAACAGATATATTTACGAAGTCTCTTCCTAAGGCTAAGCATGAATGTTTAAGGTTGAAATTGGGACTGTGTGATTTTGAATCAAGGGAAAGTGTTAGTTGACTGATTCAAAAGTTATTGTTAGTTTAGGAATCTTTTACGTTTCAGCTTTAAGAGTCTTAATAAGTTTATGTTAGTTAGTTAGCAAGTCATGGGTTAGTACTAAACTGGTGGTCGATTTTTCCTCTAGATTTGTTGCTTTTCTTTTTATTGCTTTCACAAAATAACGATACAATACTTCAAATAGTACTTGAAAAACAACAGATCTAGAGAAAAAATAGGGTACTAGTTTAGTACTATCCCATGACCTGCTACTGACTAATATAAACTAATTAGGACTCTTATAGTTGAAATGTAAAGAACTCCTAAACTAATGACACTGACTTTGGAATCACTCAACTAACAAGGAGTATCTGGAAGAGTTTCTACTTTCACTTGCTTTAACATGGGAGAAAACCAGGAGGAACAACAGGGTACTCAGTCAGTACATCAGAAATATCGTGATATGTTTCCCCTCCATCAGCTTGAAATAATATTTTCTTGTTCCACCATTTCAAATATTGTGTAGTTACATCTGGTTCAAATAGCCTAGCTAGATAGTATAACCTCAAACCAGAATCAATAGGTATGCTATAGTTGATCCAGGCAAGTTCTGTACTTGAAGATGAGCGAGGAATCTATTTAGGGAAGTCTTGATCATATCCAAATTGCATTGCTACCCGATTTGGTCGATAGGGCTCTTGACAATCAAATACAACAAGCTCAGATGCCTTCAAGCATCAAATGAAAGACTCCACGTCTAGATCCAAATTTTTCCCCTCATCTGCTGTCAACTCTTCTTTTTCTTTCTAAAACTAAGGAATCAACCAACCTTCCACGGCCAAGGCATATGGCCTCCATTGAAACAACTCTCCAGACAAGCTAATAGTAGTCCTCGTATTAATTTATACCTGATTGTTTCACATTGTGCCATTGACCTATTCTCACCCCACTAATCATATTGTAATTTTGAGCTAGTTATGGCCACAAAGACACCAGCTTCTCCCAACCCCAAACCTGAAGAAAGAACATCTGCGACCACAATTTCAGAATATCATCTCTGTCTTCATTCCTAGTTGATGAAGCCACTATAATCGCTTATTTAAACAAGCCCAAATCCCTATATATGGTAGCAAGAACAAAAGGCACAAGGGCCAATCACACACTCTTGCGAAATTGGCTGTACCAGAGAAAATAAGTGCCTCTATTTTACCTGATAACATAAATTTTGACAACCAAAGAGAAAGAAAAGCTTCATGATCATAATGGCTACCACTGTTCATGAAACAATTCAACCACCTATTATAATTATTTTTCTTCTTTCCAATCAATTATTTTCGTAACTTTTCATGATTTTCTTGAATCACTACTAGCTCAGGGGGTTGAAAGGGGACAAAACAAGGTCACCCAAAATAGAAAACCCTCCCAAAAGCATCATATCTTCAAGAGTAAGAGTAGCTTCACCCCATGGAAAAACAAAAGTGTTAGTCTCACAACACCACCTTTCTACCAATCCAAAAATCAGTTTTTTATTTGTGTGAACTTTATAAACTGAACTTATGACTGCATCATAAGTTCCAACAAATTTTCATACATGGTGATGGACACACTCCATCCTTTCAACCCATGTCCTCCATTTTTTTGGTTGATCCCTCCATCCGTTACATTTATGGAAGGTGACATCCTAGGGACAGCATATTTGAATGGGAAGGGAATAGAAGGAAGCTTCAAAGTTGGACCTTCAACGGCAGAAATGATAGGATTCAAGAAACGGGCTTTTCTTTGATACGGATTCCACCTAATGATGAAACCATCAACTCCTCTCTTTCATCAAAGATTAAATCTTCCACTGATTCTTTAGGTAAAGTTGATGGTGGTAGCTCAAGGTTTTTGTCTTAAGGGTGAGTTTTGTGGTCTGAAAAAGAGGAAAGAGGCCTGACAATTAACATCTCTTTTATTTTGTACAGCTGTTTTGAGTCTAGAAGGCAGGACGGAGGCCTATGATTTAAGAAGAGAAACTAAAGGGAGGAGTGCAAAACATTGAATATAAGAAATTCACACATAAGTGTGTATAGGTTTCAGTTCAATGTACGCTTTCTCTCTCTAGAGAAGCATATCACGGTATTCTAGAAATTTTTTTTTTTGTTTTGTTTGATTAGTCAATATGTTTTTTTTTTCCGCAAAAAGTCTTTTAAATATAAAAATAATAATAATCTATTAATTTAGTCTTATCCCTACTGTAGAAATCGAGAGGTGCTTTGAAATAAAAGCCCCCAAAACAATAAAAGTACAAAAAAAACATGACAATACGACGCTCAAGACCCTACTTCCCAACCTATCCTACCCGAACCTTGTTTATGCTATAGTATTTTTTTTGCTTACTTAGAAAATATTAGAAAATAAGTTGAAAAACCACTTTGTAAAAATTATAACATTTCCTTCAAACCAAACACACCCATACTTCTGTTTGTTCATATATTTTAACAGTCTATGGTCAAATTCTAGCCAAAAACATGTTAATGACATTAAATTTAGTTAAATCTATATGGTCAAATATTCATTACATTAAAATTTTAAATTTATGGTCAGATATTATCTACAATAAACTTCAAATATCTATGGTCAAATACTAACTAAGAAATATCACTTACACTAAATATTTATAATCTATAATCAAAGAAAAATTAATTCTATGGTCAAATGGGGTATAACTCTTAAAACTCATTTTCTTTTGTTATTGATTTTTTAAAGTACAAATTTGATTGGTTAGTGACTCACTACCTTTTGCACAACTCAATAGAATGTTTGGAAATGTGACAAACTAAAAGACCTTCAGGTATTTATTGTGTGAAATAGAATTTAATATCATTATAGTTTCTGTTAAATTTGATGCTGACAACTCAAATTTTTTGTCATAATGTGAATTTAGTTACTCTATTCTACGAGAATTTCCCTCCTCTCGACTTTATCGAAAAACGTAATATGTTTATCTAAAAAACTTTGTAAAGTTTTGAAAAAATTCTTATTCAATAAATTAATTAGTAATACTATCCATCTTAGTTATGATTTTGAAAGGCGCGTGTAAAGGAAAAAGTTGATTACTGGTATGGGATGGAAAGAGTATTTTACTACAGTAATATTTATTCTATTCTTTAATTTTATCCTATGGAAAACGAGAAGCATTTAATTATAATGTTCACATTTCTACCATTATTATCTCCTGGAAGCTAGATATCGATTTTCTTCTTCTATATTTGAAAGGATTAGTGCCCCTAAACTTCTAGTGAACCAGGTTCAAAAAACAGTACCAACAAGTTTGTTAAAGCAGTACCGAAGGGCTAACAACTTATAGTGGAAAAACTATTTGCTCAAGAGAGAAACAACCACTGCCTACACTCATAGGATTTCAACAACTTCACTAACTTCAAATGATCAATGTTCAACTTACAACTCTTGCAACACACACAACTCTGAGAGTCAAATCCACTCTCAAGCAATAACTCTCTCCAAGAAAAACAAAACAACCTCTTACATTTTTGTCACTAAACAAAGACTCTAAGAAGATTCATCACGGCCCAAGCCTAAGGCCTAGATGTATGGGGAACCCAAAAAAACCCCAAACAAGCATCATAGCATATCATTACACGTTCTTGATCGCGGAAGTAATTAGAAAGACAATAAGAGATAAACGTAAACAAGGGAAATAGAGACTAAGGGTAACTTTCATATCAAAACATTAAGAGTCAATAGAGTCAAACTCATAGTGTAGATACATATCTTGTTCAATAACACCTTTACTGCATAGATAAGAGTGGGGGCCAAGACAAAGCAATCGGGCTCACTTTCATAGTCAATACATAAGTTAAAAGAGAAAGTCTTAATACATAGCAAGAGATCATGATTAGCGTCCCCGGAATAGAGGATTCACCAACAAGCTTAATGGAAGTCGTACTAGCCACGTGGAGGAGGATGATGATTAAGCGGTACACCGGTTCCTATATGATGACATCACATAGGCATGGAGTATGCGTTAGTATATCTGAATGTACTAAGTATATAGGACGCAATGCAATAAGAGATAGGCATCATAGTAAAAATACATAGAAATAGACAATCGCTAGCATAATAATGATATGACATGTATGATTAGTGCTTAAGCAAAACATGCTTATGTAGGGCATAACATATGTGTAAGAAGAGACCATTAACTATTGGTGGATCTTCACACCCTTCCACCCTAAGTGATTGAGATACAAACTCTGCCAATATGTTGGTGGATCGTTGCACCCTATCACTCTTGGTGCCAGAGTACAAACCCCCCGATAGGTTGATGGGTACAAACCCCCAACAAGGTTGGTGGATCGTCACACCCTACCACCCTTAGTGTCGGAGTACAAACCCCCCGATAGGTTGATGGGTACAAAGCCCAACAAGGTTACCCGACGCACAACCCCCAAGTAGGGCATGGTCACATTCCAACACTTTATAGAGAGCACCATATACATGCATTTGTTTGATCATCATTCCATCATATTATCACCATATCATCATCATATAGTCATTCAACTCATAAGACATGCATTGGACCTTCAATTCATTAAGAAACCATAACTAGACATTTTATCAAACACTTAGAAGGTTTGTAATGCTAGTGTAAAACCATGCAATTCAAGAGTGAAATCATGTTAGAAAATTCAATGTAAAACCTTTAATAGATGCTTGGTAACACCCTCAAGCAGTTTACATCAAACGCCTTCATCAAATCTTATAATAGACCTTAGTTTAATACCTTAAAACATAGCAAAACAGTTACAATTTCATGAGCTTCAACATAATGTGTAGTGATTTTCATAATAAGATAGACCCAATTGTAAATCAACTTTAAATCATGCAAATTAGAGTAAAAGGAAGCTTGGGTATCATGGGTGAAAGGAACCCATGAAAGAAACTCACATACCTTAGCTTTGGAGATGAACTTGATGAAGATTGGAGATGAAGACTTGAAGCTTGAGAGAAAATCCTTAGATCTAGAGAGGTTTTTGAGACTTGAGTTTAGGAGTAAAAATTGGCTAGGTGTTTTAATGAGTATTGGGGAATGATTTGAATGATATGAGGGTGAAAAATGGTTAACTATAGGCATTTTAACGTTTGGGAATACTTAGGCTCCAGACTTAAAAGTCTTAGACCAAAGTCAAAACTGGGAAAAATTTAACACTAGTGCGCACCCTTGGTGCGTAGCGCCAGGCGCGCGAAAAGCTCTCTAGAATTTGAATTTTGGGAATTATGAATTTTATACGGTTGCTCTAAAATCGAGGTTAGACCCCTTTTACCCCTAATTTTGACTCCCTGAATAAGAATATGAAGTTGGTTTTCAATATCACGCATGGAAGTTGAGATATATGGAAATTACAATTCTGGGCACTTCCGAGGCACATTTTTGGGCACTTTTTGGGGTCGTTTCAATATCTCCCCTTGGGAACATTCATCCCCGAGTATCAAAGAGACACATATGAGATGCACAAACACAAAAATTTTAGCCCACATAGAGATGCAACAATGCACTTAAATATCATTTCAAAAAAACTTCATCATAGGCGTAAAACCATTATGAACTTGTCAATTTAAACATGAATATAGGCAATGAAATGGGGCTGAACTTAAGACATGAGATCAAATAAAGGACTTGGATCAATACTTTAGGCTTAAGTCAAGTGGAAAAGGTAAGGATATCGCTTTTGCATGTCCGCTTCGGCCTCCCAAGTAGCATTCTCAACTTGTTGATTCCTCTAAAGGACCTTAATGGAAGCGACCTCTTTGTTTCTCAATCTCTTCACTTGCCTATCCAAGATCTGAACCGGAGACTCTTCATAGGTCTATCTTCAAATAAACCCACAACATCAAAAGGTACAATGGCATTCGGATCACCCACACATTTCCCCAACATGGACACATGAAACACCGAATGAACCAAATCCATTTCCCTAGGCAAGTCCAACTCATAAGCTACCTTTCCAACCCTTCTAATCACCCTATAAGGACCCATATACCTTGGGCTCAACTTGCCCTTCTTACCAAATCAGATCACATCCTTCAAGGGTGACACGTTCAAGTAAATCCAATCACCAACTTGGAATTCAAGATCCCATCTCCTCACATCGGCATAGGACTTTTGGCGACTTTGGGCCATCTTCAACCTTTCTCTAGTCATCCTAACCATCTCAAAAGCCTCCCTAACTATATATAGTCCTAATGAAGCTACCTCACCAAGCTCAAACCAACCAATCGGTGATCTACAATGTCTCCCATAGAGAGCCTGAAATGGAGTCATACCAATACAAGAATGATAGCTATTGTTATAGGCAAACTCAATCAACGGAAGATGATCATCCCAACTACCTTTAAACTCCAACACCATTCTCTAAGCATATCCTCAAGTGTTTGGATAGTTCTCTCGGCTTGGCCGTCCGTTTGAGGGTGGAAGGCCGTAGAAAGCTTAACTCTAGTGCCAAGACCCCTTTGAAAGGACATCCAAAAGTGTGACATGAATTGTGCCCCCACAATCTGATATAATGGATAAAGGAACCCCATGCAACCTTACCAATTCATGAATGTACAACCTTGCATAATCTTCAGCCCTATATATGGTCTTCACGAAGAGAAAGTGAGTCGATTTTGTCATCCTATCAACTACCACCCAAATGGAATCAAAACCCTTTCTAGTCTTGGGAAACCCAACCACAAAATCCATATTAATCACCTACCACTTCCAAGTAGGAATCTCAATATCTTGGGTTAGACCACCCGGCCTTTGATGTTTCGGAAATAAATTTAGCAATGTCGTTCTTCATGCCTCCCCACCAATACACCTTTCTCAAGTCTATACATTTTGGTGGAACCGGGGTGGATAGAATAAGAAGAGTTATAGGCCTCATCAAGGGTCTTTCCTATCAAACCATCAAGACATGGTACATACAACCTACCTTGGTACCTAAAGGCACCATCTCCCCTTTAGGAGAAAACCTCCACCTTGCCATCTTTTACAAGGCCTTCAATTCCAACAAGGAGGGATCAAGATCTTGTTTTTCTATCACCTCATCAATCAAGGAAGATCTAGAACCATCAGCAACAACAATACCCCCATTACCAACCTCCTTCAACCTAACTCCCAATCTAGCCAATCGATGCACCTCCCTAGCCATCTCCTTATCACCACCATCAACTTGAGTTAGGCTATCCATAGACACCCTACTCAAAGCATCTGCTACCACATTTGCCTTGTCAAGATGATAATGTACACTCATATCATAGTCCTTAAAGAAGTTCTAACCATCTCATTTGCCTCAAGTTGAGATCCTTTTGAGTCAAGACATATTGTAGGCTCTTATGACCAGTGAACACATCAACATGCACCCCATGCAAGCAATGACGCCAAATCATTAATGCAAACACAACAGCGGCTAACTCAAGATCATGGGTAGGGTAGTTCTTTTCATGCACTTTGAGTTGTCTAGAAGCATAGGCTATGACCTTACCATTTTGCATCAATACACAACCCAAACCAGCCCGAGAAGCATCACAATACACAACAAATCCCTCAAACCCATCCGGTAGTGACAATATAAGAGCGGACACAAACTTATCTTTCAAGGTTTGGAAGCTCTTCTCACATTCATCTGTCCACACAAACTTAACCTTCTTTTGGGTCAATTTTTTCATAAGAGAAGCAATAGAAGAGAACCCATTCACAAACCTCCGGTAATACCCCGCTAAGCCCAAAAAACTCCTAATATCTGACGAGGTCAATGGTCTAGGCCAATTTCTAATCACATCGATCTTTTTTGGATCCACCTTTATACCATCCCCAACACCACATGTCCTAGGACGACAACCTTCCTCAACCAAAATTCACACTTTTTATATTTAGCATACAATTTCTCCTCCCTCAATCTTTGCAACACAACTCTCAAATAGGCCCTATGCACCTCCTCACCATGAGAATGGATCAAAATGTCATCAATGAAGACCACAAAAAGGAATCAAGGTAGGGTTTAAAGACCCCATTCATTAGTTACATAAAGGTGGCCAGTGAATTGGTCAAACCAAAAGACATCACAACAAATTCATAGTGCCCATATCTAGTCCGGAAGACCATCTTAGGAATATCACACTCCCTCACTTTCACTTGATGATACCCAGACCAAGGATCTATCTTAATGAAATGGCTAGCCCCTTGCAATTGATCAAACAAATTATCAATTTATGGAAAAGGATACCTATTCTTGATGGTGACCCTATTGAGTTGCCGCTAGTCAATACACATCCTAAGGGACCCATCCTTCTTTTTCACAAACAATACCGGAGCACCCTAAAGTAAATGGCTAGGTCTAACAAATCCCTTCTCCGACAAGTCCCTCAATTATTCCTTCAACTCCGCCAGGGCCATACGGTAAGGGGGAAAAGAAATGGGTTGATTGTCGAGGAGGAGGCCTATGCCAAAGTCTATTTCCCTTTCAGGAGGAACACCAGGAAGGTCATTTGGGAAGACATCAAGAAACTCATTTACAATCGGAACCGACTCTATGGAAAGGACTTTAGACTCCACATCTCCAACCCTCACAAGATGGTAAAGACACCCCTTAGCGATCAACTTACGAGCTTTAATATAAGAGATGAATCTACCCCTAACCACCACATCTTGACTTTCCCACTCAAGGATGGATTCATTTGGAAATTGAAACTTGAACCTGTGGGTTCTACAATCAATAGAAGCATAGTATGCATGCAACAAATCCATCCCAAGGATAATATCAAAATCAACCATGTCTGACTCAACAAGGGCACAAGGCAACACTTTATGCAAGATGCAAATAAGACAACTTCTATGAACTTTCCTAGCAATAATAGATATACCAATAGGAGTAGACACTTCATATGACTCATGCAACAACTTGGGGTCAACATGGAAATTTTGGGCAACAAAGGGGGTAATAAATGAAAGAGTGGCACCTGGATCAATCAATGCATACACATTAAAGTCAAAGATTTTCAACATATAGGTGACAATATCTGGAACTTCATCATCCTCTTGCCTCTCATGCAAAGCATAAAATTGGATGTGCCTTGGGGCGGGGGAACCAGATGCCAAACCTTGTTGCGCTCAAACTGTAGAAGTTTTTCCTCATAGCAGCTATCCATTCTTCATCAAGAAATTTGGTTCAACTAGGGAAACGTATATAGACAAGGCACACATGTTTCTGAGATTTGATCTGGTGGACATTCTTGATTCGAGATGGGTCAGCAAATTGTCAAGAGGATGGGAGTCTTGTGTTTCCAATTGTGTCCTGCATCGCTAGGCACAGAACTAGTTCTAGTTGTATCAGAGGGACTAAGTTCACCTGGGTGAGGCATCCTTGATGAACTGTTTCCACTCTGAGGAGCAATTGTTATAAGAGGTGACACCATTCTCTCCCCATCACCTTGAGTCAACGGTCTTGGTCCACTTCCTTACTCCCTGTCACCCTCATCATCTGACTCTCTCCAGCTGTCATATGTCAGTTGTGTCCTTGCTATGTACCTGTTCCTGCAAAACTTTCTCGACCCCTTGATTGGTCTCATCATATATAATATGTGCACTTTCTTCTACACATCTGGTTCTTTTATTGTACACTTTGTAAGCTTTGTTGTGAGAAAAGTACCCAATGAAGATTTCTTCATCACTTTTGGCATCAAACTTGCCCAAAGCCTCCTTTCCACTATTGTGTATGTAGCAGACATAGCCAAAGGAACGAAGATGTTCTAGTTTTGGTTTTCTTCCTTTAAGTAATTCATAGGGGGTCTTGTTCAAGATGGGTCTGATCATGCCTCTGTTAATGAGGTAAGAAGCGGTGTTCACAGCCTCGACCCAGAAGCTTTGTGGAAGATCACTAGTTATTAACATGGTTTTAGACATATCTTCCAAAGATCTGTTCTTACTTTCCACAGACCCATTTTGTTGAGAAATTCTCAGGGCTGAGAAGTTGTGAGTCACCCTATCTTCAGCACAGAATATGAGGAAGTTGGAGTTATCAAATTTTGTACCATGGTCAATTCTCAAGCTCTTCAATGGCAATTCAGATTCTTTTGGACCATTTTAGCATATACAGCAAACAAGTCAAATATTTCCTCTTTGGACTTTATAAAGAAGGTCCAAGTGAATCTTGAGTAATCATCTACAAGAATAAAAATGTACCTGTTATCACCTCTGCCTAGTACTCTCATGGGTCCGCACAAATCCATGTGAATCAGTTCTAAAGGTCTGTTGGTGCTGACCAACCCTACCAATTGAAAGTTGCTCCAGACGTGCTTACCCTGAGCACATGCTCCACACACTTGATCTTCATTGATTTTTCAGGCAGTCCCAGAACCAGTTCCTTAAGGATCAATTTATTGATTGTAGAGAAACTGGCATGTCCTAGCCTTTTGTGCCATAGTGAAGATGCGTCACTCATGGCGCTCAAACACTGCATCTCTATTTGACACAGACCATGGATATCCACATTGTACACATTTTGCGTCTCTTTCCCCTCAGGATTAGCCTTTTGGATACTGCATTTGTCACCTTGCATTTTGATGTAGTGAAGAATACGTCATTTCCTTTGTCACACATTTGAGAGACACTTAGGATGTTATGTTTCAGACCCTCCACGTAGTACACATTTTCAATGCATTGGGATATAGATGGTCCAACCTTTCCAATGCCTTTAATTTCACCTTGTTTTCCATTTCCATAGCCTATATTTCTGTTTTGGAAGTCACTCAGTTGAAGGAAGTTGCATTTGTCTCCTATCATGTGCCTGGAGTATGTGCTATCCAAGTACCCCTGCTTCCGTTTTCCTTCTACTGCTACCTTCACAATCAACAGAGGTAAGATTTGGGTACCCAAATCCACTTGGATCCTTTTTAATTGTAAAAAGGATGAATGAGATCCCTTTTTGCCTAAGCAAGACTATCCTTGTTAGGTTTTCTTGCTCTGGTGGTTATGGTAATGTATCTACCTTTATCAATAAACCAGTTAGTTGTAGGTGGGTGTCTTCTGCCTAACCGGTTCTTGTTGGTTCGAGGGAGATATTTTGCTTCATTATCAAACCAACTAAACTTGGGGAGATACCTTCCACCTAATTCATTTTCCTATTAGTTTTAGGAGGGTACCTTCTGTTTGTCCTATTTCTATTTCTTCTATGAGAATTCCTTTGTCTTGTTCCTCTTCTTCGATTACCCCTTTTATAGTTTCTATTAATGTATGAGATGTTACTATTGAGGGCTTTGGTATTTCTATTGTAGTTCTCTCTCAAATGTCCGGATATCCCACACAATGTGCACAGAACACCATGATCTATTGTTTGATTCTTGGGTTCCTTGATTTTGAACCCAATCCCATACTTGGTGGTGGACTGACCTTGCTACATATCATCGAGCATAGCATAGGACTTGGTATAGTTCATAGTGTGCTCTAGTTTAGCTTTGATCTAGTCGAGTTCTTTCAGGAGAACCTCATTCTTATGACTCATGTTGCCTAGCTTCTTAACCTTTTCTTCTAGATCAGATTGGGTCACACTCATGACATTTTTCTCTTTCCTAGAGGACTTAAGACCATCAATCTCCAACTGTAGTTTTTGATTGACGTTCTCAAGGTCAACATTGTCAGTTCTCAGAAGAGCATTATCTTTCAGAAGAAGGTCCTTAGAGTCACAAATGGTCAAATAAGCTTCAATTAGGACCTGCGACAGGGACTCAAGTTTTCTCTTGGAATAAACATGGATATTGGTTTTAGCTTGTTCAATACATACCTTGGTATCTAGTAGAGTACTATCCTGATCATGAGATCCTACTCCTGCCATTAATGCCAAATTCTCCTACCCAGTTTCAGCTTCATCAGCATTAGAATCAACAGCTTCAGTTATCTGTTCCTTACCTCCTTCATCATCAGATTCATCCATGGCAACGAGAGCAAGGAAGTCATATTTTTTAGGTTCCTCGACTGCCATGAGAGATTGATTCTCTGAAGTCTCATCGTCTGATTCTTCACTAGGATTGCCAGCTAGCACAACTAACATTCTTTGCACTGAAAGATCCACTTCCTGACTCGTCATCCTTCTGTCCTTGCGAACATAGGGTTCATCGTTGGTTTCTTTGAGCTTTTCTGGATTATTCTTCTTGTACTCAAATGCCCAGAGTGGACAGAACTTGATGAAATGGTCAGGGCTACCACATTTTTGGCATAATTGTTCCCTTAGATCTTCCTCAACTGTTCGTTGAGTGGTTCTTCTTTGTCCAGCCTTTCCTCTTCTCAACACCTATTGGAACTTCTTGGTGATCAAGGCCATGTTTTCTTCTTTGTAGTCCTCCTTCTCTGTGGCTTTCACAACCAGGTTCTTGTCCTTCTTCTTATTGTTGAGCTCCTTCTCCCAATTCTTCCTAAATTCATAAGTGACCAGGTTCCCAACAACTAATCCATAGTCATAGTGTCTATATTCTTGGCTTCAATGATAGCTTCAACCTTGCTTTCCTAGGATTTAGGTAACACACTTAGCAGCTTTCGGATGGCCTTCCCTATGGGGATGACTTCTCGCAAAGAGTAGTTTTCATTGACAATGGTGGAGAACCTGGTTTCCATCGCATATATTGTTTCGCCTTCATTCATTCTGAACAACTCATACTGTTGATTGAGATTACCAATCTTAGCCTTTTTCACCTGAGAGGTACCTTCGTGAGCAACTTCCAGAGTATCCTAGATCTGTTTAGCATCTTGGCATGACGATATCTTGTTGTATTCATTGGGACCGATACTACATAGTAAGATCTTCGTTGCCTTAGCATTGTTATGATGGCAATTTTGTCAGCATTATTCCATTCACTGTGTTTCTTGGGTACCCTTGGAGCACCCTCAGTAGAGGCATTCTTCATTGGAATAGTTGGCCCATTGAGTACCACATTTCAAAGATCAGGATGTTCACCTTCAATATGATTCATTATTTTAAGTAGTTAGCCTTGTTTCGAAAAGACCTACTCTGATACCAATGAAAGGATTAGTGCCCCTAAACTTCTAGTGAACTAGGTTCAATAAACAGTACCAACGAGTTTGCTAAAGCAGTAACGAAGGGCAAACAACTTATAGTGAAAACAATCCTTACTCAAGGGAGAAATAGCCACTACCTACACTCGTAGGATTTCAAAAACTTCATTAACTTCAAATGGGCAATGTTCAACTTACAACTCTTGCAACACACTCAACTCTAAGAGTCAAACCCACTCTCAAACAACAACTCTCTCAAAGAAAAATAAAACAACTTCTTACAATTTGTCTCTAAACAAAAACTCTAACAATATTGTCAAATAGACTTGAACAATCAAGAAAACCTAACTCTAAATCTTGTTTGAGTGCTCTCGCCAAGTGACCATGCTTTTGTTGAATGCTCTCACCGATTTTAAATTGCAAAACTTGTGTATTCTAAGGTTGATGATTGTATTTATATTGAACCCTAGAGACCTTCCATATAGGACTACTTTCTTGAGTAGGTCATGTCATTCTTTTCCATGAAGGCTTCATTTTCCTAAGCTGCTAGCTTCACTGTATCGCGTGCTGATTCTGTTTCCATAAATAGCACTCCAATTCCAACTGGGACTCTACATGTCTTCAGTGGTGCACATATGCTAGACCTGGTTCCTCACTCTTCTGTTGTTGGTTCCGTTTGTCATCATCAAAACAGTATAATCATACATGTAAAGATTCTAACAATATTTAAATGGAAAAAGGTTTAAATTTGTCTTGAGCTAAGCAAAACAAATCTAAATTTAGTCGTCGTTCTTTTATAGAGAGGATCATGTCATTTATTGAATAAAAACATATATAAATTGAGCTTATAATGGCAGGAGTATTCTTAATTGTGCAATTTTAACAAAATGCAAATTGAACCCTTTAATTAAACTTGAGTCGAGTGTTCTATCAAGAATAATATTTATCTAACATAAAATAAGGATAAGGTACACATACACTTCACTCTTCCTAGACTCTACTTATAGGACTACACTGAATACGTTGTTGTTATAGTGGTTCAATATTTTTTACTTGAGTAAATTTATAATCTTAAGTTTTACTTGTTTACAAATATTATTTTTTATTTTTTTCAAGGGGTGTCGAAATATATTTTGAAAAAAAAGAAGAAGTAAAATATATGAATAAATTTAGGGATTCAATAAATAAATTTTTTTTTTCGCCTATCTAGATAGCATACCTTTTCAGTTAAGTGGTGTCAGTTGACACCTTTTGAATACATATAGTGCCTCCATTTATGATGTTGAATATTATTTGAACTTTACGTGCATAAGCTTTCAAGGTATGTTAAAATATATAAAGTAGATCTACGAATTGAATAGACAACTACTACTACCCTACTAGTGAACCTCGTTCGATAGTAGTACTAACTAAATAAGTAATAATGCAATACCAAGGCAAACACAAAACTTATAGTGAAAAAACTCCTTGCTCAAAGGAGAAACAACCACTACCTATACTTGTAGGATTTCAACTGCTTCACTACTTCAAAACTTGAACAATGTCAACTTACAAACTCTTAACTTTCAACTCAACAAACTTCACTCACCTAAATAACAACAAACGAGAGCCAAACCTACTCTCAACAATAACTTTCTCAAAGAAAACAATCTCTTATAATTATTTTCCCTAAACAATGATTCTATGAAGATTACAACATTTTGAACAAACAAGAAAAACCAAACTCGAGATCTTGCTTGAATGCTCTCGTGCCAGTTGCTCTTACTCAAAGAATTCTCTATTTCGGATTTGTAAAAGCTAAAACTACTAGGGTCAATGATTGTTTAAATAGTTTATCCTAGGTAGGACAATTTTGGTATTTAAATTATTGTTTATATGATTTTTTCTCTTTGTATATATTTGTTTCTTGAAGAGCAGAAGAGTGTAATCTTATATAGTTGGACTATCTAAATTGGATGATGAATTGATGACTCCTTTTTTTGTTATCTTGTTATCTCAATATCCATTGGTGCTTGATTCTTTTTACAAAGTAATTCTTCAGTGCATTGTTGAGCAATCTATTGTTGTGTTTGAAAAAGTACCTATCTAATAGAGGTACTTTTAAATGCATTTTAAACTCATTTTTGTCTGTTACAATTAAGGATTTTAGCTTAGCTATGATAAAGGGAGGGGTACTTTCTTATTTTTTGAAACAAGGTACTTTCTTGTTTTCTGAAACCAAGAAAGAAGAATTTCTTTGCAAATCAACATATTGTTCATTTTTGGATGGAGTTAATGGTGAAACTATGTGTATGAATGTCTAAGACTATCAGTTTTTGTGAGGACTTGACCATATGAGCTATGAAATTTCATGTGTTTAGTCAAACATATTCACGTAACATGTTTTTTGACTAGTCTAATATACTTGGCACACTCAGATGACTAAAAATGTCCAAAACAAAATTAGTCAAAAACAACATACAAGAATAGAAGTGTGTGTATTCAGACAAATATATTTGGCTAATGAAAACTTACCAATAGATATATTAGTGGTGATTCTCTGACACCTGCAAGAGGATGAAATAAAATTGTTTGTTAAAGTTAATATTTGGTTGTAAACTACTATTAGCAGCAATTACCATTTATCTACAAAATACTAAATATACACATGAATCAACGGACATAAAATAGTAAAATTATAAAAATCTTTTCTTGGATAGAGGAGGGGATTGGATACCTTAAACAAGTTGTTTACCATCTAGGGATTTGTTGCATTCTGGTCCAGAGATCAACAGCGGAGACGTCACATTCAGCAGCAATAACTAGACATGCTTTAGCATAGTTTCTAGTAGCTTTATTCGTCCTCTCTGGTAGTCCTGATTTATTCTCTATAAAAATACATCTGTATATGTTTGAATTAAACATCAGAGCTTTAAGAAAAAGTGTACTAACAGTACTATAGCTTGTCAAAAGACTAGTGAAATAATACTCTATTGTTCTAGAATCAAAGAATTTTATGAAACATATATATGGAAAGATTACATGAGTCTCATAACTTCATCAACCGGAGGAGGTGAGATGAGGATAACTTTAGTTGTCGACCATCTCTCCTGCAAAAAGCAAAGTGAATCTTCAACATGAGTATATAGTCTTATTCCTAATTCTAGAATATACATATATGGATGGCTGTAAAGATTAACAATCATTCCAGCATAGGCACACAAGTAGAAGTCATAATTTCTTGGATGACAGACTATTGTCTATTATTGTGCCTGCACAAAGTGAATGCATAAGAAATTTCATCCAGTGCAAAATATGCAACTAATATCCTCTTTAAGTTCCAGTGGGGTACCTGAAGGAACATTGTTAGGATCATTAGGCTGGAAAAACTTGGTATGATGATTCTTCTGGGAAACTATTACTACAAACTTGGGTGACCATTTCTCATCAAAAAACTTACAAGCCTAGTTAATCGCTAAATGAAAAATAATTTAGTACAATTATATCTCAATTTTCCCAAGTTTCTCAATATTCATCAAGAAAGAATTTATGAGGAAAAACCTCAATAATCTGCTCTAGCTCAACATTCAGAACTTGATTAAACTAAGATTCACTGACACCATTCCTGAAAATTTGAACAAGACAATTGACAAAAATCATAGGTCACATCTGAGTTTCATCTCAGGAAAAAGTCTAATCTAAAAGTATCAAGTTGATCTATGGGGCCAACAGAGAGACACATTTGTTGTAGAATAGATTAGTATTATAACATTTGTAAAGAAAAATTACAATAGAATGTCAATTACATGTGTAACATTTGTTATACTATTCTGTTATTTTGTACTATTTTTTTTTTAATCTTACTATTTGAATGATGTAGATTGTAAATGAAGACAAGGGTAAATAAAAAAAAGTCTGTTAATCCAAAAAAAAATAAAGCTCAATACTACTAGGAGGCCTACTGGGATCGTGATAGCTGACGAGCCACTGCAAGTTAATATCACCCCACGGATCTCACTTTCAGCTACTCGATCAGCACATCAGTCACAAAATGTCTCTACTCATGTGGCTTCACATTCTGGTTATACTATTGTGGCACCCAGTAAAGGTTATCAAACAATGCAAGGCTATTCACATCTTAGTCATGAGTTTACTATACCATCAGCTAGCTCTAGTCAGTGCAACAATCTCAATACTACTATTGAATCAGTTGAACTTTCTAATCTTTACCTTGGGTCTAATGGCTTGAAGCCTAATACTCCCATGAGTCAGCACTCAAATGCATAAGGTCCACAGCCAGGCGATAGAGACAGTACTTGGAGACTCATCATTGAGCCTATAGGATACGGGTATGAGTCCTCTATATATATTATATCTTCATGGTTTATATTTTGAAATATATTTCAAGTTGAATTAATTTAACTTTTTACTTAAATATTGTAGGACGCATCCAAATGAGGGGATGACATGTATCATTTTAAAGTACATCGGAACCCACTATAATGGTTTGTACCCGAGTTAGAGTGAGATTCAATAAATCCCAGGGTTAGATGTTCAATGAATTTAAGGTAAGAATTTCTATTAATTGAATTCAAATTATATGCATTTAAATTCACTATAATTTCTAGATTACATATATTATTTTATTTTATTTTATTGCAGAATATTATATATGGGCTCCCGGGCATGAGGAAAAAAATTCAAGAAAACTTCAAGATAAAAGCTAGAAAGTCACTTGCTAACACGTTTTATGATTGTCATAGATACAATAGAATTCTCCGTTTTGTTACACAAGATCAATGGGCCAAGTTGCAAGAACATTGGACCACTGGTGAAAAATTTAAAATGAGTAAGTAACATTGGAAAAAAGGCTCGCACACTAGAGAAGGGCAACTCTCTCTACACTGGTTGAGCCATTAGCTAGCTAACAAGAAAGAGTAGAATGATTTATTTTCTTAAATTCAGTAAAATATTTTTTTTCATCTTGGTATATAAATCTGTAGATTAATGATGATATTCTATATATCATGTGTAGGAAAAAGAGTTGGAAAGACTAGTAGCTCAGAAAGAGTTATTTAAGGACACTTACATAAAAAAAAAATACAGATCCCACAGAAGAAGAAAGATGGATTGAGCCACGTGCTCATGAGACATATGAAAGAACTTCATTCAATTTTTTCCCTATATGTATTACTTTTTTTTGCTAAGAGTCATTCATTTAAATGACAGATGAGGTTTATGCAAAAAGTTCAAGATTACCATAGCAGTACTCTACCTCCACGAAGTCAAGATACACCGCTTACACAAGTACTTAGAGAGGAATTATGGCGAGAGAGTATGGGTGAACCAGTTAATGGGGTTGTCCATGGTTACACGGAAAAGGCTTATCAAGAGAAAAAGGTTCCTCAGATATTGATCATGTGGATAGAGTGAAAGTGTCTAAAATGGAGGATAAGATATTTTTACTTACTCTGCCGCCGAGCTTGTTGCAGCAGTAGAAAGAGAGAAGAAGAGAGATGTCAAGTTTGCTGAAAGAGAGAGGCAGAGAGATAAGAAGAGCGCAACAACAAAGAAAGAAGAGGAAAAGAGATATACAATACTTCAGGCTCAGTTGAAAGCTCTTTTTAATTCAGGTAAGATATTCCTCCATGTCCTAGTGAGTCCTCTGAGGAGAATGATGACAGTGAGGAGTAATTGTATCGATTAGACAATTATACTTTTGTAGTATCTATATTTTTTAAATTGTTTGATTGTTTAGTTTATTTTGAGTGAAATCAAGTTTAACTTGAATTAGTTTAAGTTTACTTTAAACTAATATAACATAAATATAGAAAACTATTGTGTTGATCGTTCTTTGGACTTCTTTGATTGAAATTTACAAATGGGTAATAAAAATTGCAGCAATATGCGGCAGATTATTTTGTAGAAAATCGACCACTGGAGGTCAGTATTCAAACAAAATAAAAACATAATACCGACCACTAGACGTCGATATTGAAATAAAATTAAAAAAATAATACCGACCACTGGAATGTCGATAGTTAAACAAAATAAAAAAATAATATCGACCACTGGAGGTCGATATTCAAACAAAATAAAAACAGTAATACCAACCACCGAAGGTCAATATTCAAACAAAATCCAGAAAAATATAAAGGATAATATGACCTTCGGATGTCAAAAATAAAATAATAAAATTAAATAAAAATAAAAAAATATATATTTATAAGTTTCCAACTTAAAATTAAAATCGACTTTCAAAAATTAGTATATATCGACCTTGGGAGGTCGCTATTCAAAAGTGACCAAGCTTTTTCTGACCTTCACTTGAAAGTTGGTATTTAATTGGTATTTTTTTGCAATATCAACTTCCGAAAGTCAGTATTTGGTCGTTGATATTTACAATTTTTTTAGTAGTTAAATTAATAGAAAATAATTACAGTAATCCTATGAAATTGTATACATTGTTCTTCACACCAAAAATACAAAAAAGTGATGACTTTCCACTTGATCTTCTCTATGGAGCTCTCTGTCTTAAAAAATTCTTTCATTTCGTTCATTCCAAATGTTCCACCAAGTACAAGCAAGTACTGTTACCATCAAATCTTCTGGCTCTTGCTATCTCCCCTCCTAATCCAACTTCTTAAAAGATCAGCAGTATTACCAGTTCACCTTAGCCAAAATGATGAATAATGCCCACACTTGTGCTTTTATTCAAAGTGTAGAAAAAGTTTTTTTTTTTTTTAAAAATAAATTTGAAGCCTCCTTACATAATGCACATCTTGATATAAATAGAGATGTATGAATGGGATATAGTGCCCTGGTAAAGAGTTGTATGCAACGCTTCATAAGTTAGCGCTCAAATGATCAGTTGGAGTATTTTCTTTTTATTTTTTTATACTTTTATTTTTAAATCCTTCTTGTAGGAGGTTTTTTTGTTTTTCAGTAATTCGACCCACAATTTGAAGATAGAAGGATAGTTACCATCAACCCCTAGTCAATCAGTTGATGTAGACAAATGACCTTTATTTTGTTTTTTACAATATTTAACAAAATGATAATTGGTATTTTCATAGCAGGAGAGAAAGAGGGGGTATGAAATAGAGAATCAACTTGACTTTGCGTATATTTAAGTGGCATTAAATTAATGCAACTTCTAACAACGTGCCTTTGTTTCTTTATTTTACAATAGTGCCGACCAGCCTTCATCCAGTGTCTCCATCTATATTATATAAAAACAGAACCACCCCCACATTTGCAATTTGCAACCATTACTTCCCTCTTCATTCATCAATGCATCTTCTCTTGAGAAGTGCTAGCACATATAGAGAAACCATGATTGATTCTATAGCTTCCTGGTTTACCCCTACAGTTCTCTTCTGCTTCTTAAATCTCATGATTGGAACTATTTTCCTTACTTCAACTCTCAAAACTGACAAGAAAACAAGATTACAACGAGTCAAGTCCTTTAACTTCACTTTCCCTGACCCATTTTCCTCCATCACTCACTATTTCTCCAATAACTTAACACAACTCGAACATACTCCGTCTCTGCTACAACGGATCAAGTCCATCAACTTGTCTTTCTGTTCGAGACCCAACCCCATTCCCCAATACAGTGAAGACCAAGTTGATGATATTGAACCGCACATAGCTAATAAAAAAGAAGAAGATAAGTCTGTCACGTGCCAGGCGGCAAAGTTAATGACCAGGACGATATTGGTGAAGTCGGTAAGTGAGAAGAAGATGCCAGTGGACGTACCAGTGGCAGAGGTGGATTTGCATCGACCGGCAACGACAAGGGAAAGGGTGATGTCATCGTTTCAGGAAGATGAAGCAGTTGATAAGAAAGCTGATGATTTCATTAATAAATTTAGGCAGCAGTTAAAGTTACAGAGGCTTCATTCTATTCTTAGGTACAAGGAAATGTTAAATAGAGGAGTGCCAAGGTGACCGACCGAATTAATTCGGCCTCTTCTCTATATTTGCTTACGATGAAAGAGGTATTATTGAATATTCCTTTGAGGCGTTGGAATTTGGACCATCCATATGGATAATTTTAGAAAGTGTGAGGCGTGAAATAATGATATAGAATTATGTATACGCTTTCTTGAGAATTAGTATTTTATCTATGTTATTCATAAAGCCTTTCTCATGATTATTATGTTGTTCTTAACTGTAATCTTTGGCTTTTATTTTTGGCGTTTGATCCACGAATTCTTTTTGATTTTTTGTTAAAATTTTTGTATGTGAATTATGAATTGTAAGGACTTTTATACATAGTTATAGAATAAAAGAGTTATTATGGAATTAAATTTTCTTTTGGTCAATAAGATTTAAGTGATATGACGCACAAAAATAATAGGAATAAGTTTCCTTTCAAGTGACATGTCGATATTTATTTGTTCAGAAGACATAACTTGTACATGTGACACATTTTTATTGGCATGTGATTGAGATGGGAATACCATGTAATTTCAACACATGACATATTCTATTGACTTCTTTGTTTGACTTGGCATGCCATATCATTCGACACGTGGCATTAAGTGGACCTCTAAGATGAGATGATATTGAGCTTAGTAATAATTATATTAATCCACAATATTTATTTGGACTAATTTTTTAATAATTAAATTATTTTATAAAATTTATATCTGATAAATTTTATATGATTACGCTGATTTACCAACATATTTCATATTGTTTTATCAGTCATCAAAACTACATAAAATCCAATAATCTGAGTAAAATTTGAATAAAAACTTGAATGTACGGCCCTGGAAAGATTTTTATCCATAAGATAAAAGACCTTTTTAAGTTCTGGTTCTCCTCATCAATTGTACTATAATTGCTAACGCAAAGTAAATTCAAAACGAAAAAAAAAAAAAAAAAGAAAAAAAGTTTCGCAGATAGTGTAAACTGGCCCTTTCAATCACGAGGGGTTGGTGCGCTATAGTTGAGATTCCTCAATATTAACTTAATTGTTAGTATTCAAATTAATGAAAACTTTTTTAAGGTACGGAGTTTTTATCCTTTTAATTTGCTAATATATTGAATTCAAATTAATCCAAAGATGTCAGATGCGAAATATTAAAAGCTAAAGAGAAATCAATTTCAAGTTGACTCCTGCTTGTTCATGTTTACACTTGACCCATGCACATAATATAAAACTAACGTTGTGACCTGGGATGGTCGGTTAATAATATAGAGTGAAGTTGACATGATGCTTGCTCTAAAGGGCATGTCCCGTGCACCAAGAGCCTATTTGAAAAGCACCATGTATTTGTGATTTAGTATAATTGGGTGTAATTATATTTTTAATCTGTTTAATAGGTCAAGCAATTACTTGACAATATAAGTATTGAGTATAATTACACTCTTTAATATATTTCCAAGGGAGTATAATGAATTGGTATAATTACATCATGTAATTAAATGAAACTTTTTGAAATTCTTTTCTTCCTTTTGTTTTTATTTTTTAAATTCTTTATTATCCTTAAATATATATTGTTTTATTTTTTAGATTTTATTTTCTTCTCGTTCTCAATTTTTATTCTTCATATGATTCCCTGTAATTTTTTTAGATTATTTTTTTATTTATTCTAATTTATTTTTCCATTACCATAATGTTGTTAGCATTCTAGTTTTTAAAGTAAAATAGAATACATTGTCGAATAAGATTATAGAATATGCTATCTTTTTTTTGACTATTACTATCATTTATTATATTAATTTTTTTTTCAAAAATGCATTTTTTGGTGTTCAACGAAATTTTGTAATTTTGATTTTATAATTAATTTAATAAAATATATTGATTAAATAATATTAATAAATTTGTTTATAACATTAGTTAGGAATATATATGTTTACTAATTAATATATTTTCAAAAGATAACATATATCTTAAATACTTAATTTAATATTATTAATAAATACTCTTCTTTTTCTAAATATAAATTTAAAAATTTAGATAACTAATTTTTATTTTTAAAATTTATTATAACCTGTTGACACCCAATTTTGTCCGGCCCTTTTCATAAATCGGTGTCAAATTAGTCATCGAGCTTTATTTTTATTTTTAACGATTTTTGAATCATTATTTAAAAAAAAAAGATTATACGGACGCGTGGGGGCCACGCGCCCCCGAATTCCTTATTTCCCTTTCTTCTCCTTTCTCCCCAAACCAAAAAGGAAAAAAAAACCCAAAACCAGAGAACCGACCAACACCCAGAGAATCCGACGCCGCACCCATCCCCAACGTTCTCCGACAAACTCCGTTCCCACAAATCATTTTGTCCCCTCACACGTGCTCTTTTTTTCAAATTCAAATTGATCTGTTTCAAACCCTAAATTGTCCCTATATAATCTCTTTTCCTTCTTCGTTTTAGACAGTCGTCGATAGGTAAAGAAGGGGGAGGAGTTCAAAAACACCGTAGTGTAGGCGGCGACCATCAACAATCAAGAACCCTAGCAATACTCAATTGATTTCAGGTCGATTTTATTGTTAAAAATTCGAAAGCTCTAGTCAGCTGGTTAACTCCTATCTCGGTAGTGTCGAAGCTCATTGTTAAGCTCGTCGTCTCAGTTCGCTGCCCCCAAAAAGGTAATACTCTATCTTCTCCTCATGTCGAGTTTCAGGGATTGTGGTTGAAATCGCTGAAGGCGTCGCAAAGTTATTTTTGTGTGTATTGGTTAATTTGCGACTTAAAATGCATTGAGTCGAACTGGATAATATTGTTAGTTGTTGTTGGTATCTTGCTTGCGTTTAGTTCTCTGATTGAAATCCCTGTCGTAATGAGTTAATGCTGTGCTGATGTTTTTGTTTGGTCATTAAGATGTTTCTGAGTCTATATGTGTGAAGACTTCAGTCCTGTATTTTGCAGTGCGTTGAGGTGTCTCCTGTTTTCTGACTCGTTTTAGTATAAACTTGGTGGTGTCATCCATAAATGATTCTTCATTTCATGACCTTGTCTGGTCTCTTCTCAAGTTTCAAAACTTTAGTCGTGGGTCGTGATATAGATTCTTAAAGATTTGAATCTCATGTTGTCTAAATTCAAGTTTGTATGTTACTACATATTGGCTGAGGCAACTGCTGCTGCCAAACTTGTTTGGTTTCACTGTTTTGAATACGAAATTGATAATACGTAGTTTTAGGGCATTTTCTGTTGGTTATATAATGTTGCTGTCACGATATTGTTCAATCATGATCTGCTGATCTGTTCATCGAGTCGTTCTACTCTTGTCGTGTTTGTTTTCTTCTAAAAAGTTGAGTTTTTGTGGTTGCAAGTGTGTGTGGATCTTTATGTTCATCGGAAGTCTGTTAAGTGCATAAATTATGGTTAAAGCTCACTGTTTGTATCTTTGTTTTCGAAGCTCTGCTAGTTTGATTGAAGCTTAAGAGTATTGACTAGTTTGGTTACTCTGTGGTCAGCATTTTGGTAAACTG
>JAOTQR010000097.1:12540667-12586692 GCA_025774065.1 Solanum ossicruentum | reverse complement strand
CATTTGCCACTTATTGAGTTCGCCTATAATAATAGCTACCATTCAAGTATCAAGATGGCACCTTATGAAGCTTTGTAGAGAAGGAAGTGTAGGTCTCCAATTGGATGGTTTGAAGTGGGTGAAACTACCTTACTTAGGCCAGATATAGTACACCAAGCCATGGAAAAAAGTTAAGGTGATCCAGCAGCGGCTAGAAATAGCCCAAAGTCATCATAAATCATATGCAGATGCTAGGAAAAGAGGGATGGTATTTTTCAGTAGGAGATTGAGTATTTTTAAAGGTGTCTCCAATGAAAGGGGTTATGAGGTTTGGTGAAAAGGGAAAACTGAGTCCACGTTAGATAGGGCCTTATAAGATTATTAAGAATATCGGGCAGGTTGCATATGAGTTGGAGCTACCCCAAGAGTTTTCTATGGTTCATCCAGTTTTCCATGTATCAATGCTTCGAAAATGCATAGGTGACCCATCCCGTACCACTCCTATTGAGGATTTATTGGTTGCAGAAGATCTCACTTATGAAGAGGTACTTATTGCTATTTTGGATCAAAAAGTTAGGAAGCTGAGGAATAAAGAAGTAGCTTCAGTGAAGGTACTTGGGAGAAATCAACAAGCAGAAGAGATAACTTGGGAGGCCGAGGACGCAATAAAGTCAAAATACCCTCATTTGTTTGAATATGAAGAGGACACCTAACATGCATAATTAGAACACTAATAAGTGCATGTAATTGAATACTTATTGTTGTTGTTGATGGTTTGTTTAAATAAAGGTGTATACATGGTTAAGTTACCCAACTATGCTAACATTCGAGGACGAATGTTCCTAAGGGGGGAGGATATAACAACCCACATTTTACATGTACTAATACTATGTGAATAAATCATGATATGGATTGGTCAAAGTAGCATCAATTCTTGAAAGTGCTTGATTCTCGTGTTAATGGGTGATATGGGCGTCTAATGCTTATGAGGGCCTTGTGTATATGCATTTTATGTTAAATTGAGGATATCATAAAGTAAGAGAATTATGGTGTTTGTATGAATTAATAATCTAATAAGTGA
The DNA here is from genome assembly GCA_025774065.1 of Solanum ossicruentum. Taxonomy (NCBI): domain Eukaryota; kingdom Viridiplantae; phylum Streptophyta; class Magnoliopsida; order Solanales; family Solanaceae; genus Solanum; species Solanum ossicruentum. The sequence goes on along the minus strand of JAOTQR010000097.1, from coordinate 12,585,632 downwards.
TTCATCTACTAGCTTAGCTTGAATTTTCTAGCCAAACAGAGACGAGGTTTGACGACAAATTAGTCCAAGTCCGATTATGAATAAAGTTTGTGTTGATGTTGTAACTTTAGATTATCTTTTAAGAATCACAAGTGGATCTTATTTTCAGTCCAAGAAGAGTGTAATAAATGCCCAAGTGTAACACAAATCACTTGACCATTTTGGCCAAAAACGGATTAAGACGGAAGTTGTAAATTGGCAGTCCAAATCCGTAAGAATGTGATGCCCATTTTTGCCCAATTTTGGGGACAAAGATGCTGAATATTAAGCCCAATATTATATGGTATTGGGTGGTCAAAAATCCCAAGGAAATTTGTCCAAATGAGGTCCTTTAAGAGGGGATTATAAGCAGCACATTTCAATCTTTATTTAGACTTAGAAAAAATTTTGACTTTCCCCATTTTCTCTCTTACATGTTTCTTAACCTAGCAGTAGCAGCCAAAGGATCTCTTAGGCTTCATGAGGAGTTTATCAACAGTTTTCTTATGCTTAAAATTCTGGACAACTTGTGTCCAGAAAATTGCTCCACTTTTTCCTTTTGTTTTAATAATTTATAAATAGTTTGTGGGCTATATTATAAAGTTATTTTATGTTCTTAACATGATTTAAGTTGTAGACATTAACCTAAGGTTGCTGCCCAGATTTTGATTTCAATTAACAAAAGAGTTTTCTTGTGCTATCTTAAGTATGATGTTGGTTGGAAGTTGTGGTCTGTTGGATTTAAAGCTATTGGCTCATGTCCTTAATGACTTCTTGGGTGATGTTATAAGATTGTATTATCACTGTTGGTATGTGTAAATGTTGTTGGAATAGTTTGGTTAGAGTTGGAAAAGGTTTGGAATTGTCGTCGTCGAAATGTAGCGAAGGTGGGAGTAATGTTATGCTGTCCATTTGTAAGTTGTGTAGAATTGTAGTATGTTATTCCATGACTTACCCCTGATTCGGGACTGTTTCTGATTTATATTAATACTAGTTTTATATGGTAAAATAATTAGAAATAATTTAGGTAAAGTTAAAAACAGTTTTGGGATTGTTGACGTCGAAGTATGGTGGAAGGATATAGCGTTATGTCGCTTGATTGTATGTTGTGAAGAATTGTTATATGTTGTGCTTGGTGGGCTGTTTTAGAACTGTTAAGGGTCTAAAATTAAGATGTACATGACATGTACATAATAATAGTGGTTAGAAAATGCATGTATAAGTGAAAAGGTTTGAGAAATGTCTTTGCGTCACTAATTGAAAGATTGTTATCCGGGTGATCGTTTTTATGATATTGGGATATCAAGAAGTGTTTCTTTGCTGCTAATACTAGTATTATTGCATAATATGATGTAAATAAATATTTGGGGGAAAGGCAACCACTCCAAGGTAGTAACGAGGTCATACAACGAGGTATGTAAGACTACTTGATTTCATATCATTTGGCATGAAACATAGATCCTTCGGTAAGTAAAACCACTTATTTACTCCAACATGACAAACAACCATGTACCCTCTCTTTCACATGTTCATATGCTACTATATGCAGTTCCCTTCAAATCTACATACATACATGGATACCAAGTGCATGAGTTCTTGTTGCTAAACAAAGTTCATGAGTTGTTTCATTTCATACGCATTTCATTGCTTATGTAACATACTCTCTTCAATGCCATGTTGTCTTGAATATTTATTTTCATGTTATATATTGCATAAATATCCCGAAAGCTCCAATATTATGGCTACTAAAAGAATCATCTCAAACGTAACTGAAAGATAAATTATACGGCTTTTGATAGGTGGCAGCCCGAGGGGTGGAGATAGCACCTAGACAGGGACGATCCTATCAATGGGGGGTAGCCCGAGGGGTTGAGAATAACCTAGCCAGGGACGCACCCGATACAGTTTACCACTAATCAGTTGAGTATTTACAATTCATGATATGCACAGACTATATAGTAAAGGTAAAGCAATATAAAGAACATAAAGTATACGATCCCAAAGTATATCCAAAGGTGGTCACTTATTCCATATCAGTGCATAGTTTCTTTTGAAGTTGTTACTTCATATACGGTATTGGCTATCTTATATATCTAGTATATTATCTCATACTGATTCCCTTACGGGGGGCCTGCATTTCATGCTGCAGGTACAGGTGCTAGTAGATCTCCCCAGTAGGGTCCAGGACATTCAACTGTTGTTACCAAGCTCCAAGTTGCTTCGGAGCTTTATGTGTATCTAAAGCTTATGTGTTTGCATTTTATAGTTATTTAAGGTGGGGGCCTGTCCCGACCCTTATCAGATACTTTCTCTTATCTAGAGGCTTTGTAGACTATGTAAATTAAAGTGTGGTCATGTTTAGTACTTTCGACACTGTGGCCCCAACGGCCTAGTCATATGTATTTTCTTTTAGGCGTGTATCACTGTTTACTTATATAAAGACATGTTGAATAAAATTCTTTATAGAACGTATAGAAAGTGCATAGGTACAGGTTGGTTCTCCCGAGTCTTATCGGTAATGGGTGTCGGTCTGCCCTAACGTAACATGGGGCATGACAGATGGGGTGAGACTATCATCAACCAATCAAGGGATTTGTGCTTTATAAATCTAGCTTGGTATCTTCTACATTTATGACATCCTATATGAGTATTAGTTACATAAACATAATTTACTTAAGTATTGGTCATTCATTCCATATTGTTATATGATATTTATTGCCTATTGTTATGAACTTTGACTCTAATGCTTATCACTTGTTGCATTGCATCCTACATATTTAGTACATTCAAACATACTAACGCATACTCTTGACTACATGATATCACCATGTAGGAGCCGGTGCCCAAGATGATCATTCTCCTCCTCCACGTGGCTAGTTCGGTACTAACTCAAGCTAGTTGGTTAGTCATTTATTGCGCGGACGTTTACCTATATTTCTCTTATTATGTTTTGAAACACTCTTCTTTATGTTCTATTTTGACTATGAGGCTGAGCATGGTCGCTTTGTCTTGTTCCCACCCTTATTTTTGTATTAGAGGTGTTTGTTGGACATGTTATGTATCTATGATATGAGCCTTGGCTTTTTCCCTCTTGATTACGATGCACTGGAAGCTTTCCCTTTAGTCCTTTTTGTGTTATTCCTGCTCTTCATGTATTTTTCATGCTTCCGTGACTAATGATATGTAATGATAAGATAAGAGGCTTTTTTGGGGTTCCTTTAGGTTCTCCATTCGACATGTCATGTCTAAGCCCTAGGTGGGCTTGTGACAAACTTGGTATCAAAACACTAGGTTGATAGATCCTCAGATTCCAACACATTGCGTCGATTAGAGTCCTATTCATTGTTGTGAAGCATGCCAACTATGACTAGGAGGCTGTGAGGCATTTTAGGAAATGTTTCCCTTCATCATGTTCTAAGTCGTGCTATAGAATTTTGGGAAGTTTTCCCCTATCCTAATGATTATTCTATGCTATGCTAGATCATGCCAAACACTCAAGGAAGAAGGGTCCGAAATCCCGAGGAGCAACCTACCTATGGTGAGGTCCAGGTGCTCTTACTATGCTTAAGGGGCCCAAGTCCCTCATGCTACTATCCCAAGAGCTAGGGTAAAGGACTTCATGAGGATGAATCATCTGATGTTCTATGGGTCAAAGGTGGATAAAGATCCACCAGAGTTCATTGATGAGGTCTACAAGATATTGAAATCATTAGTGTCGGCACGAATGAGAAGGCAAAGTTGGCAGCGTAGCAACTCAAAGGGGTAGCCCAAATATGGTAAAAAAAATTGAAAAGGTATAAGGGAAATGGTAATGTGGTGCTTTGAGAGGAGTTCAAACTCGCTTTCCTTAATCGGTTCTTCCCCCTTGATCTTAGAGAGGCTAAATTAGTGGAGTTTATGAACTTGAAATAAGGTCCCGTGAATATGAGAGAGTATGCTCTCAAATTCAACCAACTTTAAAAGTATGCTCCTTATTTGGGGTCTCAAACTTAGTGAGTGAAGAATGTCGGTCCGCCATGGTAATTAGTGAAATTGACTTGTCTCGGTTGATGACCTATACTGTGCAAATGGAGAAGGAGAAATTGAGGAAGAGAAGGGGGTATGAGGCCAAGAGGGCCCGACTTGAGGGTAAATTCCAAAAGGGTGCTAGATTTTGTCTAGGCCAAGCTTCTTCTCATGCTACTAATAGGGGTTTTGCCAATGACTTCCCTAGGACTCAAGGTATTGGTGGTGTGGTTCCTATTGATGTGCACCCTAAATGTGGAAGGAGCCATGAAGGCCCTTATTTGAATGGTTCTAATACATGCATTGAATATGGGGAACTTTGTCACAAAAAGATGGATTGTCCAAGAAACCATGGCAAAGGCCGAGGTGCAAATGCGGTCCCATTACGTATGGGTGGTCTTCAAGGTGGTGCCCCAAGGCACAATCCGTTCTATGCTCTACATGGGAGGCAAGGGGTTGGTGAGGTTCTTGATATAGTTACCAGTATATTGAAAATCATTGACTTTCATGTGTATGCTTTGATTGAGGTGTCACTCTTTCTTTTATTACCCATTTTGTTGCTAAAAAGTTCCATATTGACCCTAAGTAGTTGCATGAGTCATATGAAGTGTCTACTCCTATTTGTGCATCTATTGTTGCTAGGGAAGTTTATAGAAGTTGTAATATTTGCATCTTGCATAAAGTGTTTTCTTGTGATCTTGTTGAGTTAGACATGGTCGATTTTGATATTATTCTTGCGATGGATGTATTGCAGGCCTACTACGCTTCTATTAATTGTAGAACCCATAGGGTCCAATTACAATTTCCAAATAAACACGTCCTTGAGTGGGAAAGTCAAGATGTGGTGGTTAAGGGTAGATTTCATCTCTTGCATTAAAGTCCATAAGTTGATCTCTAAGTGGTGTCTTTACCATCTTGTGAGGGTTAGGGATGTGGAGTCTAAAGTCCTCCTCCCCGATACTCAAACCATTTCTATTCCCCTTTACCATATAGCCCCGACAAAGTTGAAGGAGTTGAAGGAACAATTGAGGGACTTGTTGGAGAAGGGATTTATTAGGCCTAGTCAATCATCTTGGGGTGCACCGGTGTTGTTTGTAAAAAAGAAGGATGGGTCACTTAGAATGTGCACTGACCACTGGCAACTCAATAGGGTTGATACGGCCAAATTTACACTCCAAATGGAATAGTAAAGTAGTCGTTGATCAAATATAGAACTCAACTAGAGTTGAGGTCGATCCCACAAGGAATGCGTTAGAATATATCTTTTAGCACCATTTCAGATGTAATATCTAGTCCCAAAACAAAAATGCATAAAGTAAATGGGGGGTTTTGGTGTTTCAAACTAATTTAATAAAATGAAGCAATAGATGAGTGCAAGAACGACTAGATTTCCAACAATTTATGCAAGGCTAGGATTGTGTTCCCAATGACATCTAATGCAATGGCCAAATCTAGTAGTAAACTCGTTAATGATTGCATATATAAGATCTAACAAGTTATGTAACATCTAATTCACCTCTCGATCCCTCTTAGATTCATATCATTCATCACCTTTTTGTCTCGGAATGTATATGTACTAACTCTTGTTGTCAATCCAAAGCACTCTCACCTTTCGGTCTCAAGTACATAGACTAGGTTAAAAACCCTGAATTTCCATCATCGAACTCTTTTCCTAATAACATCCCTTTCGGGCATGCAAAGAATAAAGGCTTACCCTAATGCATCGACTCATTGATGAAGAAATTATATTGAAGATTACTAAGATATATATGCTAATCAATCTCGAGAATTTCCCCATATTCGTCTATCTTATTGATCTGTCATGGTTCCCATAACCCTTATTATGGATTTAGCCTAACATATTTAGGAAGAAAACTTGCAATGATACAAGGAATTCATAATAAATGACTTACTATTGATTAATCAATGAATCCGTATGTTTCAATATTGAATTAGATAATCAAAATTCCAAAATCTTGTGAAATATCTAAGAAAATAATATTTTTCAGTGTTTTCTAGCTCTAGCCGTCTAAGATTAACTAAAAACAAAATGAAATAACTACTTACATACAAAGAAATCCTAATCAAAATTAAAATAGGAAAAACACATCGGCATGGACACGGGCCACCACATGGCCCGTGTGACGATTGACGGACTGTCAATCGGTCCATGCGGCTTCCCTTGGCTTCAACCCCATCTGCCCTTCACGCCACGTCAGAGGGCCCATATGGCAATTGAAGGTCCATCTAACGGGCCTTCTGGCTTGCCTTCACCTTTTTCGCTCCATGTAGTCTTCAAGTCTTTCTGTCGCGGACCATGGTTGGTCATACAGTCCGTGACAAGCTCAGTCCGGCTCTACTTAGTCCATTTCGCTTGCTTTTCGACGGTACTACCTTCGTGTCACTTTTAGGGTTATTTGTGCACATGGCAAAGTGTGAGGAAACGAAGGGCCTCCCGAATCGTTGCCAGTCACACGAGCCGTGGAGGTCTATGTAGATCTTCACTTGGCCTTAATTCTTCTCTAGTTTCCCGGGCCACTTCCGAATACGCGCACTGTGGAAATTTTACGTTCATTTTACTCTTGTTTTTCCTTTTATCCATGCCTCAATAATTGTTTCCTAAAAATAACAAAAATCAAAAATCATAATAACAAAATTGCTTTTGAGCGAGCAAAAATTCTTTGTTTAAAGCGTTAAAAGAGTCGTATTTATATGAATTATCAACACCCTCAACTTAGAATGATTGCTTATCCTCAAGAAACAATGACTCAACCAAACAACGCATAAACATAAATACTCACTCATTATATGGATTGCCCCCACAATTTTAAATACATATACCCCGCTAACAAGTTTAAGAATGTGCTCACGCCCCAAACAGACCCATAAAGATTAAGGAAAACATCATGCATGCATGGTCAGTCCATATATGATCAGGAACAAAGAGACCCCAGTTGAGTTAAGGCAAAAGATAGTGCCCTCACCACAAAGAAGTTTCACACTAAACGTATGCATGTAAAACAAAGACTGGAATGTAGTCACTCACTCTCAGAAATGACTTTCAGTGACACACATGTATTGATCATGAACTTGCCCTTATTTTCACCACCTTAACTCTTGAATGGCCTTTTAGGATAACATGAGGTTCGGCTTGCAGAATAGGCTCGGGCTCGGGTGAGGTATATTTAGTATTAAAGTGACTAAATAACCTCTCCCAGACATTTACTTCGACTCAGCCATTTGCTTTTTGGTCAACAATATTTCTTTCCCCTATTTTCCCACTTTCTATAGTATATTAAGTGATTTTCGTGCTCATTAACTCATTTTTATTCTTTTTCTTTTTTGATCATTGCCTTGTTCATAGTCACAACCTATTTTTTTCTCCTTTTATCCCTTTATTCTTTTCTGCACTCATTTTTCTGCTATCCCTCCACTCGCCACCCTCAACTTAAGCTTTGGCTTAGATCAAGGTTCACAATATTTTTCTAAAAGACCAGGGCCAACATAATCCACCCACAACTTAGGCTTTTTCTTTAGGTGGAGGTTCACAATACCCTTGGAGAGATCTGGCCAAAATAGAGATCAACAATAGATTGGGGAGGGGAATTTGTGTGATTACAAAGAAAAGGTCCATTTAGGCTCAACTTTTGGTTGAAAGGGACAATTTTACTTGGTTGGTCAATGTTTTTTGGCTAAATTACTATTTAACAACGACGACCTAAGATCCTATCCTAATCCAGTTATTCAATTATATTAGTAGAACTAACCAGACAAGTTCTATCTCACAAGTATGTCAATTGAATTATGCAATTAGCTCACACACACATGACACATCTTCTACACTACTTTGTACTAAATCACATAGGCCTACTTTATTCATCAAAATAGCAACCATACACACATAATACTTACCAATAATCATGCAAGTTAGTTAGGATGAGATGTAAACACATATGTACTTAGCATTATCAACATGGAACATCACAAAGATCAACAGAAAGGCTACCCTAGACTTTTGTGAACACTTACATTTACATAAACATTATGATCTAAACATGCTAGTTCTACTAGATAATACACTTGAGAGAAAAAAAATATGGCAAGAAAAACTCTCAAGTGGCAAGATGCCCCACCCTCTCCAAAATGACAGTGTAGTGCCCTCACTACACTATAACATATGTTAATGAACAGATAGGGGATAGAGCATACCTGGGACGCCTTAGGCGTTAATAGTGTCGGTTGGACCAGACCCTCCTATGGTATCGTCATTAGCATATGTAGCACCCAAACCAAAGGTACAATCGAAGGCTCCTACTTATGCTGCCTCTACGGCCAGCAGCTCTCGTTCCACCCATTTAGCTGTTGCTTAGCAGTGAGCCCTGGCCGCCTTGCGCATCTGTTAGTCTTCTTCCTTTTGTGGGTTATGGGGGGACTCTTTTGGTGGCTCATCGCTTACCCTTATCTTTCCTCCTGTGTTGCTTAGTGGGTAGTGCAGGTGTCTCAAATGGGGCTGGTGAAACACCCCATATCTCATTCAGAACTGGCACTGCGGGGACATTAAATATGTTCATCCACGACTCTAGGGTGGGGCCTAGTAATGTACAGTCAGCTTAGTAATCTAAGCCTTCATATCATTCATTATCCGTATAATATCCTTCATTTCATCCGCAGTCATACTCCCAAACATGCTACAAAAGTATCTCTCCAATGTGCTAACTTTTCTCTGCAAAGTGGTGATTTAGCTCATAAATGCTTCGTTACGTTGGTCTACCACCCGCTGGGAATGAGATTGGACCACGTGCGGAATCCTCTCTATAATTTGGTCAATAATAGTGTGTGTCTGCCACTGGTATGCCACCAATCTAGTTGAAAAACTCATAGGATGCATACCATTACTGAAGTGGAGGAGCTACGCCACTATACGCAGGCCGCTCAAAAGTCGCGTCTAGTTGTGGGCATCTAGATGACGAATCAGACATCAAAATTCATCTATATATGTCTATTTATAAACTGGGCATCTGGAGGATCTTGGTATTCTGGCCCAAATCAGAACTGATTGATGATGGTTTCACATATATTCACTCATATGCCATGCACCATTACATGTGATTGCGGGGACCTAGTAAGGGCGATATGTCCATTCACCTTTCATAATTGGGTACCCTCCACCGAGTTTAATAAACTAGCAGCATAGTTAGAATAAAACTCTTCAATAATGGCAGGTCCATAGTGCCATGGTGATTGCGCAATCCAATTGAACTTATATAAGTTAAAAGTATCTCTGATTTCCGAAAGTCTATCAAGTTGGTTAGTGAATACCCGAACCTCCAGAAAGACCGACCGTTATTTGAACCCCCCAGACCCTTTTGTAAGTCTTTTAGTGTAGAAATCCTTAGTGGATGGGGTTGTCAACTAGCCCCTCAAAAAGACAATAAGTGCCCTGGCAGTTTTGGGGTTTATCGTTCAGGAGACTGCAAAATGAATGGCCTCATCATCACTGCCCGGAGTTCGACCTCATTCGCCTGCTCTTCATTATCGTGACCCTAAGCCTCCAAAGTTTACCCCTGCTCATCCTAGTCTGAAGTTGTTCTCCTATTCTAGGGTAGTTGCCTCCTCCTCAACTATCGAATACGAGGAGAGTGGGGGAGACATTGCCTATATTTTGAACTTCGAACCCACTGGAGGAGTCATCACCTGAGTCACTCCCAGCCTGATTACTAGATGAGATAGTTGGGGAGTCACGAAGGTGTCACACCAGATCGTCCCTATCACTGCGTTTGACTAAGCTACGACGTGTCCCCATAGGACCTGCAAGTGCCACAAACGAATACACTTCGTTAGAAATTATTGCACGCATAGGTTGATACACTAACAGATACTCAAACTTCCCCTATGTTATAAATGTGACAATAACCCTTCAGAATGGCATCACCCGGTCTATCATAGGGCCATTGCACTTAAAAACATATATAATTTAAAAATTAAAACCAACCGATATAAAATAATATAGGTGGAACAGGGTCAACGAGACCCCATGCGGTCGTAACGAGACATGATCTATGAAATGACCTGTCAGAGGGGACTTAGTCATGATGTTTGGAAAATAGTACATCACGGGCCATTACACGGTTTGTGAAACGTGACACGGCTGTGTAAAAGGCCGTCCAACCATCCTTTGCCAAATTTTGATGCATCAAGCTCATACACACAAGCTAATGAAATTTTACCCAACATTATTAACGTGCACTATGATGAATTAAACTAAGAAAGAAATGATTTAGAATCAATAAATACATGAAAGTACCAAAACAAACACTAGAAAATAGAGAAATTAAGTTCTTACTTAAGGAGAAATAATGGGGAAGATGACTTGTTTGAATAACTTGAGACCCGCACATAGGTTAAGCTGTGAATCATTTGATTAATTCATGAATCATCACAAAGAAGATAGAACTTGTTGGGAATTTTGAGGGAGAAATAGTATGAAAGAGAGAGGGAGTCGTGTGGTTATAGAGAGAAGGGAAAGTGAAAAGTGAGTGGTGGGACAAAGTATTAAAGCCCTTGGTCAACCATTTGACTGGTCAACCTGCGCCTCATAGGAAGGGCTCATGGCCCATGACATATGTCATGGTCCATTTGGATCGCCCGTCTCCTACTACTTAGTGCAAAAATTCACTTACTCCGTGCCCATGTGACATGCATAAGCTTCATTGCCTCCCTCACGAGCCGTTGACCATCTCATGGTCCGTGAGAGTCGTTTGTATGACTGAACTTAACAAAATGAAAACTTACCTGGTCATCCGGGCTTTGTTGCGCCTAGACGGTTCATCACATGAGCCGTGACACATTGCATAGTTAACATGGACTGGCCATCTGTAGCATGGGTGCCTTAGATGGCCCATTTGACATGTGACGAGCCGTGTAATTGACTCGTGAGGTGACACTTGGAATTTTTAGCTCGTTTTCACGTTAAACGCTCCGCACAACTTTCAGAAGGTGGCTCTCATGAGCTATTGAGCATGACATGGCCCGTGTAAGAGGGCCATTTTTCAACACTTAGGCAAAATTTTGGTCATTTCGGCCTCAACACATGTTTTCCACCATGTGTGCACTCACGAACTCCAAAATAGCACCTTTATTCACCTGGAAACATAAATCAAAAATAAGAAAATGCATAACTTAAAAATTAAAGATTTTTTTATAATAATTACAATGCATGGATTGCCTCCTATGGAGCACTTGATTTAATATTGCGGCATGACAAATTGTCTTGACAACTAAGACTTTTTCAAGGAGCAAGACCTCAATCACTAAGGATTCTTCTGTTGCACCCGCATATTGCTTCACTCTCTGCCCATTACCTTGAACTGATCCCCATTTTCTGCTTCTAACTCAATTGCACCATGGTGAAATGCCTGGCTAATTGCATACGGGCCAGACCACCTTGACTTGAGGTTACCTTGGAAGAGTCTCAACCTGGAGTTGTACAATAGCACCTTGTCACCAACACTAAAGCTCCGTTGGGAAATATTCTTATTATACTGGACCTTCATCCTCTATTTGTATAGTGTTGCACTCTCGTATGCATGGAGGGTAAACTCATCAAACTCATTAAGCTGGTCAAGTCTCAAGTCTCCAGCTTTCTCCCAATTTATATTGAGCTTCTTTAAAGCCCAGAGTGCCTTAGCTTCTAACTCCACAGGTAGATGAAAGGCTTTACCATCTAATATGGGGACATACCAATGGGTGTCTTGTAAGCGATCTTGTAGGCCCAAAGTGCATCAGGTAGTTTCCTCGTCCAATCCATCCGGGTAGCATATACAGACTTGGTCAGGATTTCCTTGATCTCTCTGTTTGACACTTCAACTTATCCACTAGTCTGCGGGTCATAGGGTATGGCAACCTAGTGCTGTTGGACTCCATATGTTTCTAGCATAGCATGGAAAACCTTATTACCGATGTGAGAGCCTCTATCATTGATGATAGTTCTGGGTGTCCCAAATTTGGAAAAAATGTTCTGCATTAGAAATTGGACAACACTCTTGGTCTCATTGTTTGGTAATGCCACCACCTCGACCTATTGGTAGAAATAGTCCACTTCCACCAGCATATACTTTATTCCATACGAACTCACAAATGGGCCCATGAAGTCAATGCCCAAGATGTCAAAAATATCTACCTCAAGAATAAGGGTCATGGGCAGCTCTTGGCGCTTGGAGATGTTGCCCTGTCGCTGGCACTGGTCATACCCAAGCACCAAGTTGTGGGAATATTTATAGATGGTGGGCCAGTAGTACCACATTAGAGAATCTGCTTCGCCATTCTGGCCTACCATGATTATCCCCTACTGTGATTCAGTGACAGGCCTCCATGATACTTAACATCTCCGCTTTTAGAATGTACCGCCTAATAACCCCATTGCACATGTTCGAAACAAGTATGGGTCATCCTAGATGTACTTGAAAATATCAAAAAGATTTTCTCTGGTGCGAGTTATGGCCCTCTGGCATAATATTGATCACTAGAAAATTAGCAAAATCAACAAACCAAGGAATATGGTCAATAGAAGCTGCCAATACCTGCTCACCAGGAAAGGAATCATCGATCTTCAACCAATCCTTTCGTGTTGACTCATCCTCCAATCTGGACAAGTAGTCTGCTACTTGGTTCTCAGATCATTTTCTGTGTAGGACCTCAAATTCAAACTCCTACACCAGGAGAACCCATCTGATCAGCATTGGCTTAGTATCTTTCATTGCTATAAGATACCTCAAGGATGCATGGTCGTTGTCCACTATCGATTTGGTGCCCAATAAGTATGCTCGAAACATGTCAAACGCATATACCACGGCCACCAATTCCTGGTTAGTCAGTATATAATTCTTTTGAGCATCATTGAGTCTTGCTGGCATAGTGGATGGGGTGGAAAATCTTGTTGCACTTCTGTCTGAGCACAACACCCATAAAAATTTTTCTTGCATCATACATTACCTCAAACGGGACAGTCTAGTTAGGTGCAACCACCAAAAGGGCAGAAATCAGCTTTTGCTTCAGGGTCTCAAAGGCCTGTCTGCAGCTATTGTCAAAATGGAACTATGTATCCTTCTCCAATAGCTTGCACAAAGGATGAGCAATCTAAGAGAAGTCTTTGAAAAATCGGTGATAGAAACCTGCATGCCCAATGAAACTTTGGACCTCTTTCACAGATATGGGGGCGGTAACTTCTCAATCAGCTCAATCTTTGCCTTATCCACTTCTATGCCCTTCTTAGAAATCTTATGGAAAAGAACTATCCCCTCTTTGACCATGAAGTGGCATGTTTCCTAATTTAGCACTAAGTTAGCCTCCTCACAACGGTGTAGTGCCCTGCTAAGATTCAACAGACAAGTATTGAAGGATTCATCCACTACAGAGAAGTCATCCATAAATACCTTAAGGGTGTCTTCAACCATGTCTGAGAAGATCGACATCACATAGAGCTGAAAGGTGGCTGGGGCATTACATAGCCCGAAAGGCATCCTTCTGAAAGCAAAAATCCTATACGGGCAGTTGAAAATGGTCTTCTCCTAATCCTCTAGGGATATGGATATCTAATTGTAGCCCAAGTACCCATCCAAGAAGCAGTAACACCCTCTACCTGCTAATCGGTCTAACATTTGGTCTATGAAGGGCATGGGGAAATGGTCCTTCAAGGTCCACTTATTCATCTTTCGGTAATCCATGCACACTCACCATCCTGTCACTGGTCTCAAAGGGACCAACTCATTTTTGTCATTGGCTATCACTATCATGCCCCCTTTCTTAGGGACACACTGCATTGGACTGGCCCACTTGCTATCAGAAATGGGGTATATAACCCCAGCATTTAGCTACTTGATGATCTCCTCTTTTACCATCTCTTGCATAGGTGGGTTTAGCCTATGCTGATGCTCAATGCTGGACACATAATTATCCTCTAATTTTATCTTGTGCATGTATATCCCTGGAGAAATCCCTATGATATTTTCAATGGTACAACCAATAGCTTGTGTGAGCTTTTGGAGAACTCCCAACAAGGCCTCTACCTATTTTTCATGAAGGTCTACAACTACAATCACAAGAAGGTTGTTGTCAGTGCCTAAAAAATACATACTTGAGGTGTTGGGGCAGATCCTTGAGCTCCAAAGCTGGAGGATCCTTGATAGATGGTTTAGCGGGTGTTGTAGACCTGTTCTGAAGATCTAAGTCCATCTTTTTGGGGACAAATGGCTTGGTTCCCCTAACTTACAATGCATTCATGGTGGCTACGTACCCACTAATACTATCATCTGGGAAGTTCGTCAATACCGCTGCTAGCGTATGCATACTAATTGTTTCCTCTTGTGGGATCTTAGGAAGGAAATCATCTTCAACATCTAGGATTGACATCACTACCACCTCTTTAGCTCTCTTCATTGTAGCACACACACTGAACTTTACCTCTTCAATGTTAAGTCTGAACGTCACCTCTCCTCACTCTACATCTACCAATGCCCTTCCAGTAGCCAAAAAATGGTCTCCCAAGGATGATGTACACCTCAAAATCGACCTAGCAGTTCAGAATAAAAAAGTCTACAGGAAAGATGAACTGGCCCGCACGGACCAACACATCACATAGAATCCCCATGGGTCGTTTCACCGATCTATCTGCCATGAGTAGTCGTATTGTAATGGGTGTGGGCACACCTAAGCCATCTTCCTGTAAATTGCCAGCGACATCAAGTGGATGTTGGCACTTAGATCACAGAGAGCTCTTGTGAAATAAAATGTTCCAATGCTACACGGGATAGTGAAAGCTCCTTGATCTTCCTTCTTTTCTACAAGAGATCTTGTGGTAATGGCACTACAGTGGTGGATATTGTTTGTCCGCTTGATCATGGTTGTCCTCTTCTTAGTCACTAAGTCTTTCATGAACTTCGCATAGCCCCGCATCTGTTCAAGTATCTCTACTAGAGGGATGTCCACTTAAATCTCTATTAGCATGGACAAGAACTTTTGAAACTTACCATCTTCAACCTTCTTCTACAATATCTATGGGAATGGTGGTGGTGGCTTAGGAATGGCTGGCAGAGGATGGGTCACTAATGGTGTCACCATAGGATCCTCAATAACCTTGGGCTCTACTAGTGTCATCGTAGCTTTTTTAGTCAACTCATCGACATGCACCTCCACAGGGTTGGGCATCTTGCCTTTAGCTTCATCCAGACCTGCATTACTAGGTACAACAGGGTCAGAGAGTACTTTACGGCTCCTTATGGTTATTGCCATGCACTGAGCATCATTTTTTGGGTTCTGAATAGTGTCACTCTATAGTGACCCCGCTTTTCTCTTGTTTATGGCTGTTTACAATTGCACCATCTACTGCTGTAGTTACTTGATTGAGGTGGAATATAAGTCAATCAACTGTCGAACATTAGACATCTCTCCTTTTATATCTCGCATCCCTACCTCAGTTGACTCAACTTTGTCTAGCACCTTTGCCATAATCTCTCTAATTTGGAGGTTCCACCACCCTCATTCTGGCACTCACAGTTCCTAAAGCCATCTCTGTTCTGCCAGTATCTTTGATAGTTCTGATCACTACCATAGTTTCTACCTTGGTTACCAGCGTTGAATGGCTGATAACCCCCCTGGCTGCCTAAGAAGTTTGCCTCCTTATCATGATATACCCTCTAAGAACCACTTTGCCAGCAAGTCTAGTTGGGTCTTCATGTGGGCTATGTCTTAATCCCGTTCCTGCTCCTTTCGTCGCTATTCTGCAGTCATCTCAAAGACGAGCCTGAGCAGTCTCCATCTCTAGTGTACCATGCCCTGTTGTTCTTGGCTACCTTATCTAAGATCACCACTGTGTCTGGGAAAGTCCTAGACATGTATGACCCCCTATAAGTAGCATCGATGATCAACTATGTCACAAAGTTACAGGACCTATAGAAGATTGCCTTCAAGTGTTCATCTGTGAGGGGATGATCAGGGCACTACTTAAGCTTATGCTTGAATCTCTCCCAAGTCTCACGTAATGCTTTATTTGACAGTTGCTTGTGAGATCCGATGTCATCTATGATTTTCAATTGTATTGATGTGGGGAAGAACCTCTCCAAGAATGCTTCCTTTGACTCTCCCTAGGTGCAGATAGAATCATGTGGAAGCTCATTCAGCCACTTAGTTTCTGAACTAGAAAGAAACAATAGGAATAATCACAACCTAATTGCCTGCTGACTGACCCCAAGAATCTCAGAACAATTGGCATGTCGCTAGAAAGTTTAGGGCATGCTGATTTGTATCCTCAGTTGCTGCTCCACTAGAAAATCCTTTCAACTGTAGCATCTGCAGCATAGTTCTAATGATAGTGAAATTAACACCTGCGGGTAGTGGGGGAAGTACAATTGCCCCAGTACTGCCATCACCCTCATCATCACTAGTTTAGTCAGAGAATGGGACAATAGAGCTCAAATCAATTGAATATCATTCATGACCTCTTTCACTTCTTGGGATGGCTGAGGCACTTGGGGTCTAACACCGGGTAGTGGTACCTATCTAAGTGGTGATGCCAATTGTACCTCCTTGCCAGCACTATCATCGTAACCCAATCCTTCGTTTCCCCCAACTGTAGGGTTCACAACCAACTCTCTCAATCTATCTACTTTGCGTTCTTGGGCATTTATTCTACAAATTGATTTAGTAAGCTAGGGGTCGTAGAGAACAGGTGCTTTCTTGCTTAGGTTATTTGGCATGCAATATAGGATCCCTACTAAGAAACAAAAATAAGAAACAAAAGTAAAATTGGTGACTAGTATTACAAACTGAAAATAGAAACTAATAGACTATTACTTCACTGTATTCCCCAACAATGGTGCCAAAATTTGGTACGCCCAAATTCACACTACAAATTGAATAGTTAAATGGTCGTTGATCAACTATAGAACTCAACCAAGGTTGAGGTCGATCCCACAGGGAATGCATGAGAATATATCTATAAGCATCATTTTCAGATGTAATATTTATTCCCAAAATAAAAGTGCATAAAGTAAATGGGGGGTTTTGGTGTTTCAAACTAATTTACTAAAATGAAGTAATAAATGAGTGCAAGAATAACTACATTTCCAACAATTTATGTGAGGCTAGGATTGTGTTCCCCATGATATATAATGCAATAGCCAAATCTAGTGGTAAACTCGTTCATGATTATGTATATAAGATCTAACAAGTTACGTAACATCTAATTCACCTCTCGGTCCCTCTTAGATGAATATCATTCATCACCTTTCGGTGTCAGAATTCATACAAACCCTTGTTGTCAATCTCAGAATACTCTCACCTTTCGGTCTCAAGTACTTAGACTAGGCTAAAACCCCCAAATTTCCATCATAGAACTCTTTTCCTAATCAAAACATCGGGCATAGAAAGAATAAAGGCTTATCCTGATGCATCGACTCATTAAGGAAGAAATTATAATGAAGATTTCTATGATATATACGCTAATCAATCCCGGCAATTACCCCATATTCGCTTATCGTATTGATTTCTCATGGTTCCCACAACCTTAGTTTTGGGTTCAGCCTAACAGATTCAAAGAACAAAGCTCTCAATGATACAAGGAATTCTAAATGATTTACAATTGAAGAATCGATGAATCCATAAGTTACAATCTTGAATTTGATAAGCAAAATACCAAAATCTTGTGAAAACTCTAAGAAAAGAATTTGTTTCAGTGTTTTCTAACTCTAGCCATCAATGACTAAATAAAAATGAAATAAAATAATTATTTATATACCAAGAAAACCTAATCCAAATTAATAGGAATAATTCGTCGGTATGGACACGGGCCATCACACGGCCCATGTAATGGTAGATGGACCGTCAAATGGTCCATGTGGCTACCCTTGGATTCAAACCCATCTGCTTTTTCACGCCATGTCAGACGGCCCATGTGGCAATTGATTGTCCTTTTAACATGCTTTCTGACTTCCCTTCACCTTTTTCGCTCCATGTAGTCTTCACACCCTCATGTCAGGGACCGTTGTTTGTCACACAACCAATGACAAGCTTCTTCTGGCTCCACTTAGTCCATTTCGCTTGCTTTTCGATAGTACTACCTTCACATCACTTTGATGGTACTTGGAACGGCACATCACGCCTCCCTCTGTCCGTGTGACGTACCATGGGACCTGCCTTGATTCTTTTTGCACTGCCATACTATCCCATATGACCAAGTGTGATACCACGAACAACCTCACCACTTATGGTCAATCACATGAGTCGTGGAGGTCCACGTGGACCTTTCCTTGGCCTTAATTCTTCTCTAGTTACCCGGGCCACTTCCGAATACCCACACTTTGGCCATTTTACATTTATTTTACTCTTTTTGTCTCGTTATCCATGCCACACTAATTTTTCCTAAAAAATAACAAAACATGAAAATCATAATAACAAAATTGCTTAAGAACGCGCAAAAATTCTTTGTTTAAAGCGTTAAAAGAGTCATACTTTTAAGACTCATCAAGGGTCACTATAAAGAAAAGATATTCTCTTCCAAGAATTGATGATTTGTTTGACCAATTGCAAGGGGCTAGCTATTTTTCTAAGATTGATCTTCAGTTCGGATATTGTCAAGTGAATGTGAGGGAGTGTGATATTCCCAAGATGGCCTTTCAGAGTAGATATAGGCATTATATATTTGTGGTGATGTTTTTTGGATTGAACAATGCAACAGCCATCTTCAAGGACCTAATGAATAGCGTCTTCAAATTTTATCATGATTTTTTTTGTTGTGATCTTCATTGATGATATTTTGATCTATTCACATAGTAGGGAGGAGCATATAAGGCATTTGAGGATTGTGTTGCAAAGATTGAGGGACGAGAAATTGTATACCAAATATGAAAAGTGTGAGTTTTGGTTGAAGGAGGTAGCCTTCTTAGGTCATATGGTGTTGGGGGATGGTATTAAGATGGATCCTATGAAGACCGAATGAATTAGAAATGGGCCTAGACCATTGACTCTGTTTGATATTAAAAGCTTCTTGGGCCTAGCAGGTTACTATAGAAGGTTTGTGAATAGGTTCTCCTCCGTTGTTTCCCCTATGACAAAATTGACTCAAAAGAAGGTTAAGTTTGTGTGGACCGATGAGTGTGAGAGGAGCTTCCAAACATTGAAATATAAGCTTGTGTCCGCCCTTATATGGTCACTACCGGATGGGCTTGGGGGATTTGTTATGTATTGTGATGCTTCTAAAGTTGGTTTGGGTTGTGTACTAATGCAAATTGGTAAGGTGATAGCCTATGGTTCTAGGAAACTCAAGGTGCATGAAATCAACTACCCTACCCATGATCTAGAGTTAGCCGCCCTTGTGTTTGCATTAAAGATTTGGAGTCACTACTTGTATGGGGTGCATGTAGATGTGTTCACCGATCATAAGAGCCTCCAATATGTCTTCAATAAGAAAGATCTCAAGTTGAGACAAAGAATATGGTTAAAACATCTTAAAGACTATGATATGAGTGTGCATTATCATCTGGCTAAGGCAAACATTGTGCCAGATGCTTTTAAGTACGGTTTCTATGGGTAGCCTAGCTCATGTTGATGGTGGTGGTAAGGAAATAGCTATGGAGGTGCATCAATTGTCTAGATTAGGGATTAGGTTGGAAGAGGTTGATGATGGTGTTGTTGTTGTTGATAGGTTTAAGTCTTCATTGGTTGATGAGGTAATAACAAAACAAGATCTTGACTCCTCCTTGCTTGAATTCAAGGCCTTGGTGAAAGAGGGCCAAGTAGAGGTTTTTCTCCCTAGGGGGAGATGGTTCCCTTAGGTACCAAGGTAGGTTCTGTATGCCTTGTGTTGGTTGTTTGAGGGAGAAAATCTTTGATGAGGCTCATAATTCTTTTTATTATATCCACTCTAGTTCCACGAAAATGTATAGAGACTTGACAGATGTGTATTGGTGGGGAGGCATGAAGAGGGACATTGCCAAATTCATTTTTGGTTACCATGGTTGTCAACAAGTCAAAGTCGAATATCAAAGGCCGGATGGCCTAAAGGAGGACATAGAGATTCCTACTTGGAAGTGAGAGGTGATTAATATGGATTTTCTGGTTAGGTTGCCCAAGACTAGAAAAGGTTTTCAATCCATTTGGGTTTTGGTTGATAGGATGACGAAATTGGCTCATTTTCTATCGGTTAAGACCACATATGGGGCTGAAGAGTATGCAAGGTCGTACAATACATGAGTTAGTGAGGTTATATGGTCTTCTTTTGTCCATCATATAGATCGTGGTGCATAATTCACTTCACACTTTTGGAGGTCTTTTAAAAGGGATCTTGGTACAAAAGTTCACCTTAGTACGGTCTTTCACCCTTAAATGGATCGCGAAGCCGAAAGAACCATTCAAACACTTGAGGATATGCTTAGAGCTTTTGTCTTTGAGTTTATATGTATTTGGAGTCATCATCTTCCATTTATTGAATTTTCCTACAACAATAGCTATCACTCTAGCATCGGTATGGCTCCTTTTGAGGCTCTTTATGAGAGACGTTGTAGATCACCGGTTGGTTGGCTTAAGGTTGGAGAGATGGCTTTATTGGGACTGGATCTGTTTATGGAGGGTCTTAAGAAGGTTAGGAAGATTAGGGAATGATTTAAAACATCCCAAAGTCATCAAAAATCCTATTCCGATGTGAGTAGAAGAGACCTTGAATTCAAAGTGGGTGATTGGGTCTATTTTAAAGTTTCTCCAATGAAAGGTGTGGTCCGTTTTGTCAAAAGGAGAAGTTGAGTCCAATATGTGCTGGTACTTATGAGGTGATAAAGAGGGTTGGCAACGTAGCTTATGAGTTGAAGCTGCCTAGTGAAATGTATTTGGTTCATCCGGTGTTTCATGTCTCTATGTTGAGAAAATGTGTTTGGTGATCCTAATGCTATTGTACCTCTTGATGTTGTGGGTTTTGTTGAAGATAACTTCAATTCTGAGGAGGTTCCAGTTGGACTGATAAGTGAAAAGAATGAGGAACAAGGAAGTGACATTCGTTAATGTCTTTTGAAGGAACCAACAAGTCAAACGTGCTGAAAGGGACATGCAAAAGCGGTATCCTTATTTTTTCCACTCCACTCAATCCTAAGTACTAATTTCAGTCCCCTATGTGATTTCACGTCTTATATTTGAGCCCCTATGTCATTCATATGGATTTGGCAAACGTTTGACGATTTTACACTTATGATGAAATTTTGAAAATGGTGTTTTAAATGTAATGTTGCATCCTTGTTGGGGCAGCTTTTTTAATGATCACTCTTTTCCTGTGCATCCCTTTTACATTCGGGGACAAATGTCCCCAAGTAGGAGATATTGAAATGACCCCAAAAACTGCCCAAAAATTTGCGTCGAAATGCATAGAATATTAAATTTCATGTTTCTCAAATTTCATGCGCGATATAAAAAATTAGGCTTCATATTTTTGTGTAGGGGATCAAAATTAGGGGAAAAGGGTCCTAAACCTGATTTGAGAGTGAAAGATTAGCAATTATGAAATTCTAAAGTGCGATTTCCAGTGAGCATTTCACGTCGCTGCACCAGTACAAAAATGTTCCTATTTTCTTTTACTTGGGTCAAAGACTTTAAGTCTTGGGTCTAAGTGCTCCAAACATGTTTTTACCTATACTTAGCCATATTTCACCCTCATATCATCTTAAACATTCCCCAATACCCACTTAAAAAATTAACCATATTTTTTTCACTTTGAAATTCATGTCACAAAACCCTCATCTGAAACTAAGGATTTCCTTCAAGCTTCAAGCCTCCATTTTGAATCTTCACCAAGAGTTTCTCTAAAGCTAAGGTATGTGGGTTCTAATCAGCGAGTCCTTTCACCCATGTTACCCTAACCTCCTTTCTACTTAATTTGCATGATTTAAAGTTGATTTTGCAATTGTGTTTACTAATATGAACATGGCTATGAACTATGTTAAAGCCATGTAAAGTTGTGATAGTTTTGCTATGTTTTAAAATATAAATATTTGGTCTAATGTAAGAATTAATGAGGTGTTTCAATGTATATTGCTTAAGGGTGTTGCAAGGTGTTGATTGATGGTTTATAATGGATTTTTTTGAATGATTTTTTCTCTATATTTCATTGTTTATATTAGCACTACATACCCGCCAAGTGTATAATAAAATGTCCAGTTATAGTTTCTTGGGGAATTGAAGTTCCAAAGCATGAGATATGATATGATTGATGTTATGATGATGAAATGAGCTTATGTATATGATAAAATCTATATAAAGTATTGCACTAGACCATGCCTGATCCGGAGGACTAAGAGCCCGGATAACCTTGTCGAGGGGTTTGTACTTTGATAACCGAGGTGCGGGTTTATACTCATCAACCATGTAAAAGGTTTGTACTTCGCCACTAGGGTGATAAGGTGAAATTATCATCAACCATGTGAGGGGATTGTACCATACTACAAGGGTGATGGGGTGAGACCATCGTTAACCAACCAAGGGGTTTGTACTTTGGAAATCTATCTTGGTCTCTTCTACACATACGATATCCTATATGAGTATGAGTTGCTTAAACATGTTTTACTTGAGCATTGGTCATTCATGCCATATTGTTATATGTTTTCTATTTCCTATTGTTATGCATTTTGACTATGATGCCTATCTATTATTGCATTGCATCCTACTAATTTAGTATATTCAAATGTACTAACACATACTATTGCCTACATTATATTGCCATGTACCAATCGGTGCCTAAATTGATCATCTTCCTCCTCCACGTGGCTAGTTAGGTACTACTCAAGCCAGTTTGTGAGTCCTCCATTATAGGGATGTTTACCTATGTTTCTCTTATTATGTATTGAAACACTCTTCTTTATGTTGTATTTTGACTATAAGGGTAAGCCTGATTGCTCTGTCTTGTCCCCCGCATTTATCTTTGTAGTAGAGGTGTTTGTTGGACATGCTATGTATCAATGATATGAGCCTTGACTCTTTGTCTCTTGATTATGATAGCTATGCAAACTTTCCCCTTAGACACTTTTGCCGCTATTCTTACTCTTCATGTGTTTTAGATGGTTTTGCGACTAATGATGTGTAATGAAATGTTAAGAGGCTTGTTTAGGGTTCCTTAAGGTTTCCCATTCGCCGTGTCACGTCTACCTAGCTTAGGTCGTGACATAATATGACTCGTAAAGTGACCTATGACTCATAAAGAGGTCATGTCTGACCGAACTTATAATCTTCAAACTTCATAAAATATCTTCACGGAACCCACTCTACGACACATAGAATCCTCTAAGACTCATAGAGGGTCCCATAAACCTTCAAAAACCAAAAAAATCTGCAATTTGCCCTTAAATCATGCCAACCTGCTCTTCTCAAAAACTAAGCACAAAAACACATAAAAATCATAAGGGACACATTAAGAATGCATATAATCCTAGGTTTTAAGCATCAAATGTGTTATACTTTAAAACCGCGTCAACGCCCTCATCTTAAAATTTTTGTTTGTCCTCAAGCGATAACTCAATCTACATAGATAATATAGCAACACACAGACCACAACCCAATGGCATACATCATATATAATTCAGATTCGGGTACCTATACAAACTTTTCAAAACAAGATCAGATAGCTATTTAGCAAACTTAAATACGGTAGTACATTTGACAACAGAACTAGGACAAGCAAGAGAATATCAACAATCCACAATCACTGAACAAGTCAAATGCTAACAATGCAATACAAGTTCCCTCACAGAAAGAAGTCATATTTTTTGACACTCAATGATGATTTCAGATTTAGTTTTGTGACTGTGCAAACACACTCACTCTCACAAAATATTTTCATGCATAATTAGTAATATCATAGGCTTTCCCATCTACTCATGACTCAGATTCTCCACCAACTAGACTATGATCTCTTTATGTCACAACCCAAGACTAGGGCCTAGACGTGGCATGGCACAAGGGGAATCTGAAGGAAATCCAAGCAAGCCTCTTAGGACATCATTACACATCCTTAGACGCGAAAGCAATAAAAGAAGCATCAAGAGATAATAAAGTCGGACAACCGGGGCAAAGCACTTTCATATCATAGACATCAAGAACAATAGAGTCAAGGCTCTTAGCATAGATACATTACATGTCCAACAAACAACTCTAATACATAGATAAGAGCGGGGGCCAAGACAAATAAACAGGCCTCATCCTTATAGTCAAATTAGAGAATAAAGAAGAATGTCTCAATACATAATAAGAGCAACATAGACTAAGCTCTCCGAAGTGGAGGACTCACCAACTAACTTGAGCAGAATCGAACTCGCCACATGTTGGAGGATGATCAACTTGTGTACCGGTTCCTATATGGAGATATCATGTACGTATAGAGCATGTATTAATTCGTTAGAATGTACTATGTATGTAGGATGGAATGCAACAAGAATTAGACATCATAATCACAATGCATAACAATAGAAAATAGGCATAATACAACAATATGACATGTATGATCGATTTATAAGTAAAACATGCTTAAGAAACTCATTCTCATATAGAATATCATATGTGTAGAAAACAACAAGCTAGATTTTCAAAGTACGAACCCCTTGATAGGTTAGTGATGATGTCGCCCCATCACTTAGGTGGTGAAATAGTAATCCTTTAGTCGGTTAGTGATGATGCCGCCCCATCACCTAGGTGGAGAAGTACAAAACCTTCACTCAGTTGATGAGTACAAACCCCCGTCTAGGTTATTCGGGTTTTTAAACCCACCAGATAGGGCATGGTCTAATGCAATACTTTATGTAGGATTTATCATATACATAAGCTAAAAATATCTGTGGACAAACACCCTTGGGAAACTACCGAAATCGCTTATTTTGCCTTTCTTGGCCCATAAAATCCTACCAAACCTCCGCTAATGCCTCTGGGGCACCTGGGCCTCTTGCCAGGCTTATTGCAAATCCAACCATATGATTTTTGGGGAATCTTATGTTGAACCCCAATGCAGCCCCTAAATTCACATCAATTATATCATATTTTATGCTTTGGACCATCAACTCCTCAAGAAACCACATCTGGATATTTTACCAAACACTTAGAGGATTTGAAATGGTAGTATAAAACCATGCAATTTAGAGATGAAATCATGTAAGAAAATTCATTGTAAAACCATCAATCAACACCTTGTAACACCCTCAAGAAATATATATCAAAACCCCTCATTAACTCTTACAATAGATCCAAGATTTATAGCTCAAAACATAGAAAAATATTCACAACTTTATGTAGGTTTAACATAGAGTGTAGTGAATTTCTAATAAGCAAGACCTATTTTTAAATCAACTTTAAATCATGTAATTTGAGTAAAAGGAGGCTTGGATACCATGGGTGAAAGGAACCCATGAAAGAAACCCACATACATTAGCTTGGAGATGAACTTGGTAAAGATTAGAGATGGAGACTTCGAGCTTGAAGAAGAACCTTGAAGGAAAACCTCATCTTAGGATGAGAGTTTGAGACTTGAGTTTGGGGAGTGAAAATATGGCTAAGTGTTTGAGTGAGTATTGGGAAATGTTTTGGGTAATATGAGGGTGAAATGTGGCTAAGTATAGGTTAAGAAAAATTTTAGGAATACTTAGGCCCAAGACTTAGAAGTCTTGGATTGATTTTAAAAAGCATACCACTTTTTGTATTATGGCGCGTCACGAGGGGGTCACAGATTCCTCTCCGGAATTCGCACCTTTAAAAATTATAATTGCTAATCTTTCGCTCTTAAATTGTGGTTAGACCATTCTCCCCCTGATTTTGACCCCCTGAACAAGAATATGATATCAGATTTTCAAAATACCAAATGGATTTTAAGATATATGGAATTTAAAACTCTGGGCATTCGAGGCATATTTTTGAGCACTTTTTAGGGTTGTTTCACTGTAGAACTTTCTATGCTTGTAATGTAGGCTCAGGGGGCTTTGGTATGGCATTTCGGAAAAATAGTAACTAAAAGCCATATTTGAAATGTGTTTTTCATCAGTGTTACCTTACTAATTGAAATATTTTCACCTTATCCTCTATTTTTTCACATTCAAGCTTTTTCAGGTACTTTCTTCTCATATTTCAGCTTTTACCTCATTTTTACACTTCATGTTGCTTTTAATCTCAATCTATGACATTTTTTTGTTTTTTATTGTACCCAGTACATGATTTTCTTCTTTTTCTCCTAATCCCAACTCACCACCTTATTTTTGTGATTTTACCCTTACACCGGTCACCCTCAACTTAGGTTTTTTGCTTTTATTGAAGTATACAATATCTATTCCCCAAACCAGGGCCACCTTTAATAGCCACCCTCAACTTAATATTTTTGCTTCAATCAAGGTTCATAATCCTCAAGAATAGACCGGGACCAATCTCAAGGTTTATCAATAGACAAAGTTGGGCTAATTAGGTGTTTCAGAAAGAATTGGTTCATGTAAGGCTCAAATATTTGGATGAAGGTATAAAACATCATTTGCTTGGTTATTTAATGATAAAGTGGACTAATCTAAAGAACAATGGCCTAAGATCCCTTCCTAATACATTAAATATACAATCTAACTTAGAGTAATTGGGCAAATTCTGAATTAGCCCAAAAATGCATGAATCAATCAAAATAAGCTCACACTCACTTAACACTGCATACATTAACAACAAGAAAATTACAAATCATATTTCGTGTCTTAATTACGCTCACTTATCAGAATAACTATTGCTAAATAGCCAAACTTGCATAGTTGTGATTTAACTACTAATCACAAATTTTTGGTGGGTGCCAACTTCCAAAAAACAAAACATAAAAATAAGATATATGCCATAAATATTAGTACTATATGCTACACATACTATCTAAACATCCTAAATGTTTCAGTTCAACAAAAATTAAATATCCATGAGGAAAAAGAACATAGGCAAGAAAACCTTGGGGTCAAAATTTGGGGTAGTTATAGACCATAAGCTACTCAATCTTCACCAAGGACCATAACTACGCACACTCTATTGAAAAAGTTGTGCATTGCCCTCAATGCACCAAATCAAGCAAAAATTGAATAGTAGGGGTCAAAAACATACCTCGACGCCTAAGCACCTATATATGGCTGAGTCTGGCATCCCTCTCTTGCGGGGTAGTCTCCTCAACTACTTCACTATGTCTAGAGGGGCAAATACCCCTCACTTTGTCATGCTCCTGAGCCAGCCTCATCTCCTACTCTTGCCTCAATGTCCTCAAGGTCAGCCCGAGCGCATCCTATCATCCTCATCATTTTCTGGGCGCTTTGCACGAACATTCCTCTGAATAGAGTCCTCATTTTTGCAAGGATGCTTCACAAGGGAAGTTTGTGGAGGCTCTATGGAGGTAAATAAATCAAATTGTGGCTTCGTAGGTATAGTCTCTGATAGTGTCACAGGCGCGACAAGTGTAGCTGTCATATCAGCCCTAAGTTTCTCAATCTCCTAATGTACGGCTGACAAATTAGATGGCCTAGCCTCGGCTAACAACTTCGTAACTCATGTCTCAAAGGCATCGATATGGGCGTCCACTGCAGAAACACGCTCCTAGATAGTAGAGATAGTGAACTCCCAGCACCACTCCTCTGAGTCTGCAATAATTTGCTAGAACTATGGCCCAAGCTGCTAAATAAGCTGAGATAGCTAGGCCATAGTACATGATAAACATTGTGCCATTACTTGAATAGAGACAACAAACACATAAATCATGCTCGATGTAGAAGTATAGGATACTGTGCCCTTTTGTGTAGGAGAAATTTTAGTAGGACCCCTCTTCATATCAGGCTGGTAGGGTATTTCCTCAGAAGTAGTAGCAATAGTAGTAGTGGTGGCAGTCGTTGAACCCTCAGGTATTGGCTCCTGGGCAAACATCGGTGGTGGTAGTGGTGCTCACTAGGTTCCCACCAAGTTCTCATCGGTTATTATTAAGTCAGCCTCTAAGGTATGCTGGACTTCAAGTAACTGCTCTAGTTGATATAGTATCTGCAATCGAGACTCTAAACAGAGTGTGTAGACCAAAACTAGGAATAGGATGGAGGTTTCCCTCTTGAATGCTGACTCATAAATTTGCTCCGCTATGAGTCAGGCTCAATCAATGTTGTAACCCGCCAAGATGCTAGCAACCAATACCGCCTACTCTAGAGTCAGAGTATGATCCGCCAGAATAGACTGGATATGGGATGTAACAAACACCCACCAAAATTTGGTGAGGAAACTCAATGAAGCCTTCACTATAGGCTCCGTGTGGGTGGTAACCTAAGCAGGCTCTGATCCTTGCTTCGCAATGTGTTCGACAACCTATCTCTTAAGTGAGGTCCATTGTACCAGATCCTTTGTAATCAATGTGTTTTTGGACTGCCCCAACCTATAGTCAAACTCAGTTGTCGATCTTGGGGCATGGTACTTAACACAAAAAAGTACACCACGAATCATCTCATCTTAAATATCGACCCCTCACCCTCTCATTCGAACCTTTGTCAATCATGGCTGTGAGATAGCCCTTCTCCCCTTGGGAAGATCTCACTAAATAATGGATACATACGATGTATTAAACAACCATAATAGAATCTGGGTGTATTGTCCAAGCGCGTCCATCAGCCACTCGAGGCCATATCGCATCATCATGTCCTTTAGACCTGGGATAAGACTCAATCTATCACCAACCACCATGGGCTCCTTATATATCAAACAGGTGGGTTCGCCCCACCCCTTGTGCTGTATGCCCTCCAAAAATATGGCCTCCATCCCCTCAATGCACCATCGATGAGTACTAGCATCCAGTGTTAAAGAAGAAGATGGTGCGATGGAGGACTTAGTATCTCCTCTATCTTTGGAGGCCCCTGTTCAACTCTGCTCCTCCATAGAAGAGGTCATCTGGGGAATGCTAGTCCCTATATCCTCACTGCCTTCCTTGTTAGACTTGGAAGGACTCTTACTCTTAACCTGAGGTTGCTCAGCTCTGGCTACAGTTTTCGTCTTTGGTCGAGGTGCTGCTGGGTCAGGATAGGTATTGTATCTCTCCATGACTTACTCAGCTAAGGGGTTTGCTAAGTATCCGAAGGCTCATCATCTATAAGTTGATCCCTGAGTTACCTTTTGAAGGGCTCAATCTCTACATATTTGCCATTAGGGGGTCATAGTGTCTGAAAATTAAACATAAATGAACCATAGTTAGCCCCAACAATCAAGAAGAATAAAAAGAAAAACATAATTGAATCAGTTACAGACAGGGTCTATGAGGGCGCCTTTACGAGTTGTAATGATCACTATGAGTTGTAAAGTGCTCTCGTAGTTTAGTATTTCAGAAAAATAATGATCACTAGAATTTTATACGAGACCTAGGTACCACTCCTAACTTGGGTTTCAAGTCATAAACTTGTTTTGTAGAAAAGTCCAGAGAGTATTTTGAAAAGCAGGCAAGGATCTACGAGACCTATCTATGAGTCGTAAGTGATCTACGACTCCTAAAAGGTCTTGTATGATCAATACTCAGAACATCAAGTCACTGCATTTTTCCACCAAGGGAAATTACGACTCATAGATGTCGTAGATTTATCTACTAGTCGTAAAAGACTCCTCTGAACAAGGAATTGTAGGTACCTGACCTATCTAAGTTCATTACACAGACCCCAAGAACATATTCGAGCATTATCCTACCAGCATTGAATCAAGCATACAAGCATTCACATGTTAAACACATAATAACCCATACCACAAACATAATTTCTACATAAATTCACCCCATCAAAAGGGATTTAGCATCACTTCCCTATTATTAAACCTTCCCTAATTCATTCAAACAATCATGCACCTATATTATCACGTAGAAAGTCACAAGCAACAATACCTCAATCACAATCAAGCACACTTGGGGAATAATTCAATAGGCACAATAAGCAATCAACCAGAAACTAAATATACCCAATTTCTGGAACCAATTGAGCGATTAAATCAAGGGTAACCCTAACTTGAAAGAATTCAAATGTTCACTTAAGTTCCACGAACCCATTCACGACTTGTAGGTTGATCTACGAGTTGTAAAGTTGGTTCATGGGTTAAGTGCACACTGTTCATGCTCACTAGAAATCCCTATAAGATCGAGTTATAAGTAGTAAATTGCAATGGAACTTGTAAACCTAGTCGTAGAAATTGTACCTGATGCATTTCTCAGTAAAATCTGCTGCCTTAGCCCATTACCTGCACACTCTTCATAAAATTCACTTGCATCTTGTACGGAACAAATCCAATGTTAGAACTAGCAAGTAAAACACAATCAAAAATTACCTAAGACTCCAAAGATTAAAAATAAATGTAAAATCAAGCTAAAACATAAAAAATCCTTGGGTTTCCTGCTAACTAGTGCCTGACTTATTGTCACGACACGACTTAGACATATTGGCTTCTAGACTTCACCAATTTCCTAAACATTAGTTTTTAACTCATCAGGATACTTCATAGACTGATAGATATCAAAGATAACTTCTTCATCGTTCACCTTAAATCTTAGTTAACTAGAGTAAATATCCATTAACACTCGCCCCATGATCAGAAATGCTCTGTCCAAGATAATAGGGACTTCAAAATCAACTTCACAATCAAGAATCACAAAATCCACTTGGAATATGAATTTGTCCACTTTTACCAACACATCATAGAGTATCCCTCTTCTAGTTTCTTGACTATTCTATCTGCCATTAACAACTATATCTTAGTTAGAGTAGGGGAAACTAAACAAAGATTCTTGAAAATCAAAAGAGGCATCAAATTGAGACTAGCACCCAAACCACAAAGTGTTCTTGCGAACTCTACATCTCCTATAGTTCAAAGTATAGTGAAAGCACCTGGATCTTCACACTTTTGACCCAATGACTTTGTAGTGATAGCACTAAATGTTAAAGCTCCTTAGAAGGCACTTAACTCATAGTCTGCTTCTTAGTAAAACCAAGTCTTTCATATATTTTGTGTAATCCAACATTTTCTCCAAAGCCTAAATTAGTGGGATATTGATGGATAGTTGCTCAAGCCTGAGGAGAAAGTGTTTGAACTTGCCTTCCTCCTCCCTCTTCTTGAGTCTTTGAGGGAATGGAGGAGAACACCTTGGGACGGTTTATATTTCTATGGCTCTTTATCTACCTCAGTCACCCCATCTTTGACACAATCATCTCCTTCAACCACATACATAAATGCTACTATCTCCTCCCGAACATCTTCTTCCTCAACCAGCATAGGAGGATCCATGGTACTCTTGCCACCTCTAGTAGTAACTATCATATATTTCCCTTCATTCTTTGGATTTTGAACTAGGTAATATACCCTCTGATGTTAATTTGTTGCTCAAGTTGTTTAATGGCAACAAAATGAGACTATCTCTTGATTAATGCTTGAAATATCAGACTTCATACCCCTTAGAGTTTTATCTTGTGTCTTGACCATCTTCAACAAATAGTCAAACATCTTCTCAATTCTAGAACTGCTTGTACCGACGTATTGGTTATGTGGTGGAACATATGAACCACTCCTAAAACCATCTTTCCTGCCCCAAAATCTTCAGAACCCCTATTTCTCTCATAATAACCACCTCCTTTATCTTTTAAGGCTCTATCTCCAGCTTAGTTCCGACCTTGGTTTCATTGACCTTGGCACCTATAGTCCTGATTGGACCATTGGGCATTAGTCCAGAAACCCCCCATCTAATCATTCACCAAAAAAGTATCCTCTTTATAATAAGGCTCCTTGCACATAGGTGCATGTGGAGGTTAGTAGACTACCGCATTCACTATTTCCTGATTCTACTTGATCACCACAATCATTCTTGTATGGAGTTGACCAAGTTGTTGCATACTCTCCTCATTCACTTTAGCTTTCTTTGAATCAACACTAATAGCACATAAAATCCTCATTGAAGTTCAATCCCATTGTCCCCTTGCACGATTAGTCTTGTCCACTTGCTCCATACGCTCGGCAATCCTTGCAAATGGTTGATCTAGAAACATGACCCCCATAATAGTGTCAGCACAAGCTTGGCTATTCTTATCAAGGGCACGATAAAATATTTCTACCGAAGCATCACCAACTATCTTGTGGTCAAGGATGCCCCTCAAACACTTAGTAAACCACTCGTACATAATGCTAATTGAATCACTAAGAAGTTGCTCAAAATTTTAGATTTCATCCTTTAACTTGAGCTTCTTTGACCTAGGGAAGTACCTTTCCAAGAAGGACTTCTGCAAATCTGGACAACTAGTGATTGAACTATGTGGGAGCTCAGATAGTCATAGTGCAGTATTGCTTATAACATATAATGGAAAAACACAAAGCCCCACAACATCCATAGATAGATTTTGTGTCCCATCATACTCTTGCAAACAAATGCCATGTTGTGCAAGTGGCTTTGTGGACCCTCTGATGGTAGGCCCGAAAATAATCCTTGGTTTTGCAGCATTTGATGTAACCCACTAGAAATAGAGAACATTGTGTCAGCCAATAGTGGTGCAACACAATTGCAGTAGTCATATCCATAGCCATAGGGTTCAATCAATATTGATTCCACCAGTAAGCATTGTAATTGTAATCCTTAGGCTTTGGAATTTCTCGAAAGGAGGTGGGTTGTCATTCTAATCATCTTCATTAGCATTCCGATTCAAGGTTGCATTACATGTGGTATTAGCATTCTCTTTAGCAATTCTTCTTGTAATTCGTTGGATCTCTGGATCAAGTAGAGTTAAGGGATTGCCTTGACTCCTAGTGTTGGGAATATACAACCTAGTATACCTTGCAAAGAAACTAAACAAAAATAAAAGTAAAATATAAGGAAACTAAGAAATAAACATTCAAATTACAATTAATAGTGAATTCAATCAAAGTCTAGCCATATTCCCTGGCAATAGTGCCATAATCTTTGATCACACACAAGTTACACTCCCCTTTCGGAGGATTAAATGGTCGTTATCAAATATAAAACCTAACCAAGTTTAGGGTCGAATCCCACAGAGAATACGGAGACTTCCAAATTGATTAACTAATAAACAACTCAAGTATTATCTAACTCAATTCCCCAAATATGGGGGCTTTGCAATGATTGATAAGAAACTAAACTGAACAAACTAAAATAATATACAATCAATAATGGAGAGAAACTTGGGAATTATGCTCCCTATGATTCACCAAATCAATATCCCTAGACAATCCAATTCTCTACTAAAATATAGAAAGTAGGATAATAATTTAAGTTCACCAAGCCATTTGGTCAAAGGTGAGAAATGAATTTCACTATGTAACTTGACCCATCTCCATATTGTGCAAATACTAACCATTACCTATAGTCTCAATCAACCTCCGCTTGATCTAGTTAAGTTGATTAGATGAGAACACATCATCGAATCATGTTAACCAATCTCTTTTCATATTCAATACCACCTGGATCGAGAAGATACTACTAGGCAAGTTCTAATGTTGGCCACCACTAGAACGCATGCAAAATGAAAAGAATTGATTAGTATATGTCAATAACCATTCCAAGAATTGCAAATATCCATATTTATTTGGTTAGATATTCATGGTTCCCACAACCCCAAGTTGTGGATTTAGCTACTCATGTTATGGGTAGTTGAGGAAATCATGAATTGAGAAAACATAATTAATCACTTAGCTAGTCAGATTGAGAACAAGCAAAGTCAAATTGTACTGAGAATCACAAGATTAAACAATATAATTAATCCATAAGTCTAATCTCCTCTCCAATATTTTGTCTCCAGGTGTAAAACCCTAAAAGGTACTCTAATTGTGACACCCGTAATTCCATGCTCTTATGTATCCATGTTTCAAGTCTCATTTGTTTTGGTGGGGAGTGTATTAGGTTTGTGTGGAAACTTCTAGTACTTAGACGAGTTTAAAACGTCCTTATGAATCGTGTTTTGAGTGTTGGTTTGTGCCAAGGTCAACATTAAACGAGTATAACTTTTAGCATAGAAAGAACTGGATAACCCACGACATGTCAAATGAAAGCCCTTTGAGTTAGCTCTCCATCGTACTCGGCCTCGAGCCCCTTACCAACATTTTTCCCAAAAAGTGTAACTCCATGAGCCACTACACAAACAATGTAGCATCACAAGTACCGTGGAGCCTTCTGTCAAAGCAATGATGACATTAATTATTCCCAAGTGTCCTAACTTCCAACTTTTCGACTAAGTATCATCTCACGGGCACTCCACATGACCCGTGGAGTGCCGTATGACCCGTATAACCTCAAGTGAGGTGATACTTTGTCAATTTTTCTCTCTGTTTCATTAAGGACATTTTCGTAAATCTTATTTATTGTAATGATCATTTTGGACATATAATGTTATCTTAACCTCCCCAAAAGACCTAGACCCTATCTCAAAGGATCAAGTCATCACTCCCAACTTGAATACACTCTCAACTCCTCTCAAAAGTCTCTATGAAAACTGCAATAATAATTCAAGGAAACTCAAACAAGTTGTGGATTCCAAGACCCCATTCCAAGCTTCATTTCTTTCTCAACTTAATTTCAAGAAACTCAAGGTCTATGGTATGTGGGTTTCAACCATTGGGTCCTTTCACCTACGGTGCCCGACCTTCTTTTTTACCTAAATTTCATATTTTCAATTTGATTATTTTTAGGTATTGTTTATTGTGAATTTGGGTTGTAAACTATGTTGGAGTTTCATAAACTAGTGATTATATAAGCATATTTTGAGCTATGAATCTAAGATCTATTATGTGATTTGATGAGGAGCTTTGATGTATTGTGCATGAGGGTGTTACTTAGTATTGGTGGGTGGTTTTAAATTGACTTTTCTCACATAATTATACTCTTGAATTGCATGATTTTGAATTAACATTGCACACCCGAAATGTCCAGTTATGGATTCTTAAGCCATTGACGATCTATCCCATGAATATGATTTAAGTAACTATATGATGATGAAATTAATATTTATACGTGTTACTTTCATAAATGGTATCTATAGTGTTGAAAATTGACCATAACCAAATTAAGAGGTTGATACCTCAATCACCTTAGATGAGAGGTGCTAAACTCATCAACCAAATTGAGGGGTTAATACCAAAATCACCTTGGATGGGAGGTGGTAAACCCATTAACCAAATTCAGGGGTTGATACCTCAATCAGCTCCAAGGGGTGGTTCACCTTGGATTTCAATTACTAAGTTGCTTGTTCTATGATAATGGTCTCTTCCTACACAAGTAATACGTTCTATATAAGAATGTTTTACTTCAAGCATCATTCATACATGTCATATTGTTATTGTGCTATTCATTGCTTATGATTATGCATTTCGCTATGTTGCCCATTTATTATTATATTGTATCCTACATACTTACTACATTCAAATGTACTAATGCTACTATATGCCTACATGATGTTACCATGTACGGACCGGAGCTCCACTTGACCATCTTCCTCCTCCTTGTGGCTAGTACTATGTCCTAAAGCAAGTCGATGAGTCCTCAACCTCGAGGACATACTTCCTTGAATTTATGCTTTACATTGACTCTTATTATGTTGGAAACTTATGACAATGAGGGTAGGTTCAGAGATTGTGTTGGCCCCTCTCCTATCTATGTATTATATCTATTGTTAGAACATTATGATGTAGTAATGCTATACATTGACTTTCTATGTATCGATGGTATCAACTATATCCCATAGACCTATTTTTTCCTTTTTACAATCTCTTGATGTTATGTAATTTCTTATGCAATAAAGCATATGTAATGATATGCGAAGAGGCTTGTTTGGGTTCCCCATTCACCATGTCACGTCAAGGCCCTAGCTCAAGGTCATGAAAAACTTTGTATCAGAGCAGTAGGTTGTTAATGGTCCTCAGCATCCAACACACCGCATCGATTCGAGTTTTATTCATGGTTATTTTGTGCACCATGACAATGAGTAAGAGGCTGTGAGTCATTTTAGGAAATATTTTCCCTTCTTCTTAATTTGTGTCATGCTATAAAAGTTGGGTAAGGTTCCCCCTCTAGCGAATGTTCTTTGCTATTTTTAGATCATTCCTAACATAAGAGGAAGAAGATCCTATGCACCTGAGGAATAAACGCCTCATGGAGAACTCCAGTATGCTCTCACCTTGATATCTTAAGCCTTAATCAATCATGGGGCCCAAGCCCCTTATGCTCCTACCCTGGGATCTAAGGTGAGAGACTTTATGAGGATGAACCCACCGAAGTTCCATGGGTCAAAAATGGATGAAGACCCTCAAGAGTTTGTTGATGAGGTATACAAGGTGTTGGATATCATGAGTGTTAGGTCAGAAGAGAAGGCAGAGTTGGTGGCATACCAACTCAAGGGTGTGGCTCAAATACGGTATGTCCGATCGAAAGTGGGGAAAGGGAACAACAATGGGATTCTATGGGAAGAATTTAAGGAGTAATCCCTCAAGTTCAACCAACTCTACAAAAATTCTACACACTTGGTTGCTGATCCGAGGTCTAGATTGAACAAGTTTGTGACAGGTGTATCTGATTTGGTGAACAAGGAGTGCCAGGCCACTATGTTGATTAGTGATATGGATTTTTACCGCTTAATGACCTATGTCAAGTAATTGAAGGGGGAGAAGCTTAAAATGGAGGACTGGTCAGGCTAAGAGGGCCCATTTTGATGGTAAGTTCTAAGGTCCCATGGGTGGCCGATGTCATCAAGGCCAAGGACCTTCCAATGCTCCTAATAGAAGGTTTGCCAATGACAACCCAAGGACCAAGGTGATGGTGGTATAGCACCCAATGCTATGTGTCCAAAATGTGGTGAGAGTCATTGAGGCCTATGTTTGAGGGACACCAATGGTTGTTTCAGTTATGGTGAAGTGGGACATAAGAGGATTGATTGTCCTCGTAATCAAAACAAGGGTGGAGATGTTCGTGCACAAGGTACAAATGTGGTTCCTAGGGGAAGAGGTAGTCAATAAGGTGGTGCCCCAAGGCACAGTCGGTTCTATGATCTTCATGCAAGGCAAGTGGTTGATGAGGTGCCCGATGTCACTACCGGTATGTTAAAAGTCTTTGATTTTGATGTGTATGCATTTATAGAACCGGGTGCCATACATTATTTTGTTACCCCCTTTGTTGCCAAAAAGTTTCATGTTAAACCTGAGTTTTTGTGTGAGCCATAAGATGTGTCAACTCCTATTGGTGCATCTATTGTTGCTAGAAGAGTCTATAAAATCGTCCCATTACCATTTTGTATAAAATATTTCCATGTGAATTTGTTGAGTTGGACATGTTAGATTTTGACATTATTTTTTTGGATGATTAGTTGCATGCATACTATGCCTCTATTGATTGTGGAGTACATAGGGTCAAATTCCAATTCCCCAATGAAGCCATTCTTAAGTGGGAGAGTCATGATATGATGGTCAATGGTATGTTTATTTCTAGTATTAAAGACCAAAGGTTAATCTTTAAGGAGTGTCTCTATCTTCTTGGGAGGATTAGGGATGTGGATTCTAAAGTCCTTCCTATAGAGTCGGTTCCAGTGGTTAATGAGTTTCTTGATGTCTTATCAAATGACCTTCACAGTGTTCCTCCTGAAAGGGAAATAGACTTTAGTTAAACCTCCTTCCCGATACTCAACTCATCTCTATTCTCCCTTACCCTATTACCCCGGTAGAGTTAAGGAGTTGAAGGAGCAATTGAAGAATTCGTTGGACAAGGGTTTTATTAGGCCTAGCCAGTCATCTTAGGGTGCACCGATATTATTTGTGAAGAAGAAGGATGGTTCCCTTAGAATGTGTATTGACTACTGGCAACTTAATAAGGTAAACTTAATGAATAAGTATCCTCTACCAAGGATTGATGATCTATTTGACCAACTTCAAGGGACTAGTCACTTCTCTAAGATTTATCTTTGGTCCAGGTATCATCAAGTGAAAGTGAGGGATTGTGACATTCCCAAGACATCCTTCTGGACTAGGTATGGACATTATAAATTTATGGTCATGTCTTTTGGGTTGATCGATGCATCAGCTCTCTTCATCGATCTTATGAATAGGGCCTTTAAACCCTACCTTGATTCGTTTATTATGGTCTTCATTAATGATATTTTGATCTTTTCCATAGTGAGGAGGAGCATGTAAGTCATTTGAGAGTGTTTCTACAAAGGTTGAGGGATGAGAAGTTGTATGCTAAGTATGAGAAATGTGGGTTTTGGTTGCAAGAGGTTGCCTTTCTAGGTCATGTGGTGTTGGGGGATGGTATAAAAGTGGATCCTAAAAAAATGGAAGTAATTAGAAATTAGCCTACACCTTTGACCCCATCGGATATTAGAAGCTTCTTGGGCTTATCGGGTTATTATTGGAGATTTGTGAATGGGTTCTCTTATTTTGCTTCTCCTATGACTAAGTTGACCCAAAAGAAGGCTAAGTTTTTGTGGACTAATGAGTGTGAAAAGAGTTTCCAACTTTTGAAGGATAAGCTTGTGTCCGCTCCTATCTTGTCACTACCGGAAAGGCTAGAAAGGTTTGTTGTGTATTCTGATGCCTCTAGAATCGGCTTGGGTTGTGTTTTGATGCAAAATAGTAAGGTGCTAGCCTATGCTTCTAGAAAACTCAAAGTGCATGAAACGAATTATCCTACCCATGATCACGAATTGGCCGTCATGGTATTTGCTTTCAAAATTTGGCACCATTATTTGTATAGGGTGCATGTTGATGTGTTTACCAATCATAAAAGCCTCCAATATGTATTCACTCAAAAAGATCTTAACTTGAGACAGAAAAGGTGGTTAGAGCTTCTGAAGGACTATAATATGAGTGTGCATTACCACTTGGGTAAGGCTAATGTTGTGGCCAATGTTTTGAGTATGATATCTATGGGTAGCCTAGCTAATGTCGATAATGGTGGCAAAGAGGTAGCTAGGGAGGTCCATTCATTTGCTAGATTAGGGGTTAGGTTGGAAGAGGTTGACAATGGTGGTAGTGGTTGTTGATAGTTCTAAATCATCTATGGTTAAGGAAGTAAAGGCAAAGAAAGATCTTGAACCTGCCTCGTTAGAGTTGAAGGCTTTTATGAGAGAGGGTAAGGCAGAGGTTTTCTCCCAAGAGGGAGATGGTGCCCTTAGATAACAAGGTAGGTTGTGTGCACCCGATGTTAGGGACTTGCAAAAGATTATGCGAGATAAGGCTCATAACTCTTCCTATTCTATTCACTCCGATTCTTCAAAGATTTATAGGGATTTGATAGAGGTGTATTGGTGGGGAGGTATGAAGAAAGAAATTGCTCCAGTTGCCATAATTGCTAACAAGTCAAAGATAAACATCAAAGGTTGGGTGGCCTAGCCTAAGACATAGAGATTTCTACTTGGAAGTGGGAGGAAATTTACATGGATTTTGTGGTTGGGTTACCTAAGTCTATAAAGGGTTTTGATTCTTTTTGGGTTGTCATTTAGAGGATGACAAACTTAGCTCATTTCTTACTATTTAAGAATACATATGGTGTCGAATACTATGATAGAATATACATCCATATGTTGGTGAGATTACATATGTTGCCCTTGTCTATGATATTGGATCGTGGCACTCAATTCACTTCAAACTTTTGAAGGTCCTTCCACAGAGGTCTTGGTGCCATGGTTAAGCTTAGTACGGCCTATCAAAAGGGATGGTTAAACCAAAAGAACTATCCAAACTCTTGAGGTATATGCTTAGAGCTTGTGTATTAAAGTTTAAGGGAAGTTTGGATGATCATCTTCCATTGATTGATTTTGCTTATAATAATGGTTATCATTCAAACATTTTTATGGCTCCGTTTGAGGCTTTTTTTGAAAGGCGTTGAAGATCCCCGATTGGATGGTTTAAGTTGGGGAGATGGCCTTATTAGGTCCGTATTTGGTTATGGAGGCCATGGAGAAAGGATGATTATTGAGAGATTGAAAACTACCCAAAATCTACAAAAGTCCTACACTTATGTGAGGAAAAGGGATCTTGAATTCAATGTTGGTGATTGGGTTCATTTCAAGATATAACCCATGAAGGGTGTGTTTGTTTTGGTAAAAAAGCTAAGTTGAACCCTAGATTTGTGGGTCCCTATAGGGTGTTGACGAAGATTGATAAGGTGGCCTATGAGTTGGAGTTACCCAATGACATGAATATGGTATATCCAGTCTTTCATGTATCTATGTTGAGGAGGTGTGTGGACGACCCAAGTGCTATTGTGCCTCTAGATGTTGTGGGTGATATTGAAGACAATTTGACTTATGAAAATGTCCCGGTAGAAATATTGTATAAACAAGTGAAGAGGTTGAAGAACAAGGATGTAGCTTCCATTAAGGCCCTTTGGAGGAATCAACAAGTCGAAAGTGCCACATGGGAAGCCGAGGCAGACATGCAAAAGCGATATCCATATCTTTTTCACTCTACTCAAGCCTAAGGTATTAAATTAAGTCTCCTCGGGCATTCATGTTTGTGTTGACAAGATTATGGTGAATTTTGATGTTCATGTTGAGACTTTTAAAAAATAATGTTTAAGCGCATTTGCTACATCCATATTGGGCTAAAAATCATCATGATTACTTACCTTGTGTATGTTTCTTTGAATTTCGGGGACCAATGTACCCAAGGGGAGATATTGCGACACTCTGTAACTCCATGCTCTTATGTATCTATGTGTCAAGCCTCATTTGTTTAGGTGGGGAGTGTATTAGGCTCATGGGGAAACTTCTAGTACTTAGACGAGTTCAAGACTTCCCTGTGAATTGAGTTTTGGGTGTTGGTTTGTGCCAAGCTCAATTTTAAACAAGCATTACTTTTAGCACACAAATAACTAGATGACCCACGACATTTCAAAGGAAATCCCTTTGAATTAGTTTCCAAATCACTTCATTACACCTCATTCCAAATTCGGATGAATGAGTTATGACCATTTTCATGAGCCCCTCCATTGCATTGATGTCACATGAGTACTTTGATGGACAGTGAGGCTTTGGATGAACCATATGGATTGTTTTGGGCTGGAAAAGACTATTTTTGCTCTATGGGTTAGGACACGGCCAGTGGCACAGACAGTGTGGCTTACCATTGACCGCGTAGCTAGCAGTGGGATTGTGCAAGTGCGTCAAGGTTGGCATGAGAGGAAGTTTTATTGACCAATTATAGTGCCACGACCATCGTCATGGGCCGTAGAAAGCTTCATGAGTCATGTGGCCTAGCGTAGAGCCTCCAGCCCATATTTTTCCCACCAAGTGTAACTTCGCAGGCAACTACACGGACCGTGTAGCACCACACGATCCGTGGAGCCTCCCGTCAATGTGACAATGATGTTAATTTTTCCCAAGTGTCCCAACTTCCAAATTTTCGACTAAGTATGATCTCACGGGAAATCCACGTGACCCATGGAGTGCCACATGACCAGTCTAACCTCAAGTGAGGTGACACTTTGGAAATTTTTCTCTCTGTTTCATTAATTGTGTTGTCGTAAATTTTATTTATTCTAATGATCTTTTTGGACATCTAATGTTATCTTAACCTCCCAAAATACCTAAACCCTAACTCAAAGGATCAAGTCATCACTCCCAAATTGAATACACTCTCAAACCCTCTCAAAAGTTTCTATCAAAAACACAATACAAATTCAAGGAAACTCAAGAACAAGTCTTGGATTCCATGACCCCATTCCAAGCTTCAATTCTTTCTAAACACTATTTCAAGAAATTGAATGTCTATGGTATGTGGATTTCAACCATTGGGTCTTTTTCACCTAGGGTGCCTAACCTTCTTTTTTACCTAAATTGCATGTTTTCAAGCTTATTACTTATGGGTATTGCTTATTATGAATTTGGTTATAAACTATGCTGGGGTTTCATAAACTAGTGATTATTTAAGCATGTTTTGAGATATAAATCTAAGATCCATTATGTGATATCATGAGGGACTTTGATGTATCTTGCATGAGGATGTTACCTAGTGTTGGTGGGTGGTTTTACATTGACTTTTCTCACATAATTTCACTCTTGAATGCTTGATTTTGAACTAAGATTGCACACCCGCCAAGTGTTTGATAAAATGTCCGGTTAAGGATTCTTCAGCCATTGATGATCTATTACATGACCTATGAACTAAGTAACTATATGATGATGAAAGGAATTTCTATACGTGTTATTTTCATGAATGGTATCTATAGTATTGCAAGTTAGCCATAACCAAATTGAGGGGTTGATACCTCAATCATCTTGGATGGGAGGTGGTAAACCCATTAACCAAATTGAGGGGTTGATACGTCAATCACCTCCAAAGGGTGGTTCACTTTGGATTCCAATTACGAAGTTGCTTGGTCTATGATGATGGTTTCTTCCTATACATCTAATATGTTCTATATAAGCATGTTTTACTTCAAGCATAATTCATATGTATCATATCATTATCATTCTATCCATTACTCATGATTATGCATTTTAACTACGTTGCCTATCTATTGTTGCATTACATTCTACATACTTAGTTCATTCAAAGGTACTAAGACATACTTTATGCCTACATAATATTACCATGTAGGGACCAGAGCTCCACTTGACCATCTTCCTCCTCCATGTGGCTAGTACTATCTCTTGGAGCAAGTTGGTGAGTCCTCAACTCCTAGGACATGATTCTTCGAATTTATGCTCTGTATTGACTCTTATTATGTTGGAAACTTATGACTATGAGGTTGTCCAGGAGATTTTCTTGGCCCCACTCCTATCTATGTATTAGAGGTGTTGTTGGAACATTAAGATGTATTAATGATATACTTTGACTTTCTATGTATCTATGGTATCAACTATGTCCCTTAGCCTCGTTTTTTCCCTTTTTACTATCTCTTGATATTGTACAATTGCTTCTGCAACCAAGGATGTGGAATGATATGCTAAGAGGCTTTTTTGGGGTCCCTTCAGGTTCTCCAATCGTCGTGCCACGTCTAGGCCCTAGTTTCGGGTCATGAAACTAATGATGTCCTATCTACTATATTTTGTGAATAATGACCTAAACATTACTATTTATAGTATTTACAAACAAGTCTAAGAAAATTTAAAAAACTTGTTGGCAACTTTATTCGATAGGCCTTTTGTAATCATAACTGGGTTTACGAGTTGTAATCGGGGGACCATGTTCAGCTCTTGATATTTTGGACTTCACTGCTATGGATCCACTTTACGAGTCATAGATTAATACACGACTTGTATTGTGCTCTTGTAAACTTTATCTGTATTAATTGGTCCTTCACTGGATCTCATTGGAATTCTTCAAGAAACCACACTCTACAACTTGTAGAGTGATCTATGACTCGTAAAGAGGTCTCGTCTGGCTGAACTTTAAATCTTCAAACTTCACTGAAAATCTCTACGAAACCCACTTTATGACTAGTAAAATCCTCTAGAACTCGTAGAATCCTCTATGACTCCTAGAGGATCTCGTAAACCTTCAAAAACTAGAAAAGTCTACAATTTGTCCAAAAC
The DNA here is from genome assembly GCA_025774065.1 of Solanum ossicruentum. Taxonomy (NCBI): domain Eukaryota; kingdom Viridiplantae; phylum Streptophyta; class Magnoliopsida; order Solanales; family Solanaceae; genus Solanum; species Solanum ossicruentum. The sequence continues at coordinate 12,542,079 of JAOTQR010000097.1, read as the reverse complement.
CATGTTAACCTGCTTTCGTGCAAAAACTAAGCACAGAAACACATAAAAACAATAAATTTCGCATTGAGATAAAAAATATCCTAAAGTTTTAAGCATCAAATGTGTTGTATTTTGACAGCACATCAATGCTCTTAATAAAACAATAATAGAACATGATAAATGAACATTCTATAATGCAAAAATGCATATGACATAACGACTGCTTAAAAGGAGCAAGAATTGCAAATTACTTTGGCACTTAAAGAGTTGTGCATGATGGTAGCTCAGGAATATCAATGGAAGAACATCTTCTTAAAAGGGTAAAAACATCCAAAAATAGTAGCAAACAAAAATCACCAGTTGCATTAGTTTAAGGAGGAGAGGAAATTAAAGGTTCTTAACATAAAAAAGAGTGGGAAAAAATGGACTACCAAACAAACAAAACCAAATATTGGAATATCTTACGATTATTCCTTGATAACTTTCATGGTGTCTTGAGTGTGTTATGCTGATCATAAATAACATTTAATATCGAAAATACATTTTATATGTCATGACCCAAGCCTAGGGCCTAGACGTGACATGGCGAATGGGGAACCCCAAGGATCCCCAAACAAACCTCTTAACTTGTCATTACACATCATTGATAGCGGAAGCATATAAAAGACATAAAGAGTAAGAATAGGGGAAAATTGGCTAAGGGGAAAGCTTGACAAAGAGTCGAAGCTTATATGATAGATACATAACATGTCAAACAAACACCTCTAATACTTAGATAAGAGCGGGGGCCGAGACAAAGCACCGAGCTCACCATCATAGTCAAAATAGAAAATAAAGAAGACTTTCTCAATACACAATAAGAGAAACATAGACTAAGGTCTGCGAAATGGAGGACTCACCAACTAGCTTGAGTAGTACCGAACTAGCCAAGTGGAGGAGAATGATGATCAAATTAAACTTCAGTTTGTACATGGTGATATCATGTAGGTAAGAGTATGCATTAGTACATTTGAATGCACTAAGTTTGTAGGATGCAATGCAACAACAGATAGGCAACATAATCAAAATGTATACCAATAGGCAATAGGCATAATATAGAAACATGGCATGTATGATCAATGCATAAGTTAAATACACTTAAGTAACTCATGCTCATATAGGATGTCATATGTGTAGAAGAGACCAAGCTAGCTTTCTAAGGTACAAACCCCTCGATAGGTTGGTGATAATACCACCCTATTACATAGGTGGTGTGGTGCAAACCCCTCACTAGGTTGGTGAGTAAAAATCCCCATCTAGGTTGATGATGATGCCACCCCATCACCCTGTTGATGAGGTACAAACCCCTCACTAGGTTGATGTGTACGAAGCCCCATCTAGGTTATGTGGACTCTTAGTCCCCCCGAATTGGGCATGGTTTAATGCAATACTTT